>OY747702.1:28426179-28733679 GCA_963556495.2 Valencia hispanica
TGTGGAGTTTGTCTCCCCCTATTGGTTAAATCAAGTGTAAACTAAAAGAAAAAGTTGTTCTACAGCAACCAGAAGAAACCATGCAGTTTGGTGGGCTACTTCAAATCTGATTCTCCCTCCACAGCTGCAATTACAAAACCTGGATCACAAAATTCAGCTGATGTTTGTCTCATTGTGACAGGTGTATGCAGATATGTGTCTCTACACACACACACACACACAACTGGGTAAGACAGCAGAGTTTCTCCTCCTCATTGTGAACTGTCGAGCAGAGAAAACCAGCCATCACTGTGGTGGAAGCAGATGTGTTATCTTATGCACAGATAACTCACTGAAGACCTAAATATGCATTCCAGAAACTAGTAAATTAGTTAGATGTAAACACCAGGAACAGTCTGAATAAACAAAAGTAAGCACCTGCACTGACCTGATGTCACTATTCGCTAATTGAGGCCTGAGCATATCAGAGCCAGGCTCACCTCAAAATTTTTTATTTAAGAGTGTCAAAGTAAAAGGGGACAAAATGATAAAAACAGCAGAAAACATTTCAGAGCTGAGAACCTCAGGTTTGTACCCAACTGTATTCTAGTTGGAACTAAAGGATGCTGATAGAAGCTTTGAAGCTGGTGTCAATTACTCAGTTTTTAGTGATAACTCCTCGGACATTACATTATTTTGTATGTCTGTGCTGCAAACACAAGGCTTAGTGAGCATGTCTGTGCTGTGGCAGAGTCAGGATAAAGATGCAAACACATCATCAGTAGAATTCACCAGAAAACACTCTGCATCGACAGCCCAGAAATGACCCAACTTTAGGAAACTAAAAGCAAAGAATAGATTATTTAAACAGCCCCGCTATGAATAAAAGCAGCCTAAATCTAAAAAAAAAATAGCTTTGCCGAAACTGGGAACAAAAATTAGACCTCCGTTTGCAGGAGTACTTCTGAGCAGACTACTATCTAACTTTTAAGCAATCTAAGAAAACAGCTTTAGTAGATAAATCTTATCCAAACTGCTCCTAAACATTGACCCAAAATATGCAACCAGAAGGATAAACTGAAGCTTTCTTTATGACATAAAAACATCGTCTGCACTTTGCGCTGAAAACCTGCAGCAGTGACCGTTTCAGAGTTTGATATACAAAGCAAATGTGTTTGTGGGGAGCCAACAGGAGGAGGGATAGCAGGCTGTGGGTGGAGGTGGGACCCAGTGGATGAGGATAGCAGGACTCATGGAGGTGTCTCTGCGTTATTAGTAGTGGTCTTTTTCTTTGTGACCTTTTTCACCGACTTGGTTTGAGGCTGGTAGAGGGAGGAAAAAGGGGAGAAGAGCTTAATTAATGAATTGAAGAAGTGAAAGACAAAAAGAGCCTAATTATTAGCCTAATTCCAGCCTTTTTCAAACTGAAGATACCAGAGTACATAGTTCTTTCTATTCCATCGTTAAAAGTCAAAATACTTATGTTCACTACAGATTTTCAGCTGACCCGGCAAAAACCAGAGAGAAGGAGAATAAACTGAAGGATGGTTTGATAGATTGACAGATGGATAGAGGCAGATAAGTGGATTAATGAATGGATAGGTGCATGGCCAGAGACAGATGGAAACATAGGATGGATTAATGGATGGAAAGTAAAGTGGCTGGTTACCACAACATACGGTTTGATAAGTGGAGAGATAAACATGCAAAGTAATACGTCAGGCAGATAGAGAACAAATTCTGGAAAATACAAATACTTGTCCTTGTTTTATTTTATTTTTCATACTTATCCAAACCTGGAAAATTGTTATCCAGTTTTTATGAGCCCTGGCTTATTGGATGATAAGTTTATGTTGAAACATTTGCATCTTCCTCATAATGAACTTTAATGACTGATTAATCTTTTCCTTGTAGCATTACATAAATAAATCCTAACGTAAACACACACAAAAACAGATCAAAAGCTGCTATAAAACCTAGAATCTGTTTGTGCAGAAGTATACTCTTAAGCTAAAGTAAAGCGAGACCTGAAGTGTGTTCCTACCTCCGTCTTCACAGCCGCCACCTTCTTGGTCGTCTTTGCGGTGGAGACGCTGCGTTTGGGACCTTTGTCTCCCAGATCATCGTCTGAGTGTTCAGTCCTCGTGTCCGACTGGTCAGAGCTGTGTTGGGATGACGCATCATCGGCGAGAGATGCTGAAGAGCGGGCTGCAGGATTGGACAGAGAAAGCTGGTTACTTAGTGAGAGCAGCTTGGGGATCACACTCAGATTATCAAACTATATAAAGAGCGGCCATACATATAAAAGGTCTGACTTCTCTTTCTAACAGAGAATTTTTCATTTTTCAATGAGGGAAAAAAAACTGCAGCTGTTCAACAAAGTTGAAGGGAGGTACAATAAATGCGTCAGAATAAGAAACCTTGGTCAAAAATGTGCTTTTCTTTAAATTTTGTCCTTTAAAGAAGAGGAGGAGATTTTAGTTGTTTTTTTTAGTCTGCTTCCATGTTAAATGCTGTTTGTAGTTGTTGTGGATTAAAACTAAGCTTCTTCCTATTGAGTTTAGAAATATTTTTCTTAAAATGTTCAGGGTTGGTTTCCAAGACAGGATTTAAATTAAGCCAAGAGTAATCCTGGACTAAAAGATGTCTTTCTACACATATTTGGATGATATAATCTGGAAAATATATGAACCAGACTGATTTAAACCCACCTCTATTAGTCTCGGGGTTCCTACACAGTTTTCAAATACAAATTCCAGACTTTTCTAGATTTAACTTTCCAGATTTCATTGTCTGTTATATTCATTTTAAAATATAATACACAAAACACTGACTGAATTTATGGCAGATATTTCTATAACAAAGAACAAAGAACACAGGAAGGAAAGGTGGCAGGACAAACGGAAATAAAGAAAGAAAGGACAAAAAGGCAAGAAGGAGAGATTCAAGGAAGGAATAGAGGGAGAAAACAGGGAAGGAAAGAGGAGGACTCAATGACAGAATGTTTGACACAAGGAGCGAAAAAAAGGAGTGGAAGCATGAAGCTAGGAAGGGAAAAAAGGAAAAAAATAAAGAGGAATGACAAAGATAAAAGGAGGGATACAAAAAAGGAGACATTAGAGAAAGGAAAGAAAGGAAGAAAAGGAAAATAAGGGACCGATGTAGTTTGGACACTAGGAAGGACAGAAAGAACAAGGGTGAGAAGAAAGTTTTACAACTTTTTGACATTAGAATAGAGAATGAAGTCTGGAAATAAAAATATTTGTCCATACTTCTTATTTACTTTATTTTTGTTTTTACAGTCTTATCCAGACATGTAAAATCATTAAATCAAATGTCATGCTTTTCCAGACTGAGTAGGAACCCTGTAGTCTGTATTTGCAGTACAGAGTTTGTCTATAAAAGCTGGAATGAAACCAGTAGAGTTATAAATAGCCTCAAAACAGCCTCCCAATCATTTTAAATAAAAAGCATCCAGATGCTGGGAATCAAAGAACTGCAGGCAAACATGTTCATCTTTAATTTAAGATTGTGAACAACGTGATAATCAACTGCATGTGTCCTTTATTCTAGTGGCCAGTCATTCACACATTTTGGCCATTTTGCCTCATCACGTATAGACCTGTAGAGAGGCCAAAGTTTATCCAAACAGTAACATAAGAGGCAGGGTAGACATTGGATAGATGCATCCAACACAGAAACAGCAGAGATATAACAATGTTTAGAGGGTGCAATTAACCTAAAATGCACATTACAGACTGTAGTATAAAGATAAAGCCACACATTCACATGAGCATGAAAACTCTGCTCAGAAATTGTCTCCTTGACACCAACTTGTTGATGACTACACAAACATCCAGCTTTCCCTTCTTTCCTTTTAAATTATTCATATCAACATTCACTTTTTTGTCATATATAAATGAACTGGTGGCTGTGGGTAATGTCTTTAAACCTCAGCCTAGCCTGGGCCTTTCCACATGGAGCCTGGATGTTGTTTTACACATGAATTCACAGGTTCTGTCCAGAAACTCCCATACTCCATAAACAAGCACTTTAGGTAAGTGGACACTCTAAATTGACCTTAGGTGTGAGTGTGTGCATGGTTGTCTTGGGATGGACTAGCAACGTGTACCCTTCCGCTCACATATGGACTGCTGGAGACAGGGCACTAGCTCTCTAATGATCCTGTAAGGTTTGACCAGGCATGGGAAGAAACAGAAAACAGAAAGTCTGTTTTACTGGACAAACAAATTGGAAACTAGCACTTCATTATTTATGATTCAACATGGAAAATGTTTGTTAACTTTAATACAAATATGCAAAGCTGTTGTAACGAAAAAATTAAATTTCAAATCAAATCTGAAATACCTTGGATCCATGATCATAAGTTGTGCATTGTTTGGTATTTTGCTTTGGTGATCTGTCAGATTTAGTCTTAGAAACCTGTTGAGTATCTAAACCAATATTAGATGGTCCTGTAGCTTCAGCGTCTCTGTATTCAGGACGACAGTCAGAACAGCAGTGAGACAAAGCGTTCTCGTTCTGAACCTCTCCTCCCTCCAGAATCACATGATCTCAACCCCCCCCCTCCCCTCCCTCCCCCCCAACTCCCCTCTCTCTGGTCTGCTTTATTATCCTCCTGCAGCAGAGTTTAAAATCATATGACTCTTCACAGCCTAAACTCTACCAGCCCTGCTTTAAATGATGGAAGTCCTTAAACTCACACTCTAGGCCAGTTAGTACCTACAGATACATGTGCATGTGTGTACTACTTCATGCTGCTGTTAAAGAACGCTGATGGGATGTTTGTGGCCTTACTCTGGCGTGCAGAAGAACTCCTTGCCCGGGGCAGCGTGCTGGACCCCGAGCTCATCTCGTCCATGTGGTCTCGTCTCGTCCGTACGTTTGACGTGTGCAGGTCCAGCTCATCCTCCGTGTTGATCAGAGTCAAGTCCTGCATGCTGAAGCTGCGCAGCTTGTCAGAAAGCACACCCTGGCCCTAGGCATCATGGGTAAAAAAAAAAAAAAAAAAACACAGACGCATTAGATATGAGACGACATGATTGCAGCTCTTCTTCTCTGAAGAAGAAACTGAAGGATGCAAACAAAAATGGTAATAGATACTTTGGATAACCCCCCGATAAAGATGTTAATAAAACCTTTAAAAAAAACTTGTTATGGAGAATTGGTGACATCAAGATGGCACCTTTTTACTCCTGACATCTGTTGTTTAAAATCCTTTACAATCATCCTCACTGTGGCGAAGAAGATAAACACGTCGAAAAGATCAACTTTGGTCCAGTTGTTCAACACTTCTGACAACTTCCTCTCTTGTTGAGGACACTTCCTGACTTAAGATGAACACAGATTGGCTTTAATTGAATCCCGTGTTCTCCTATCTTTCCTATTTTGAAGAGAATAACCCCTCAATGTGACATATGTATACCCAAGAAAACAGAGTTAGGATTACAAGTTAGAAGTTCATACTCACCCACATCAAAAAACAAAAGTATGAAAAAAACGCTTCCATGAGTTACATTTATTTTATTGATATTGTTTGAGGTACCAATAACTTTATAGAGAAATAACTTGCCACGTTTTAAAAAAATTTCCCCGCTATTGAATAACTTTATTCCTATTTATTTGTTGGATCTATCGTTTTAGTGTTGGTATATGAAGACGCAGTTATCTAAAGAGTTTAAACTTAATGTGGTTTGTATATGGCTTTATATATTTAAAGGTTCAATTCAAGCTATTTTATGTGGCTGCTCATAAAAAGCTGAACAGTTACAAACTAGGTGCAAATAACTAATGGATCATCTGACAGATTTGCTATCTTTGTTTTGCATTCATATTGTTACAATAGCCCAGCAGGGACAAGAGTTAAGGGTCAAACAAAGACTCCAAGGAGGGTGCTTTGTGCTGCTTATATATCAGGTCAGGACCATTTTGTGAGGTTTATAGCTTTAATTTAAATGTCCAAGTGGAACCTTGAAAAAATGTGTGAAATTTAACCATCATGGGTTACAACAAACACGGTGACAAAGACAAACATAAAAAGGTACGAAAACCTGATTCCTGTGTTTTCTTGATGGAAAATAAATAAATCACACGTTTTAAACAAGCTGGGAGGCAACCTGGATTCTACATGTAAAAATATATTGAACTAATGTTGTGACAGGTCGCTCTTAGTAAGTCATTACAACCCTCAAACCCTGAACTTAACCAACAGAAATGGTCCTGATGGTAACACACAGACAGGACAGCTCACCTTGGTGGCTGCAGTGACGGCAGCATTAGCAGCGAGGTTAAGACCCCGTTTTCCAAACTTCATCATGGTCTCATAACTCCTGTCTTTGGCCTGTGCGATGTATTCGTCAATTTCCTTCACACAGCAGCAGAGGAGGATTTGAAAGAAAAAGGACACAATACAGACTGTCAGGATGAAGAAAACCACTGGTGTAAAAGGGACTTGAATCAGACATGAACGTTTTAACACAGATGTGGATTTCGTCGTGGTCGTGCGAGTCACACTCCTACCTTCTCTTTGTTGGAGAGGGTTGGGTGGACAAACTTGCGGTAGAGAACGCTGGAGCCCTTGGTGTAGGGGGACAGGAGCCAGATCACAAAGGCTATCTTTAGTTCGAAGTAAAATGGAAACCTGAGAAAAGGAATAAAAAGTTAAAGCTCTAATGACAGACTGGACTCAAAGCTTCTCCTGTCAGTGAGCACATAACTGGGCATAAAAACTCAGAGAAAGGACTCAGAGCACAGAAAGGAAAATGAGGAAGAGGGGATGATTTCTCTGCAAAATCGGAAACATTTCTTCCAGACTAAATGTTTCTGGGTACTTTATTTGCATTTCTTCTAAATTATCATTGTTAGGGTGCTGTGATCATTGTTTGAGATTATTCTTCTCATAAAAAGGTTGCAATAGACCCAAAATATCCATCACTTGTGGAAAGATGGCACTTTTGTACCATAACAGATGTGTGCCACTTCTAATAAGCGCAGTCACACAGCTCATGAATAATAAACAGATTTCATTACGGGAGGAAAAATCTGCTCCAGTCTTTCAGCCATTTTTGAGCGGGTATCGGAGTAAAAAAAAATGCTTTCATGAGCAGCTTTTTTTTCACAAAGTCGTTGTTTGAATGGCCAGTATGGAAACTTGCCTGAAGGAAACATTTCTGCTGGGACTTAGAATACCAGAACTCAAATTTTATTTAAAAATATGAATAAAGGAAAATCTCATTCCTATGAAAATTTAGCACCACATAATGTGTTTTGAGAAGCTACCCGTGAGCTATTCTGGTCAGGTAGAACGTTGCCATCAGTCAAACCGAGCTGAATCGTCGCACTGAACGTCTTTTGCACGTCTTTACCTGCTTGGAGTGAGGTGAGCTTTCACTCCGAGCAATTTATTGTACCTTTCATCTTTAATAAACCATATTTATTTTATTTTTTTGCATAGGCTTCCTTCCTATGAGTTTTATTTGTATGCAAGGTTCTATTACATTATTTTACTGACTGTGCAAGAAAAAGAGAGAAAGATTTTCTCTCTCTCCAGATGGTCACAGTAAGGTCCCTCAAACAGATGGAAGGGAAGACATCCTCCTTTGAGCAGAATTAAGTTTCCCTCTGACCACATGCCCATCACTGCTAAAAATACATTAGCCAGCTTAATTTCTCCTCTTCAATTTTAAGACATAAACAGACTTTGCTAGTGTTTAGATTCCCAGAGTTTCAAAGTAGGTGAAGAGTTGTCCAATTAATTTAGTCTGATGACAGAACAAACAGTCGGTCTAATATATCTTAGGTCTACCTCTTTTAGAGATCTACTATGATTTATTTTTAGGACAACGTTCACAGTTCTCCTATTTTTGTTTTAAGAAATCAATACCTTGGGCCCAAAGAATTCCCAGTTGTAGTATAAAAAAACAAAAAAAACAAAAACGCAGCAACTGACTGCTTTTAAAAATTTGAAAAGAATATTACACCAAAACTAACCGAGCAAATCAAAAGCCTAGTCATACAAGCGTGCTATTTATTCCAGGCTTTGCTGGCATGTCAAGATCCTCACTCACCATGACAGGAGCAAGTCTGTGACAGTCTCTGCCGTGCTAAACAGTGCAAATACTATCCAGTACATCATCCATTTTACCTGCAGAGAAACAGAGGTGAGAAAAATAGCACATGATAAACACGCGCAGCGGCACACGTGGTGGAACACGCGACGCAGAAACACAGAGGTTACAAACATGCTGTACGTTTTCATTAATTCAAAGCAGATGAGACTGGCAAGGCAGCACTGAAATAAGCTTTAAAACCATAAACTGGGGAGAAATTAGCACAGAAAAATTATGAATAGGTTCAGATTTAGTTGTTGTGTGTAGCGGAAGACTAAATATAGATTTTTAAGAACATTAATAAGAGTCAGACAGACATGTAGCCACATGAGAACGAAACCACATCAAGCGGCTCATTTAATTAGTCGAATACGAGGGGGGACGAAGCTTTAAAAATGGCGTCACCCTCTTTCCTTTTCCTCCTCCCATCCCTCACTACTTCTGCTTGAGCAGCAATCCAGGGGTTGCTATAGTAACCTGCCAGGAGGAGACTGCTCTCCGGTATAAATGTAGGCTGAGGGCCAGCTCCTCCCCCTCACACTGCCTACTGATGCAGCGATGAGGTAAGCAGGAGGAACCCCATTTAGTTGCCTCACCAGCAGATAAAAGCAGAATGGGATTCTGCAGTCCTTTTCATTGGTTTCCTCTAGAAACATTGCTTAACTCATTTCCACCAGTGTACTGGGCCCAGACTGGATTGTGTGTTGTTGTTTTTTACCACACAAAAAAGAACCAGACTGAACATGGGACACACACTTAACATATAAATATAGCTAATTTCAACCTTTTAGAATACTTTAAACGTTTGATCATCACATCCTTTATTTTCTTTTCATTTTCATCTAATTAAATCTTTATCATAAACATACAGTAGGTCCTGCAGGGGACCTCAGACTGCATATGTCAGTGGGTGGGGGAACATGAAAATATCAGATCATGAAGGATCTGCCAAACCAAAGATCACGAAATGTTCTGAAAACAGCGGTTCCCAAACTTTTCAGCAATACCCACTCAGGAGGCTCATTAAACCTGACTACCAGTTCAATATACCAGGATTACCACTGATCTATAAAAACACAAAATAGTCCAATAATATTTTAACAATTAAAAGAAAGAGGGAATAAAATCACAAATATCACAATAACAATTTTGTTTATTCAGATCCTACTGTGCATTATCTTTTGGAAGATTATTTTCTAGCCGGAAAAAATGCATAGGTTGTGATATGGAGACAAACAACATTGACTACGTTTACATGCAGCCAATATTCGGGTTATGGTCGGGTTAAGGTCACTATTCGGGTTTCTGAAACATTTGGAATAACCTGTTTACATGCGTGAGCAGAGAGAGATACTCCTGTATACATGGAATTTGTAATCAATTGGCAAACCCCGATGTAAACGGCGACGCACGGTTAGCGTCAGGACGTAGGGACCACCTTAAGACGTAATATGTGTCATTTCTGATTCTTCTTCCTGTTTTTCAATGCGCATACAAGATGTTGCTCTAATCAAAAGACCAAGATTCCTTGTGAGTAGAACATGCGCAGAACACAAATCAATGTTCCTCTTGATGGGGATATGCCGATATGCGTTTACATGACCAAATATTTGGGTTTTTAAAAACCGAATATGAGCATATTCTGGTTTTAGCCGGTGTTTACATGGCCGTGTGTAACCAGGTTATTGCTAATATTCCAGTTTTGAACGGGTTACTGGCTGCATGTAAACACACCCATTGAAAGGCTTCAGCAATATGCAACACGGCAAAAGCATTCACTGCTCAAGAGTTACCCTAATGATGAAAAACAAAACAAAAAGTATCATGAAAAGCTTTGCGAATAAGACAATCCTGTATGTTTCATTTCTCATGTATTTTCAGACAGCCAGGGAGCTCTTTCATTAAAATACTAGTTTGATTGTTTCATAATTTCAGTTTCGTCTCTGAGAAACTGATCATGTTTAAAAGTGTTCAAGAGTTCACTGGACTAAAGAAAAGTCAACAGAACAGGCAGTGTGGCTGGCATTACATCAGAAACAAAACTTAGCGATTTAGGTCAGAATGAGTTTAATGTGCTTAATAGGAAATGACACTGTTGCTTGTGTACAGTAAATCTTTATAGTTGGGACAATTTTATGTAAAAACAGCAGGCAGCAGCCGGGGAGAAACATCATGAATGGCCTGCTGCGACACAATGACCAGAGGTAATACTCACATATTCCTTCACATTCTTCGTTTTGACAGCCTTATAGGAGGCGTATGCTGGGTATAGAGTCCCGAAGGCGAGGCTGAAAAAGTAGGAGAGCAGAAAGGGTCATTGTAAGGAGATTCACCAGAAGAACACGACCTCTGGGTATGGATACCCGACACACACAATCCTGGTGATCGACTGTGTTTGCTCTGAACTTATATGAACAAAAGAAGGATGCTGCTCCATTTGTCCCACTTTTACTTGAACGAGTACAGTTTGCTTTTTTTTGCTGCTCAAAAGCAGGCTGCTCCAACAATCAGTACAGACACTAATGGAGATCGCACAGTCAGGAAGGGTGGGGGGAGATCAAATGGAAAAACACACAAATAGGTCTGCCGGGGTCGGACGCCATGCGTCGGCTCGTGTGCAACTCTAGGACTCAGTGCACACAGAGCTGTGTTTTTGATGTGCATCTGGTTGCACCCTTTGTTTTTTGTGGGGATTTGTGTTGACGTGACATATGCTGAAAGGCAAACACAGAAAGGCCGTCACCAGGGCAGCATTAGTTCGTTTTTGCAACCTTAAACTGAATCTTAAAGACTGAATGTGCATCAGACTGAGACCTGAGCTCCCAGTTGAGCATTTTTATCATTTCTCTCCCCCTTACAGATCTTCTGTCCTATATACATAAGAGTCTAAGCTGCTCAGTCTTGTGGGCAAAGAGAGCTGGTTTGACACAGACCTCAAGACTAGTGGACACCCTTAGCTAAACAGCTTCGTTTCTATACAATAGAAACTCACCTGATTGTGAATACTCAGTCCTTTTCCTCTTACTCACAGGCATAGAATCAAAGCGATTTAAGATATATTGCCAATTCAACCAGTTTGACTATTTATAAATGTATTCATAAGTCTGGATTTTTCTCATTTTATCACAGTAAAATCAGAAATGTTAATGGATTTGTACTTATATGTACCCGGTATGTGGTAGAACAACACAGAGCAGGGAAAAACAAAGTTACCTTATTACTGTAAGGTAACTTGTTAGACACCGAGGCAGAGGTTCACCTTACAGCCAGACAATGAAGCCAGAACTACACTTTCCAATCAACACTAAGCCCTAAATCCAATTGAGATTCTGAGTAAAGACTTGAAACAAACAGAAAATCATTTATCATTTTGTTTCCATCTCACTAATATGTGGGGATGATCCATCACATAAAACCCCAAATAAAATACAAAGAAATGTGCGTCTCCAACATAAAAAGGTAAAGGGGTATGAACACTTTTAAAAGGATCAAAAAGCTAAATAAAGATGAGAAACGTCCGACTATATGTTTGAAGTGCTGCAGCTATTATGATGCATATGTGGTCACACTGCCTAATCTGGACTACGTGAGGCACAGTGAGGTAGAGCAGCCAGCAGCGTTACTGTTATGGAATCCAGGAATATTTATAGGAATGATCATTATTTCTGCACCCAAGGCCATTTTAAATAATAAAAAAAATCATCAGTATCATTGGCATGTTTGACACACAAAGAGGAAATAAAGCCCCCAGAGCCAGACCATGGCATAATCAAACTAACCTGCTTCTTAGGCCTCCCCAGCAGGAAATGGGGGACCTAAAAGCGCTCGACTCCTCAAACAGAATATGACTTAAAACTTCCAATTAGTGAATTACAAAGAGGAAAAGCTTAAAGTTTGCAATTAAATGCTGCACTCCTGACCTGACTGACAGACCAATTGAGTAAACCAGGAAAGGATGTCATCTCCATAATTTATGGTAAGCCATTTATTTAATAAAAGCAAACCAATATATATGAGGTCCCAAACAATTAGGCTTGCACAATTTAAAGGTGCGCCAGATCTATTTACTCCTTCGCCAATTTGAAAATGTACAAAAATTCATAGAGTTCACATTTTACACCCATATGGTAAACAAACCGTTCCATAATAGTGTTTTTTCTTAGTTTTAATGAACTGTGGAGGAAAAAGAGCCATGAAAATGCTAAAATTAAATGCGCATTTGATCTCATCTGTTTGAATCTTATTTTCCAATAATATTATACCCCCATTGCTTCCTATTTTAGGAGTGATTATGACCCCTGATCAAACCGATGTAAGTATGTGATAGATCCTGCAGGTAGATATTTATTGGGGTCAAATAATCACATTTCCTTACTTCAAATCATTGTTGGTTGTCAAACAATGTAGAAATATCCCCATATTCTGGTACAAACTGCTGTATGGTCAGTAACAAATATCCTGTAAGGTGCGACATAAAGGGGTAAAACTACCAGCGGCCTTTAAATGAGTCATCACTGGTGCTGTTGTGTGTGGTGTAACTAGAGGTGGGGTCCCAAACTAATTCTGCTCAGGGCCCCATATAATGTTGGGCCTGCCCTGGAAGCAGCCTTGGGAGGAAAGAGATGGGGATGACTGAAGCTCCTGGCTTTGGTTGAGTCATCCACAGTGCGGGGATGCGGTGTGTCCAGGTGGAAGATGGGGCCTCAGTTTATGAGGCTACAGAGAGAAATCCCCACAGAAAGTAACTGAAACGCGTATAATTGAATTGGTCCACCTTTAGTCAGTCAACATTCCGCTCAAGGCCACTGAAGGCTGTTTTGTTTGTCTGCAGCAAGGTCTGCATGTTAATTAGGTTGGCTAACTAACAGCTCCTCTGCTCGCCAACACAATCTGTCTTTTTGGTTTGTTTTTAAATGGCCAGCGTCGTTAGCTTTCAGCTGTTAGCACGCAGATTGTGCTGCATCATCGCCCTTGTTCACGATAAAGGGGAAGTGTTGGAAAAGTGAGCACCCACGGCAGCTTTGATCTGGTCTTAAATCGCCAGGCTGCCCCACGGGATGTCTTCTTATTTACAAAGTTTTAGCAGCATTTGGACAGAAACAGACCACAGCGGACCCAATGGAGCATCAGCCGTTGTTGGTGATGATGGTGGTGTAGCTAACAGACGGAGCCCAGCCCATACTCACACCACGATCCTCGAAATAATCCAGGATACCATGCTGCTGGACAGCCGAGTCGTGAGCCTTCTCCGCGTCTAGGAACTCTAATGTCAGCTAGCAGGCGGGCTGTGTGCCCCCCATTCCCCCTGCCGCAGGACGCGGTGTGTGGCGACGTGAGGCTGCCGGTCCTGTCCGCCTCGCCTCGGCTCCGTCTGCCACGCTGCTGTGCTGTCAGGTGAGCGGACGGCCACGGAGGATGTGGAGAAGATGTGCTGCTGCTGTTGCAGTCTGCTCTAGTCTCCACCACTGCTGGAAGGACTGACTGGCTCTTAAAGAGGCAGTGCCACCCTGTTTAATGTCGCTTTCACTTTATGATTGACCCACCACGTTTTCTCCTCAGGCACTCACAGCTCCATGAAGTCAAGAGGGAAAAAATTAGGCAAAGGCCAGCCGTAAGAGCCGTTTTTCTAAATACCAATTAGTTAGGTCATCTTAGGTACGCGTTATAATGTTAGCAAAAAAAATAAAATTTCTGGGGTATTTTTATGCATTAAAATATACACAGTGGCGGTTGTCATAAAAATGGTGACCTGGGCGGACCCCTCCTTCTCCCAGCCCCCAACTATGGTCCCCGTTTGTAAAAATTGTATCTCTTTTAAGTGTAACACACCCCAAAATCAACTCTTTTTTTTGCCGATAAACTGTATAAATGAGTGTCTAATTGTGCTATCTACATGTATGGTCATTGTTTTTTTGAATTTCAGTACAACAATCAAGAGTCAGCACACAGCTTCAGTTAATACAGCTAGAAACTATTAATCAGGCCAGAAATCTAGGTGTAGTTATGGACTCAGACCTGAACCTCCAGGGTCACATAAAGGCAATAACAAGGTCAGCGTTCTATCACCTGAAGAACATTTCTAGGATTAAACGACCGATGGTGCAACAGGACCTGGAAAAACTCATCCATGCGTTTATCTTTAGTCGGATTGATTACTGTAACAGCATCTTCACAGGTCTGCCTGAAAAGTCAGTTACACAGCTGCAGCTGATCCAGAACGCTGCTGCTCGTGTTCCTCACTAGAACCAGGAAAGTAGAGCACATCACCCCAGTTCTAAAGTCCTTACACTGGCTCCCTGTAGCTCAGAGAATAGACTTCAAAATACTTTTACTACAAATCATTGAATGGCTTAGCACCAAAGTATGTTGAGGATCTGTTGTACCATCTTCCCAGACCAAACAGGTCCTCCAATTTTGTAACTGGCTTCTAAAACTTTTTAGAGTCCTTTGTTTGTAGGCAACATTGTAATATAATGGTGCATAGGTGAAAAGTGTTTAAAAATATATATATCTGTGTTGATCAGGTTACGATACATGCCATTTCAAGTGTAAACATGTCTCAATGTTGTCTATTACAAATATACCATTCTGGAACATCCATTAAAATGAATGTCCAAGAGTCATTTACCACTTGCCTATTGTTTTAAAAACTTTTGGGATGGAAAAAATGTAAATATTCCTGAACTTTGCCTGTTTTATTTGCTAATTTCCACAAACTTTCCCACCCTTGCAAGATTAATTCAAGATCATTTTATTTTCTAACGTGCTCAACATGCCCGTCTCTGTACTTGCAGCTTCACTTTCTACTGGTTAGTTTTCTTACAACTCATCTTCATCACCAAGTTTTTTGTTTTTTTTAATCTTGTCTATACTCAACTGGAAGCATACGTTCTGCCTTTCCTTCCTTGAAGTGGTAAAGATTTAGGCCGAGTTCATGCTGCAAGAAGGGATAAGTGAAAATTAAAAGCAAATAAGACAAAGTTCAAAGTAATTGTGTTCTACAGAGTATAACAGCCTTAAACTTTACTGCAACCAATATCAACTTTGTTCTTTTCAAATTATAAAGGATAAAACGTTTTAATGAATGGAGTGGCACTTGTATAAAGTCATCTTCATAGATCAGCATATTATTGAATAGTTTATTTCAGTAACTCAATTCCCCAAGTGAAAGATAACAGTAATTAGACTTTTTAAGCCTACTTTTGATAATTATGATATCCCACTTACAGCTAAGCACGTTAATGCATCATGCTGCCATGGTGATACCATGATTTAATAAGTGATGATTATTTAACGATCAAATAAATTGCATCAAACCATCAGATCAATGCTTAGAGAACAAACATTTTAGTGTGATTTCTTTTACCTGGAAAAGGGCCAGGAAATATCCTCTGCTTGGCCATGATCTGCATATAGATACATAATGTTCCTAGTTAATTTTCCAGTTAACCGTTTAATTTCTTAAGAGGGGTAGCTAGATTCTGTTAAGGCTTTAGACTGTTTAAATATTTCTGTCTAAAAAGATTCAGCTTCTATTCACACAGGAGTCTTAGTTCCTCCTACAACAGCCTAACAAGGTCTTTCTATTGCTCAAGGTCATGAGACATGGACCAGCCTCGGATCTTCTTGGGAGGTCCTTCGCTCCATGTGGTTGTAGGTCCTCCTCTTCTTTGGAAGCAATGGACTTTTATTGGCTAGTTAATAGTTAACTAGACACCAAACGAAATTCACTGTCTTTACTGGTTAATTTTCAACTGAGGTCCCTAAAAAGACCAGGCAGATTATTGACTCATCAAAGATCAGTTATCCTTTTAATCAATTAACCAGTAAATTTATCGCCCCTGTTTATCTGATCTGGGGCCAGTTTCTCTGAATGAATAAGTTGGTAGAAGTTAAAGCAGCTAAAAAAAACAAAACAAAACAAAATGATTGTATGTCCAGCTTTGGCACCAATTTACTACATCACAATAAAAGATCTTACACAGAAAAAGCATTAAACAAAGTTATTTTTGTAAATTTTATTGTGGAAAAAAAATCCAACTGCTAAGATCAATATATATATTGATACAATGTTAATGGCCAGTAGTTCTGTTCAGCTGCAACTGTGATTCTTGAACAACATAGCTGGAAGTCCGTATTTCATCAAACCCCCTGAACAAAGACGGGTAAAAAAAAAAAAAAAGAAAAAGAAAAAATTGCCGTCTCTGAAGCTCGTCTAATCATAAAGTTGTTGCGTAAAAAAGAAAATTTCTTACTCTAAATGAGAGAAATAAGAAAACTAAAAATAGAAAACTTTGGTCAGCTTCCCTTGATTGGCTGCTTTGCAAATTCATTTCAGCCACTGACGGCAAAAATAATTTGAGCTTTAAAAAAAAAAAAAAAATCTACAAAAACAGGTTAACCTTGCTTCTAATGAAAAACATCAGCATGTCATCAAAATAAGAATGTTAGCCCAGTACTCACATTTTGTGTTTTGCTTATATTGTAGCTGAACCTCTGCTCTAAAGGCACGTCAGCTATTTACCCTCCCTTACTCAAACATCTTACATTTACAACAAAACCAAGAAGAACACACTGACCTTAAATACAATGTTAATCGAAAAGGGGGAAAAAAACTGAAAAACAACTAGACAAATTTAAGAGTATTGTGTAACAGCGATAAAGGAGGTCCTTCATCAAAGCGCTGATTTGCCCCCTCCCCGTCTAATCCCCCCCCCCCCCCACACACACAATAACCTTCACTGCCCTGGACAACATACACAATCTCTGAACTTTGTACTCTGCAGTTTTCATTTTTGTAGATATGTGGTGTGTGCCATGTGTGTGTGCCGTGTGTGTATGTAGTGGCGTGGAGGACTAAGGGCGAGCTAGTTTAGGTTCGTGAGCCTTCAGTGTCCCGACGGCGTCCTTTACAGCGTGATAGATTATGTTCTTCACCTGAGGAAAAAACGGAGAAATGGGTGAAGGAACAAAAAAAAAAGAAAAAAAAAAACCTTAGACACTTAACACATTATGCAATACGTGTGCAAGTGTGAATAAAACCTACCTGTAGCTTGTCTTCGTGGTTTGTATGAGTCGTAGAAAGGTGTCTGAACTCCTGCGTCAGTCTGAAGCAGTGCCTCACGTGCTCAGGAGACACAAAGTCCTCCGCCACCTTGATACAGCTGTACAGATTGTGTACCTGAAAGGAGAAAAGAACACCAGGAAGAACATATGTTAATGAAAGGATAAGCCTTAACGTATTCATTGTTGGGGCTATGAAAAACACGCAGTGAGGCATCATGCGTCTGACCTGGTGCGGTGCTCCGGCGGGGATAAACACGGCATCGCCCAAGAACTGTACAATGGCCCAGCCCTGGACGCCGTACTCCTCGTACAGTCGGCGACGGAGCCTCTGGTCCAAGTACCAGCTCTGGTCGTGAATAGGGTCGTGGTCCGGAGGATTCTCTTGACCCTGCTCTTCTCCCACCTGACACAGGTCACCAAAAGATAAAACCGATAAGATGTAACAATTGTTTGCAGAGTTTTGTTAGTCATAGCTAAAACAGTATTTGACATTTATTCTATGATCATTTTGTCATCGGGGTGCGAGACATGCAGTTTCTCAAAATAGTGTAATTTGAGGAATCAATGGTTACTAACCTTGCGGAGTAATTCACGGATCTTCTCAGCATCCTTGGCTGCATAGATGTGCCACAGAGCTCCAGGTTTCTCTTTCCCCTCGTGTACCCTTCTCTTCGTCATATCATCCACGTCGCCCTCCTCAATGGTGGTCATGACCTCTGAAGACCCAAAGAGGAAACAATACACAGAAACATACAGGATACCAAACATTCATCAGTAGGATCTATATATAAACATATTTATAACAGACTTCTGATTCTACAATGTTACAGTTTTGAACTTGAGAGATTCTTTGAAAGCGTGGTATTTCTATTCAACATGTAAGAACAACTATTACGACATTATTATATCTTGAATTAATTCAGTTAAATCTAAATTTCTGTCCTGTTAAAACATAATTTAATAATGTATTTTCAATCGATTCTTAATACTGTTGGACAAAAATGTCAGTTTTAGTTCTCAACTGGTTCCTCCTGACCCAGATGTGTTTCTCAGCCATTCTT
This sequence comes from Valencia hispanica, assembly GCA_963556495.2. Taxonomy (NCBI): domain Eukaryota; kingdom Metazoa; phylum Chordata; class Actinopteri; order Cyprinodontiformes; family Valenciidae; genus Valencia; species Valencia hispanica. The sequence goes on from OY747702.1 coordinate 28,444,415, forward strand.
AAGTGGGTTTTAAGCACTGTAAGCGTATGCCTCTCAATATATTAAAATATTATCAGGAAGTTAATTTATTTCAGTAATTCAGATCAAAAGGAGAGACTCCAGGGCGTCGCGTAGCACAGTGGTTAAGACGGGCGCCCCATGTTCAGAGGACTCAGCCCTCGAAGAGGACGTCCCGGGTTTGATTCCCGTTCCCGTGGACCTTTGCCGGGTGTCTCCCCCACTTCTCTCCCCTTTCTGTGCTGTCCACTGTCAATTAAAGGCCACTGTGGCCACAAAACCTTAAAAATAAAATAAAAAGGTGAAACTCCTAAATGTGTTACCAGAAACGGAGATATATAGGCAGACATTCAATAACACCCTCCACAATGAGAATGAGCTTCAGATGGTCATTATTCCAGAAGCTGCCGTTTCACAGAGTGCAGTTTGCAAGCACATTATGGGAAAGTTGAGCGAAGGGAAAAATATGATAGAAAGGGTGCACAAACAAAAGGGATATATGTAACCTTGATGGGATTGGGAAACAAAACCTCTTTCTTAAGTTTCTGGTAGATTTACAAGGAGGGGGCAGGATCCACAGCATTAATAGCCACCACACTCAGACATCCAGGAGATGAAATACAGCTGTTGCATCTCCTCGTTTCATCCTGACTAACCTGAGGACTAAAAGAACGGGACTGTTCCTCAGTGGTCCAATTCCTCTTTTCAGATGGAGGTAAACTTTTCATGTCATTTGGAAATCAACATCTCAGACTCCAGAGAAAGAGTGGAGAGGCAAATAATCCATCTTGCTTTAAGTCCAGCTTCAGGTTTCCAAAGTCAATGATGACATGGCGCGGTTGTCATTAACTGTGTTTGATCAAGTCCAAAGTCAGCACAGCCATCTATACCAGGACATTTTTGGGAAACTTCATGCTTCCTTCTGCCTACAAGCTTCAGGGAGATGCTGATTTCATTTTCCAGCAGGACTTGGCACCTTCCCACACAGCCCACAGGTGACAATACCTGGTGCAATGGCCTCGGCATCTTTGTGCCGATTGCCTAGGAAAGTTAACTGGGCTGACCTGAACCCTCTAGAGAAGCTATGGCGTATTGTCAAGAGAAAGATTAGAGCCTTCATTAAAAAGGGGGGCATATATAGCAGTTTGACATCAATTTCATGCAGAGCGGGGCAATGATCCAGGAAAAAGGACTTAAAGTCCTCCTGCGGTTCAGACTGAAGATCATGTGTGCCACTTCAGGCAAAACCAGAAAATACTGGTGAACTTATTTTTTCTGTGTTCTCTCTAAAATACCAAAACCCGCCATGCAGCGGTATAATTTCAGCTTCAAATCTGAATTGAAATAATGTTACCTTATTTTAAAACTTTGTCTCAGAGCTCACATGCGAAGGAGACATCTCTAACTTTAAATGTTTTTAATGCTATTATGTTCTTCATCTATGAGCAGAAATGGAAAATCATAAGGGGATTCACTGTTGGGAGTCAGCAGCTCTAATTGCAGTACTTGTACAGTTACATCTATACGAACTGCCAGAGACACTAACAGGAGCAAAAGAGAAGCATGAGGAGGAGGAAGAAGATGAGGAGGGAAAAAGGAGAAACACGATGGGTGCCCGCACAGATTTTCTGCTAGGCCACAAAAACAATTGTATTTTTAAAACCCAAACAGGACAACTGTCTCAGTGCTATAAAAGCATCACATAATGCTCAAGTCCTTAGTCTGTGAAAAATGCTTATTTTTATTCTATTTTTTGTAGGTAGGTCAAATATATATGTATTCTGTGGCCAGACCAGTTGAGAACCACGAGGGCAAATAAAAGGACAATTTACAGACTACACAATCACATTTACTGACAACGTTCACATCCACAGTCTACTGTTGATTTGTAGATGAAACTACAGGCCCTTTAACCTATCATTTTGACTGAACAGTGTTTTGCACAGAAAAGTGAACACATTTATTTTGAAACTAAAATGTGGTTCAGTGCATATGTACGAGTTTAAATATGATACAATTTACATTATATAGCCACTGATTGAAGTTCAACAACCAAAACTAAAATCTGTGTGAATAATAGCTACCAATACCGTAAAGGTGCTGTGGTGGACTCAGGAATATAACAATCACCGAGCTAGGAGAGTCACATCTGCTCAATTTTTAACACTTTTACCTTTAGAACAGTTTACTGTAGTCATACTATATTCCTCATACTCATCAGATCATCTTCAGATACCTTAAACCCTTTACATCCATCTACCTCCCCTTCAGCAGAAATACACAGGAAGCAGTTATGAATAATTCTTAGAGATGCGCCAATCAGATTTTTGTGGCCATTTTACAATCTCTGGTTTTTGTGAGGCTTTGATCTGCTGTTGACAATTTTGGCCAACTGTGATGCATCATCATAAGGTCAACGTTACTTTCCCACTTTCTTGCTGTGAGTGACTACTAATTATTTATATTAGCAGTAACACACCATATGTGAGGGAGAACTCATTGCAAAACAGGGTTCTATTGTTATTTTATTTTTAAAAAAAGGCGCGTTTCCACCATCGGAACTTCAGGGCAATTTAACCAGATCTGTTTCTGACAGGGTAATCTGTTGGCCCGCTCCTCCCAGCCGCCGTGTCTCTATACACAATCGGCCCTTTAAGGACTCAACTAAAGACATCCGCATATCACACAGTTTCAGCAGCGAGTAGCGTCACTGATCAGAGCAAAAAAGCGCCCACAGCAGCAGAAATAACAAGGGGTCGACATGGAAGAAGCAGGACTTGTTGCTACGTTTTCTGTTTGCTGTTATAAACTGCTTCACCAGCAACTCTTTATTTTTACAAAGCTGCTCATTTCCCTCTGAATTACAACCAATCAGCGTGACTTAAACACAGCTCCCGCTGAGCGACTCAATCGGGCCATTCTGAGTACATAACACCATACAGGTACTCTGTTGGTTCTTAAAATGGCCCACAAAACGGCCCTGTTGGCCCGACCCGGTGCAGTTCCCATATCGGGATAGTCGGGTCAAATTACCCCGCAGTTCTAACTGTGGAAACGCACCTATAGACAAACTACAAGAGTTCCCACTCAAACCATTTTGTTCTACAACTGATGTGTTTGTGTGTATTCCACAGAGAAGATAGATCTTTACTATGAATACCTTAATGGTATTGGAAATAGCTAACTGAGTATTCTTCATTCAACGACAATGTCCACACTGAAGAGTGTTATAAGTTTGCACAACCTGATTTGATAAAGATCAGGTATTGGGAGTTTGCAACTGGCTAGTAACAGGTCAGGATTAATTGAGATGAAACTTGAATGATTCTGATCAGCCAATTTATTGGTGCATCTCTAATAATTATCATTTAAAAAACGTCAAGCTACCCAATTGAGCCTTTGTGAGCTTTATGATCAACCTTTTATCTCCACTAACATCCAAAGTACAAACAATTCCCACCTTTTGATGTGTGGGAGTGAGTTTAGTGTATGTAAAGAAGATTGCAAGCAAACAGGAATGCCAGTTCTAGATGCCCTTCATTCATACTACTCTCCCACAGTCTAAGGACCAGAGCACTGTACACCCAAAGTAAACAGGAAGTTAAGACATTTCCAGTGCGATAGCTATACAACATCTGAACCAAGACCAATTCACTGAATTCATATTGCTGTAAATGGGAGTTGAAACCCAAACCTGAATACAACATTAGGAAATACAACACAGATCTCCAGAAGTTAAAAGTAATTTTAACGTCAACTGTTATTTACTTTAATGAAGGTTGCATCACACAGAAATTTACAGACATGCAACAATGCAAACTGTTGGATGAATCCCAGTGCTCTGGCCCCTACTGCACAATAATACAGAAGGATGGAGCGCAGGTGTGAAAAGGGGGAGTTAGTTGAGAAGAAGGACATGCTACGCAAGTGATACAACTGAAAGTCTACAGACCTTGGTATCCAGAGTTTTCCGCCTCTGTAAAGGAGAAATGTTGCCACAATGTAAATAAGTGAGACCCACTGGAGGGTGCCTCCAGTGTTTTTTCCAAGCACATTAAGCTTGGAACCACTAAAACCATTATGTCAAACGAGAAATTAAAATGAATATAAAATACTATAACAAGCAGTTTTATTAATAGTTAGTAGTTCTACTGTGATTATGTTGTCTATTTTTAAATGTACATTATTTAAGTGAGTGTGTATGTGTGGGGGAAAAAAAGGAAGGACAAGGGAATAAACTAAATTCCTTAAATCTACTGACCTTGCTCCTGGTTTTCTTCTCCATGAGGAATGCCGACATACACCATGACGTTGACAGCATCCGACACATCCAGATGGAGGTTAGTGGTTCCGACCTTCCTGTCCTCAGTTGAAATTAAGCCTGAAGACAAAGAGGGGGTCGGAAAAAGAAGAAGAGTGAAAAGACATGTAAACTGCAGAGAGGAGGCGGCAAAACTTTTCACCAGGCAGTCCTTTTTACCATAGGCATTGTACATCTTTGGTCCAAGGTCAGGACGCACGAAGAAGTTGGGCAACCGTGAAGCGAGGTTTAGACGGCCGTCTCTTTTTGTGTATTCGGGCAAAGGAAGATTGTCCATCAAATCATCAAACCTGGAAAAACATGGTTAAAAATTGTTAAAAAAATAATAATGATTTAACACCTATATTAACTCCTATCCTGTCTACTGCTTTGCAAAAACAGGGAGGTAACACTTAAATTATATAGGTTTTTTTTCATGAGGGCTGAACTGTCCCCTACTTAATGGTTTTTCCCTAATTAAGCAAGTTAAAATATTGTATATGGTTTATAATAAATTCTAATTAATTACATCTTTTCTCAACTAGAAAGAACCCTCTACCTTTAAAAATGTTGTTCTGGTATCAAAAATGGTATTGAGTATTTTTCTCAGGCTAGAGTATAACATTTTATTATCATAAGTCTAGCAACGACTCTTCTGCACCCAATTCATTAACTACCATAATAACTGCTCATGGCAGAAATGCTAAATATTTTTTTAAATAACACATTATGTCATCATTATTCAAGAGAAATCAGAATTAATCAAAATCTGTATCAGCAGGTCAAAACTTTATAACAATTGGAAATTGGAAATAATAAGGGTATACTGACAGCATCAGACACACCGGGAGCAAGGTCAGTAATAATGGTCGGTAACTGGCTTACCAAAAGCTAAATTGCATAGCAATTTTTAAATTTACAGAATTTTAAAACATCTACCAAGAAGTTTACATTGAAAAAAGACAAAGTGATTTTTCAAATGTTAATATGCAGTAGCAAATACTTTAAATATTTTAAATATCCAATATTTCTGGAACCAATAAGTAACACAGGTTTTCTCACCTTGTGGGCATCATGTCCCTGAAGTCTTCACCTGGAGGCCAGTCCTTCAACTTTAACACCATGGGCCTACCATCACTGTCTTGCAGTCGTTCTACACTCGCAGAGGACACATTGAAGACATTTGTCGGGCATTAGCGAGAAACATCGTTTACATGCACCACCTGGTCTACAGGTAGCTTCAAACTGATTTAATAGACAAGAAAAAAAAAGTACTTTTCCACTCACTGGAGATCTTCTCAAAGCCATCCCAGAAGTCTCGAACCTTTACATCAGAAATGATGGCACAGTTTCTACAGTTGACCAGGTCTACATCCTGGTTTCCAAACTCCTCACTGAAGGCCTCGGGCCGCCACAGTTCAGATTTTAGCCGTTTATGTATTCCTGACACCAACACGGGCTGGAAATGAACCCGGACAGACAAATCAAGACAACCTTTCTTCCAAAGTTTCCCCATTAGGGATCAGTTCTACTTCAGCTATTTACACTTTGTGAATCTTACTTGTCCCTGCTTCCAGCACTCTCTGAAGATCTTCCAGTTGTTGCTGTTGCTGGGATCTTGCAGGCAAAGGAGTCGCCCATCACAGAGCCAAGAGTGTGAGGTATGTGGTTCCAAAACACTAAGACCCAATACGCCATCCTTCCGAGCTCCCAGCACTCCAAGTTCGCCACCTTCGGAGGTCACGGATCTTCGGCCCTCTGCTTTTTTGGTCTCCACGACAGAGGCGATGATGTGATCCAGGAAGTTTGGTAGGCTGGTTTTCATCTTGTCGCTCTGAATCATCAAATTAATATATGGGGTTAAACCCTATATCATTCAATTATTTGCTTTTTTGTAAAATGGACATTCGAAACATCACTGTTTACCAGTAGGTGGCAGTGATATAATTTGTAACCTTGTAGATGTTATTTAAAGTACAACATTAGATCTGTAAAAGAAAACTAGAAGGAATTTTAGAAAACACTGACGTACACTTGATGAGGTAAAAACAGAGGGGAACGGTACACTGCTCTCTCCAGGACCCTGAGACAGTTTCCCTGGTCCAGAGTTGAGCAAGTCCCGGAGGCTTGACCCCTCCGGTTTGGACTGGGTCATACTGGGTCCGAGTAACAAGCTGTTGAAGAGTTTCGGACTGGAAGCAGGCGGCTTTGAAAGGGCACTGAGCGAGTCCAACCCGAAGGGGGGCCGACTTTCTCTACTCATCATGGCGCGAAGTGAGCCAGATTCTGGAAGAAGACCATGATTAAAACTGAAGCTGATCAAGGATTTCTTTACACTCAGAGAAAATCCTGACTAATTGTTTTGCATTTTCAACCTACCCTTGGTGTCATCCTTGGCCTTTTGTGTGGCCAGATCTGCCAGCCAGTGCAGAGCAGAACTGTTGCCCTCTCCTGATGGACGGGAGTCCTTGGTAGAGGACTGTGTGACATTACTTAGAGTAGATGTACTAATAACAGAGTTACTGGTACTACCCACAGTTCCCCCGCCCCCGCTGTCTGAAGGTGTTGCAGTTTGCATGGTCTCCGTTTTGACTGCTGACGTTTCTGCCTCAGGTTTTGGAGTAGTGCCAGCACCAGATAAAACTGTAAGCCCAGCTCCACTGGTAGATGTAGACTGCTGAAATAAGCACCAAAAATTAAACATCCAAGTTTAAATATTATAAAAAAATGTCAATACAAAACAAACGATGGATAAAGTCATCACAAGAATACCTGTGAAATTCCATTGGGAGCGGTGGGACGCACTAGTGACTTTGTATGTCGACTGGCACAGGGACAGTTCGCTTTAATACCCCACTTGCCCCTTGCTGCATGCACCATGTCACCTATATTATAAAGAGCTGAAGCAGAAAGCGGATAAAAATCAGTCTTTGCATCTGTTTCATTGCTACATGAGATGATATTTACTCATGTTTGTGATGTGTAGGGATCCTCAGTTTTGCGCTAAAATCTTCTTTGTGGACTTTACTCTCCTTTGGGATGTTTTATACCTGCTTAAACAACTAATGAATAAAAGCAATCTACTATAAAACACTCAAGACTACTGTACGCTGATGGGTTTATGTGATTCCAATTAATAATATCCCCTTCCAGGAGGATGGTCATAAATGCTCAGATTTCAAATCAACCGGGCCAAACGGGGGTAAGAATTACCATGGATAAAGGGGTATATTTCATTAAAATACATAAATATGACAAATTAGTAAATTGTCCTGTTGTCTTTGACACTTTTCAATCACAAAACTCAATGTATTTTATTGGGAGTTTCTGTTTGTCACAGACCAACACAAACTGGCACGTGTTAGCAAAGGGGACTGAAAATGACACATGGATCTCCAGGTTTTTCATGAATAATAATCATAAAAGCACAGCTTACATCTGTACCCCACAGCCCCCTGAGTCAATACCGTTTAGAACCATATTGAACTTTTGGATTATATGTCTCAGCTTTGCACAGCCAGAGGCTGAATTTTTTTGCCCAATTCTCAGCAAAATAGCTAAACAGCTGTGTCAGACTGAACGGAAAGTTTCTGTGGGCATCAATTTCTCTCACCTGGATTTAGTTCCAGTTGACAGTTGTGCCATACTCTTTGCATCTTTGTTTCCTCTGGTTTTCTAGCAAACATCTGAGGCTTTCGCAGAACAAGTGTCTTTATACTGGGATAAAATTACATGATGTTGGACTCAAATTAAGTGATTCTTTAAGTCAATTGGCTGAACTGGATTTAATTTGGGGGTAAGGAGATGACTCCAAATGCAGACCACACTTTTTAAATGTATAATTTCCCTTCCACTTCACAACCATACACTGCTTTACGTCGGTCTATCACATTAAATCCTGACTCTATACATTGAAGTTCACAAAACAAAACAGAAAAAAAGTCATGAAAATATGTAAACGTTTGAGCAGTTTAAAAACTTTTATGAGGCACGGCAGATAAGCAGCAAAGTTTATCAGGACAAAATTATCAACATCCTGGATGCCATGGGGATATATAGTGGTAAAAGAGCAAAGTAACCAATTATAGTTTATTTTACCTGTTCCTGGTATAATTTGCGTTGGCATGAGGTTTTGAGGCTCATGAGGCTGGCCTTTGGCACACTTTAACCAAGAAAAAACCTCATCCTCTGGGGTTTCATCCACATCTAAAGAGAAATATGCAAAAAGTCAAGCAAAACCAGAACTTTGAACAAAATAATTTAAGTGAACATACGTTTGTTTCTCAAACTAGCTGAAATAAGCTACCTTCTCTTGGTCTGTTCCTGCGGAGCCGATAGCAGTCCAGACACACGCCAAAGCCACATTTACGACACACCCAGTGGATGTTGAACAAGGTTGTCTCACACACGTCGCACATTTCTCGAACACCCCGTACAGCGCGTTTCCACGCCACTTTCTCTGAAAAACCATGGGAAAATATTTAAGAATCACAGACAACTAAAAAATAACTGATGACTAAAAGAAACAAAGGGCTCAGCTTGAGGTGTAGGAGATGACTTTCATACTCACGGTGAGGTTCCACCATCATCATGGCCTCCTTCTCAGACATTACTAACTGACAAAACTGGTCTCCCACGTTGGCCAGGATGTACTTAGACGTATCAAGATCAAGACCTTCTTGGACCGCTGGTGCAGGCAACCAGAGACCCATTGCCATGGCATCACTCTGCTGAGGACTGAGGAAGCCTTCCACACGCAGTATACCTTTACGTGTGAAAGCCAACCTGATCGAAGGCAGGAAAAAACAAAATGAATGGTTTCGTCTAGACCTAAGACACAGAGGAGACAACGCGCCATCAAACCACACTAGTCTTACCTTCTAAAGTGGAAGAACCGGCAGGCCACATTTGGATCGTCTTCATCCTCACTGTCGTCCTCGGTGTTTCGGTATTTGCGATAACGCTCCAGCCGGCACTCGCGGCACTTGTGCAAGTGAGGAGCGACGCTGATACAGGAGCCATCCTGGAGGAATGACTCCCCAGACTGCTTCAGGCGGCGCACCTTGCTCTGATCTTTCAGCACAGACTGGCCCACTAGAAAATATGAGTGTTAATTTTATCACTAATAAAGCTTCTGTTTTAAGAAATTTTGGTTTGTAAAAATGACTAAGATGCACCTTTAAAAGATTTGTTGCGTGGACGGCTTTTGGCAGCCACCTGGACTTTAGATTTCTGCTGGATGGATCCATCCTTGGCAGGATGAGAAAGCTCTGGGGGGATGTGATCTTTCTCCAGGCCCTCCTCATTCTCGCTTAGGTCAGACAGGTCACTGTTGGTGCTGGAATCAGAGTCACGCTTAGATGACTGGCTTCTGTCTTCAAGACTAAACTTCTGTGGCTGACTCTGGTCGAAGGACAGAGCTGGTTCATTCATTTCTCCAGAGCTACTACTTCCGATCATCGGACAGCCTGACGTAGACGTTGGCATCTCTGCGACCTCTTGTTCCTTCTTTGTCATCTCACTCTGCAAAGTCTGAGCTGGTGTCGGAGTGGTAGAAGAGCTGACCGAAGCCGCGGCTGAAGGTGATGGGAAGGTGGACGACAGAATACCTTTAGGTGGCTCTGCCATAGTGAACAGATTAGGCTTACTGTCCATAGAGACACCCAGAGTTTGTGGCTCAGTCCCAGTGAATCCAACAAAGGATGATGGGGAGTTTTTATCTCCATAAGCCAGAAATGGATTAGTAGACTCCTTAGAGGCCTGCAGAAAAAGGTTCTGGTGGATATCTGAGGAGTTAAAACTGGACTGTAGCACTAAACTCCCTTCAGCAGTTCCATTATTATTGTTGTTCTTAATAGCACTTTGGGCTCCAGAGGACATCCCAAGACCACCAATAGTTAGGCCAGCACCCCGCCCACCTGCAGATGCGCCCTGGAAGGCTGATGGTATGTTGAAAGCACCATTTCCCAGAGGATGGGCCTCAGGCACTTTGGGCAGCTCAGGCTTTTTCAGCCCTTCCGTAGAGGCTGCAGGTCTGAAAAGAGCCGCCGGCTCTTTACTCAGACTCTCAGACACAGCAGTGAAGTAATTAGTGTCCTTGGTTTGAGTTTGACCAGTTGTCAGAACGGGGCTGGTGCCAGAATTCTGGGTCATACACTGAAAAAAGAGGTTCTGGTCCTGTAGAGGCCGGGTCTCATTCTTGGCTCCACTGAAGCCGAAGCCAAAAGGCTTGGTGGTGTCGTGGGAAGCTGTGGTAGTGGTGGAAGCTCCATTGGTCTGGGATGTGACATCTCCAAACAAAGAAGCAGTGGGGGTAACCTGGGAAAAACGGAAGCTGGGTGTTGTTTTACATCCCTGGAAATAAAGATAAAAAGAGAAGTGAGATACAATATTGTAGCAGACCTGTTGTGTAATTAAACCAAATAGTGCCTTGGACGAGCATTCATACTCCTTGAACCTTTCCACAGATATCAGGAAACCAACATCGTTCTGATGATTTCCTTTTGGTATCTTTACTCAATGTTTGAACAAGCAGTGAACATATCACTGAACAATGTATATTCAATCATCCCAAAAGGGAAAGAGTGTGGCCTAACCACGATCCTACTCCTGTACATCATCTTAAAAACAACATATCCCAAGTGACATAAGGAGGAGGCAGCATCATAACTTAACCCTGCATCTAATATGAGTTTGAGCTAATTTACAAAGATAAATGGGCAAATATCTTAGTCTGCAGAAGTTAAAAGCTGGCCGTCACCTTGCCATCAGATATTTGTGAAAAAAACAATCGAAAATCATGCACATCCAGATTTTTTTTACTGCCTAACGGTCCCCGGGGGACACTATAGCAGGAAGTGCAAAAGTAAGAGATGTGGGGAAAGATTATGCACTCAAGAAGACACTACCAGTAGTTTTCATGCACACACCCTCATCATGGAAAACGCACAATGAAATGCAGCTTTTAAGTTAAAGGCAATTGAGCTGACCATCAAAGAAGGAAATAGGGCTACTGCATATAAGCTTGACATCAATGAATCGATGGTGAGACAGAGGAGGCAGAGGGAAAAACTGAATCAGAGTAAACAGACGACAAAAGCTTTCAGAGGACATAAAGACACTAAAGAAGACGACTTCAGCGGCTTTAGTGAGGAAGAGGAAGATAGTGACCAATGACTTTTCTGGTAGGCTAAAGTATGTTTTACTTTCTAACCAGGCATGTTACTGTCGTGTGGTGTTGATGCTGTGTTGGGGCTTTAATGACAATTTTCAAGCAGAGTTTGGAAAAAAAGCATGTCTTAAACTGAAACTAAAAAAAAAGCACTCAGAGGCAGACCTCCGCCAGGGCCACTCTCTTCTCTGTTAATATCTCATGTTACAACATTAAAACGTGCGGCTTATTTTTAGGTGTGCCCTATATATGTAAAAAATGTGTTTTCTTTTCAAATTTAGCTGTTGCGGCTTATATTCAGGTGTGCTCAATAGTCAGAAAAGTATGATAGTTTGTGTTGGTATACCACATAACATCGAATAAAACACACTGAAGTTTAAGGCGTATGAATACTTTTGCAAGGTAGTGTTTTTGCTTGCACAGTCAGATTTAACCTTATGGACTCTCTTACCTCCGTCTGTCCTCCCCAGGTGGGAGCTTTAGAACTGAAACCCATCGACGGAGACAGTGACACACTGGGTCTGCTGTCCTGTGACCAAGAAATAGTGACTGGTCCCGGGGAAACAAGGGCAGTTGTTTTAGGGAAAGCTGACTGGGAGGCATCCTCTCGATCTGGCTGTGGGGATGGAGAGGCCTTTGGGGCTGGAGCACCAGGGACCAGGACTGGCATCTGCCCTAGTGAGGGAAAAGATGTGGTAGAGAAGGGGGAAGGGGCTGGTTTGAGAGGAGGAGGGTTAGGGGGGTGAGAAATGTTGCTGGCTGAGTCTGCTGCTCCTTGTGGAGAGAACAGGCGACCGTTTTCTTTGACAAGGGCAGGATAAAGAGGCGAAGAAGCATTTGAGTGGTCCATTTGGACAGAGGAATTGGTGCTGGGAGAAGACACACTTCCTGGAGGAGAGGCTCCCTCTGAGGGGCTTCCGTTTTTGGTCGAGCTGCTGACTCTTTCGGAGTCTCCAGCCCAGATCCCAGCTCCTTCCTCAGGAGTTTTGCTGGAATCCCCACAGTTTTGTGTACCTGCTTCAGAGGCTCCTGCTCCTTTAAACCGTTTCAAGTTCAAATCTTCACCATCCTCTGAGGCAGTCCTACGTCTGCGTCCATCTCCCTTCATTGCTTCACTGTCCTTCCTTCGCTGTCCATTGTTACCAGGCTAAGAAGAGGGACACAGTAGGTAAATTTAGTTCTGAAACTTTAGATACTGGATTCACTAAACCTCCAGCACACAATACATCCAATCACAATATAGGTTTTCAGACCATATAGATACAGTGAGGAACATAAGTATTTGAACACCCTGCAATTTTCCAAGTTCTCCCACTTAGAAATGATGGAGGGGTCTGAAATTCACATTGTAGGTGCATTTCCACTGTGAGAGACAGCATTTTTTTAATTCAGAAAATCACATTGTCTGATTTTTAAATAATTTATTTGTATCTTATTGCTGCACATACATATTTGAAGACCTGGTCATCAGCAAGAATTTTGGCTCTCAAATACCGGTTACGCTGCCTTTAAAACCTCCACCTCTACTCCACTTATTAATCTAAATTAGTAGCACCTGTCTGAGCTCGTTAAAGACACCTGTCCACCCCACAGTCAGTAAGACTCCAACTACTACCATTGGCAAGACCAAAGAGCTGTCAAAAGACACCAGAGACAAAATTGTAGACCTCCACAAAGCTGGAAAGGCCTACGGGGCAAATGTCAAGCAGCTTGGTGAAAATGGATCAAACTTTGGAGCGATTGTTAGAAAATGAAAGAGGCTAAAGATGACTGTCAGTCTCCCTCGGACTGGGGCTCCACGGGAGGAGCTGGTCAATGACATGAAGAGAGCTGGGACAACAGTTTCAAAGGTTACTGTCGGAAGAACATCACGCCGTCATGGTTTAAAATCATGCATTGCTCGGAAGGTTCTCCTGCTCAAGTCATCACACGTCCAGGCCCGTCTGAAGTTTGCCAATGAACATCTGGATGATCCAGAGGAGGCATCGAAGAAAGTCATGTGGTCAGATGAGACCAAAATATAACTTTTTGGTCTAAACTTCACTCGCCATGTTGGAGGAAAAAGAAGGATGAGTTGCATCCCAAGAACACCATCCCTAATGTTAAGCATGGGGGTGGAAACATCATACTATGGGGGTGCTTTTCTGCAAATGGGACAGGACGACTGCATTGTATTAAGGAGAGGATGAATGGGGCCATGTATTGTGAGATTTTGAGCAACAACCTCCTTGCCTCAGTCAGAGCATTAGAGATGGGTCGTGGCTGAAGCACAGCCAGGATAACCAAGGAGTGGCTCCATAAGAAGCATATCAAGGTTCTGGAGTGGCCTAGTCAGTCTCCAAACCTAAATCCAATAGAGAATCTTTGGAGGGAGCTGAAATTCACGTTGCTCTGTGTTACAAATAAATATTTTTTTTAAATAAGACAATGTGATTTCCTGAATAAAAACTGTCTCTCACAGTGGAAATGCACCGACAATGTGAATTTCAGACCCCTCCATAGTTTCTAAGTGGAAGAACTTGTAAAATCGCAGGGTGTTCAAATACTTCTGTTCCTCACTGTAGACTAAGTAGCAAGTCGAGCATTGAGGGATGTATAGATGTATAGAAGTGGAGACAAACAAAAAGCAAATAAAAAATCTCTCTATTTTTAAAGCCAGTGTGAGATTTCTACCCATGCAAAACCAAAGTTGAAAACTTAGCTCATACACTGCTGGAATAGAAAGCTCTGGTAATACTATGCAACTTATCACAATATAGCAAACTGATGTAAAATGGTTGTCAGCCATGTGCAAGTCAAAATTGTGTCAAACAGTGTTTTATATTCCTGTTGTGTGGTGTCATTTCTACATTATGACATCTACTGGGTTGGACCGGGCTATAGGTGAGTAATACACTGGCAACAGCCTGCCATGTTGACAATACACCTCACTCACTTCTTTACCAATGGACAACTAATTTCACTTTATAGCAGCATATAAAAATGCTAATTGTCTTCAGCGTCTTAAACTTCAATAATTAAGACAAGAATGTGTCCCCTGGTTGTATTTGCTGCACTTTCTATGATAATTTAGTGGTTACAAGCTAAAGAGTGTTAGCAAGCTAAAAACAAATGGAGAAATTGAGTTGTTTATGTTAAAAATAAATGTGTTGCGGAGGCAGCAGTCTGCACAAGAAGGAGGAAGAACCAAAGCAAAGCGGAGTTAATATGGTAGAAAGCCTGAGACAATGCTTCCCAATCGCACTATTTAAAAATGACAAACTCACCTCCTCCTCTGCTAGCATGACATGTATTACACGAGGATCTACCATCTGCTTCTCTTTTCCCTGCAGGGGGAAAAAAACAGTGTGAGATCATTTCACAAATTAACTACCACAGTATACATCAGGGGTGGAGTCAGACTTGTTCTAGGGAATCCCAACGAGAAAAAATAAGGGCTTCTTTTACTTTTCAGCTGCAATGCTTTACTGTTGTGGATGGAAGGTGAAAAATTATATTGACAGTTTTTCCTCAGATATCGGTTTGGAAAAACTATGTTCAGCAAATGATTTAGCCTTCAACACCAGTGTGGATGATGGGGCCCTTTGGGAAAGATAATTACCCACCCCAGCTCAGAAGCTACCTCTCAGACTCTTCAGATCTCAACTTACAGTGGGGCAAAAAAGTATTTGGCAGCCACCAATTTTCAAGTTCTCCCATTTAAAAAGATGAGAGGTCTTTAATTTTCATCATAGGTAGAGTTCAACTATAAAAGACTGAATGTAAAAGAAAATCCACTAATCCACGAAGTCATCTCATCAGCTTAATTCTTGACAATTTCAGTCCCTTTCACGATAAGCTGTAGATGTCTCTGTCACTTTTATGCAAATCAGCATTTGCAGACCACACCCACACATCTTGGTGCTAGGATGCTGGTTGGAATTGGTGGGGAGGGTTCAACAGATTAGGGGCGCTTATATACAAATCTCACCTATTGTGATGTCACTATGAGACACCGTTTCAAACTGCTTATACCATATCATACCAAGTTTATTTATATAGCACACCTAAAAACAGCATGGGAGACTACCAAGTTGCTGTACAGGGAATATAAAATCAAAGATAAGAGCACAAAAGGATCAAAATTATTTAAGAGAAAATTGTTAAAAGAAAGTTAAACAGATGGAAAGGCTAAGGAGTAAAGGTGGGTTTTTAAACGGGACTTAAAGACGGTAAGGGATGGAGACATTCTCATCAAAAGAGGAATATGGTTCCAAAGTGTCAGGCCAGAGACTGAAAAGGTAAGCTGACCACGACATTTGTACCGGGGATTAGGGGTGAGGAGTAAACGGTGGTCAGCAGACCTGAGCAACCTGTAGGTACATATGGGACAAGTATGTAGGTGCCAGCCCACAAAGTGATTTAAAAACAAACAAAAAGATCTTAAACTCAAATCGGAAGCGAACAGGAAGCCACTGAAGCTTTGCTAAAACCAGTGTAATGTGACTGCAAAAATGTATTTAAAAAAAAAATGGAAGGATGTTTTTTTATTTTTTTTTTATTATTGTTTTTAGTGTTTATAGAGGAAGCAGAGACCTAAATGGCGACAAAGGATTAAAAAAGTGAAATTTGCATAACATATCCCCTTTAAAGACCTCATGACACGAAGTTAACATTTTTAAACATAACATAAAATAAAGAAATCTGAACCCAATGGACTATGTCAAAGTCATAAACACGCCTTGCATAATCCTACTGAGAGCAAAAAACTGCCGCGGTGACGAGCATTTTACTACTGTATCACTGCGCACTGAACGGGCAGAAAGCCGGAAGTGACGTTAGCGAGAGAACACATTCTGTTTGTTGGCACATTTGACAGCAGCTTTTCAGCTGTGACTGGGACCACTATTTTCTATTTTTGACGAAGAAAAGTGATCGCAATGCCTTTGAGTTGTGTTGGGGGATTTTGCTCACAAGGACGGTGTCAGTTTATTTAAGTTTCTCAAAGACCCAGAGTTACTGTCGAAGTGGGTGAAACAGGTTAGAAGCACCCATGAGTAACGCGCTCCCTCCTCCTTCTCTCTCCTCTGTTCGGAACATTTTGAGCAGAATGGTTTTGATTACTATGATAAAGGAATCCCTGGGTTGTTTAGTTCAACACAAGCGTGTGTTGCTCCTGACAGCTGTAGGCCTACCTGCAGTGTTCCGCAGGAGTGTGACAGCGTGGCGGCGGTACCACGGTGGGGCTCGTGGACTGCGAAACACTGACAGCGACAGCATCACTACTCCTACAAGCTCGACTTCCACTGACTGCCCAGTTAGATCTCGTGTTTCCAGAAGCATAGGCTCATTTAGCCGGGGACACCAGGGACATGTCTCCAGACCACTTTTCTAAACCTGATGCGGAATTTCTTACCAGCGCAGATCTAACATCTATACTTGTGCTCCCAGCACAATTTCCACATCATCAGTATCTGAACGGACTATTATTTAAATGACTCCATTGCACTTTCTCATACAGTCATGGTTTCTTTCTGTGCAGATGCTGCAGCGTTCTTTACAGTGGATACATCAAGGGTTTAAAAGACTAGTCCGTATGCAAACACGTTCAGAGCAGAGTCCCGCAGTGCCGCTGTTAGCCTCCCCGTTTCAAGATGGAAAAATACATCAATTAAATTTCATGGGTCTGGCTGAAGTTTTTTTACTGCAGGTTAAAAAATATTAATTTAATACTTTTGTTTGTTTGGAGAATGGTGTTGATAAATTGTGTTTATGGAGAGAACATGGCACAATATTCCCCCAGCTTTGCGCTGCCAGAGAGATTTTTCTGCGACGGAACGGAGAGCGCAGATAGAGCCAGGGACTGTGGACAATATGTTGTTTCTGCACAGAGATCTCTGCATTAAATTTATTTCAGATGTAGCCTACAATGTTTCAAAGAAATAAAAGGGACATAATTCATTGTAATATAATTTACAATCACTTGGGGATTGTGTTATTTTCTGTCTTTGATCGTTTTTTTAAAACTGTAGCTTAATGGAAAAATGTAAAGGCCGATGTTAAAGTGCGGCAGGAAAATCGAGTGAGAAAATGAAGCAGGACATCACACAAAAGTTCACTTTCTGACAGGCGGCTCAACCACTCCACTACTCCATCAGGTAGTGAGTGCATTCACAAAAAGGAATAGGCCTACCATCTGAAGAGTGTTTGTGTGATGAGCTTTTGCCGTCAGTTTATTATGACGCAACCTCTATTCATCAGTACAATAATCAGAAACAGCTGTGGACCCAAACTAACAGCCGTCCTTCATTGTGAAAGTTTACAATTTACGCCACTGACCAATTCATTTTCAACTTCAAGCACAGAGTTTAGGAAACTGAATCAATCAAAAAAGATTCTTATGAGAGCATCTGAGCATCATCATCAGACCTGGACCCCGTACTCAATGCAACACTATTTCCTCCTGCTGAGGCAATAAGAAAGTTGAGAAAGAAGTGGCGCTTGTTATTCCAGTCTGCAAAGTGCGAGCGGAGCGGATTCAGCCTCCTTAACCCACAAGGTGCATAATTCACTTCCATAGACAATGAAAAAGTTGTGAGACTGCAGGTAAAATGTTCATATTTAATACATGTTTTCATCTGCTCCATGTGTGATGGCACCATGGAGATTCTTTGTTCAGATTGTTTGGGCTGAATATTAACTAAAATCAACGAAGAATTAAATAGTATTGAATGTTTCAGATTTTTTCAAAATTTAAAACACTGTCAAAGACAGAAAATAACCGGATCCCTGATTTAATGTAAATTATAGTAGAATTAATAATTTCTCTTTTATTGCTTAGGAATATTCCACCCGCCCCATTGCAGGACTCTGAATTGTTAAAGTTTCCCCGCACAGAACGGCAAGGGTTGTAAAGGGAACGTGTTTTATTACTGCGCATATAGCCTATAGCCGACGGCTGAATAATTATAACCTAGGCTATATGAATAAGCAATAATTGTCCCCAGAAGTTTTAAAAACAAACTGACGTCCTTGTCCAGGAGAGACGGGAGCAGTTTTGCTATAATTATGAATAATTCAAACTCTATTTAGTGAGTCTGACAAAGAAATTAAATAAACGTGTTTCACCTGAAACTAACAATTTGGTACGATAATCATAAAGGAGAATTGTAATGAAGTAAATCTTAGGCTACTTGCTTTGTCGTTTGCCTTGAATGTCTGCCTACAATATGATTTTATTTTTCCGATATCAGTCTCAGACCTTATAAATAAGTACGTCTGGATTTGTTATTTTTAGTTTTAAAACTGATTTACCATATTTACATTATGTAGGCTAATGTTTATTTTTCAGGTCGCTACTAAAATCACTACACATTAATATTATTATGCTCATTTATATCATTTTGTTAATTATTTGAAAAGAAAAGAAGCCACGATTAAGTTATTTCTAATCCTTACCAACCTGTGTTTCCCTGACGTCACTTCTCCCGCTGGTTTCTCTGACCCGCTTTCTTCTCCCATCTCAGTCATTGTGTATGGCTCTTACCTGTATGGTTCGATGCCACCACCACCTCTAGAAGCACCAGAACCGGCTGCATTTTCCACCTCAAAAACCATCTCAAGGCTAAAACTGGAGGAAGAATCTTCCGAGCCTTCAAATATGAGCGCCTCCATCAGGCCTGACAGCGGTAGTTTTCGGACTGTCCAGCCTGAGCGGTTCTGTCGCAGACGTCACATGGAGACGTAGCTTTGAAGCCGCGGTTAAGCTAACATTTTTGAAACTCTAATTATCGCGTAAAATCAAGTCTGTTCAGCTCATAAATTTACACAACCACATACTTTGACAAGATGCATTATGTCATAATACATTTACATGAAGTCAGCTTGGTGTCATGAGATCTTTAAAGAACTTCTTGTATTCACAGTGTCTTGTTGTACACTAACAAAAAATGGCATTGATCAATCTTAAATTGGGACTTCCTTTGTGCCAAAATGTACAACATAAAAAACTTACAATGGGTGTAAAAACTGTCTCACCATAACTGTATTCATAAAAAATGTCTTACCTTATCCAACATAATCTCCATAACATGTGAGATGGGGTCATGCTGAGAGACATGTCCAAAAGCCCAGCATTCTTCAAACTCAGGCTGGTACACACGGACCCTACGTCCTTGAATGGTGAATGAACCTGATAAGAACAATGAGAAAAGTTTTAAACGTAGATTGATTCATGAGAAAAAAATATTTTACAGTACAAAAATAATTTGCATAGCACTGCCATTTTTTTTGTTC
Source organism: Valencia hispanica (assembly GCA_963556495.2). NCBI lineage: Eukaryota > Metazoa > Chordata > Actinopteri > Cyprinodontiformes > Valenciidae > Valencia > Valencia hispanica. The sequence continues at coordinate 28,464,157 of OY747702.1, forward strand.
CTTTATATATTTCTGTGAAGCCAACACCTGTCAATTTTACTGTTAGATAAATTGTTCATCGGTTTTAAAAATTAATTTCTAACTGAACTGATTCCTGCTGATAACAAGGAAGCTCTGCATGCTCACAAAGCATTTTCTGTGCCCTAGGAAAAAACAGATTGAGAAAGCCTCAAATGTGTTCAAATGTGTTCAACAGGACTGGCGACTCTGTACAGCAGGTGGCCCAACTGGTTCAGCACTCTGCAAAATAGAGGCTTTAAAAAGAAACCCATTTAAATGCATGTGTGCCCCCAGACATACTATTCCCTCTAATATTGCTCATTTTTATTGCAAAAAAAATGGACGAGCAACTTTTAGGAATTTAGACATGTTCTTGTCTGGAGTTCATAATGGATCATCAGTGACAACCTAAACGATTTTGAGCAGTTCCCAAAAGAAAATTATTTTTTAAAGCAAAAATCATTTCTGACAAAACTTTGAAATAGAGATGACAAATAAATTAACCCGGCCTTGAGTATAAATCTTCCACCTGGTCATACTGCTGCTAGCTGACGTTCTACAGTGCTGCTGCTCCACATATATCATGAGTGTTTTAATTTTTGTGTGAACCTGTTAGTCCTTTTAGCTGCAGGTACTCTGAATGCACAGCATTTCTTTCTTTGCAATAGTTTACTAGAAACTGAATTCAGAGTTGTAAGGAGTTAATCATCAGCCGTTTTTTTAATCCAAGACGAGATTTAACTTTATTCCATAATCACCTGATAGACAAACTGCTAGGAAACTGATTAGCAGAGTTGTAGTGGAGTATGTTTTTTTTAAAGCCATTTCATTATCCAACATCTCCAAAATGAACTATAATATGATTAACGTGCTGCAGTCGTTATTTACTGTTGGGGAGATGAAGGAATGTCAAAGCAGAGAAATTGTTATCTTCTATTAGGCAGATTGTGTCTATTGCTGTTCTTTCCACTTGTTTAAACTCATTTTCCTTTCTATTCTAGACAAGCTCGAATGGAATGAGAGCAAGTTACTTGAGTGGTGGTGTTTATGTCCAAAGTCCAAAGTCTGAGATCTGGTGTACCTAAAGAGTTAATGATGTACAAGTTGCCCAAATTGAGCAAATCTGTCCTGAGAAAATATGACTTAATCATTTTCTCAATTTAGTTTGGGGGAAATATTTAGTTGGGAAAACCATTTCTAGACTTTATTTACAAGATGAAAATCTGAATTTCTACAAAAACATTAACTGCTTTTTCCCAGATCTACATCCTTTATTTTTTATTTGTCACCTCACAACGGAAGTTGTTGCTCTTCTCACAAATAAATACATACTTATCTAAAAGTCAGTAATGTTCTGCTCTTTTGGCCTTGAAAACCTTCTTAGATCAAAGTTTCCACACTTATTAATATGAGTTTCATTTAGCTCCCATAGAGAGAATTGACACCGATTTGACTTATTAACAAATAAGAGACCCTTGCTACAGATGTGCTTTAAAGAATCTGTATTTAGTGTAGAATAACCCAGTGCTAGCTTCTAAAATATAGCTAATCTAAACTGGTCCAGATGTCAAAGAAGTTGTGAAATAACCCTTAACCCAGCATGCTGGATTGTGAGCCAACAAGCACTGTGCTGTTTAATGATTTGTGAAGGATGCATATAATAAACCCCAACTACATCTGTGGTCTGTACTCAAAAGTCCAAAATGTCATAAAACAGTTTCAAACCTAAAAATCTGAATGCAGAAGAGTGTGTAATTTTGAAGTGCAACATGTGTGATTTTACGCAGAGAAATGGTGATAAAATGGTGCTTTTAGTTTAAAAGAATGTGGGTTAAATATTTCCTTGATTACCAACAAGAAAAACATGTAGGCCTCGACCCTGAAGAGCATTTTAGACTTCTCCAACATTAAGAAAGGCTTTCTCTGCTATGCAAGACATTCCAGGCATTCAAAGGATTTGTGCTGCTAAGACCAACAGCTCAATATGTAAATTACCTCTAATGTTTTACTGAGCCCTATATCTAATGACACATTCACAACATTTACATAAACCCAATAATACACTAATAAAAAAAGCCAAGCATCCACAAAGACTGGTGTTTAATACGTTCTATGTCAGTAAAGGAATTTAAATTGATTTTGCATATTTTATTTTCTACAATAAAGCCTTGAAACCTGTAAACGATGCAAGTGAAGACTTAAACTGCTGGAGATTAAATTAAAAACAAGATGGCCCCTCATTTCAACAACAATTCAATTCAAGCAACATTGAGAAAATAATGATTGCAGCCTCTCCAAACAAGGTGCTAATGCGTCATAAATGTGCTGAATCTATTTTATCAGTGACCAATCTTAGTGAAAACATTCTAGATCAGCTTCACTGTTCCGACAGAACAACACGGAGACCATATCAAGCGTGAGTTTGAGTCCTACCCTTCCTGAAGATCTCCTGTAGTTTAAAGTCAGTGTGCCAGCTGGAGATAGCTGACAGCAGTGAGGGTTGCTCCAACAACACAGGGTGTCTCATATCTTTATCAGCCTGCACCAACAAAAAACCACACTTTTGAAATAATTGAATGTAATTTATCCTCAGAATATATTAACAAGTGACAGCTTTAAAACTTGTGCATATCGCAAAACAAAATGTATTTGTCCATCATTTATATATTAAAGAAAAGAAAAGTTAAATGTGATTCCCTGTACAGTAAATACACATTTAGGTAAGTTCTGTCATTGACCTTGTTTCTTTCTTTCGTTCCAGATCATGATAAAATAAATAGGGAAATTATTCCTCACCTCAAATCTCTGGAAAGCTTTGTCATCTGGCAAAAACTCAAAATTCTTCATTCCAAAATACTCCACAGGAACCAGTGATCCCAAACCAACTCTGTCCACCAGTGAGCGGAAAGCCTGCACAAGAGAGAAACACTTCAAATGTTCCTGTTCAACAACAACCCAAAACAGAAAATGGTCAACATAAAATCACATTAAATATGCTTTTAATTGGATTGGATGTGCCTTAATTTCTTAGAAACGTTATAAGTTTGAGGAAATGAAACTAAATGCATTTTGGACTGAATTGGAGGAAAATTGCGTACATTATCTGGGGGTCTGATTACAGTCCAAAAATATTTTACATTAATGGTTACAATCTAGAGAAATTATAAATAATAAAACCACTGTCGTCTGCCCTTTTCTTAATGAAATATTCCTGTTATAGTGACACACCACTTTTTATTTCTACCCTTCATCTACAGAGACTACGCTTTCCTGCCCACTTCAGCTGCCCAGTTAGATTTTATGATTTAGTCAAAACCAAAACTTTTGCTTGGCTGTCAGCACGGCTGTCTGAAACTAAACTGGTTTCTCAAAAATAATCCTGGTTTGCTTAACCTTCTAAATTATTGTTACAATAATGTTTTGCTTATAACATTATTGCAACAATATAACATTATAGAAACAACAGTTATTGTGATTAAGGTCACAGCTGATACTGTGCAAGCTGAGTCTCTAAGATGCCATAGCAGAAGTCCATTATTGGTAGTATATTTTCACACTTTAAACTCCTTGTCGCAGTTGTGCTACAATCCACATCCATTTGGCTGACCAGTGCCTTACTGACGACTGCTGGAACCATAACGAACCGGCAAAACCACAACAAAGCCATGCCCAACCGAGTCAGAATCAGGACTAGTCACACATTTAGATTTGTTTGCATCACAAGACCCAGCTTGTTTTTTCCGTCAATTAGTTGTTAGTGACTTTGTCCAAGGGTTTCCTCTTTGCTTCAACAGTGTTATTCCAATGTAAGCCAGAGTGTGGTTCCTCCAGGGGACCCATAAAGACCCGTAGCACTGTTTTATCTTAAAGGTAACCTCCAGGCTGGCCAAGCAGGTGTTTTGTTTTAAAAGAGATTTAAACGTCTGAGGAAAGATGTATTTTATTGTCTCTTTCTGGCAGTTCAGGTGACAAACGCTGACAAATTTTATCTGAAACTTTTGGTTTCCCTTGTTTTATTTCCTCCTCTTTCCTATTCCCTCTCAGATGAAAGACATTTAAAAAATGCTGACTCATACCATAAATAACTTCTTTTGGCTTTTAAGAGAACTATAGTTGTTTAAAAACAGTTTATTTCATTTAGTTTTCTGTAAATCATTAGCAAGTTGGCCTTAAGAGATTAATAGTAGACCTGATATTTATTGATTCATGTGAGACTTGATTTTTCCCTAAAGTATTAATGTTCCATGTTGATATTTCCCCCCTTTATCATCAATCCAGAAAAGAATACCTACAGTTCCTCTAGATGTAAGTTAAACTGCAAACTCAATGCCCTTTAAAACACTTTTAAAAAGGTTGAGACGGCTCAGACTGATTGAGAGAGTGATTTATTAATGTACACTAATGTAATTTAACATACCAACTCTGTCTTGTACTCCAAGTCACAATGGCCAAAATAGATTTAAATCCATCTGTTGATCAATTTTGTTGGCTTTACAAAATATTAATCTTTGCACTGACTATAAATATTTTAAGAGTAATTAATTTTCAGTAATGGACTGGAAAACTTTAAATTTATAAATGAACAGCACTGTTATCAAATGAATGCTTTGGTTGTGTGAAAGAACAATGGCAACATACCAACAATGGCTACAAGAGAAAGAAGACAAGGGGTCTCTTGCTGTCAGAGCAGCTGACAGACTGTAGAGATCATTTAATCTACAAGATCAAGTTAAAGCGAAAAAGTGAATGAACATTATTTATGGAAACAAGTATTTATGTTCATATAAAAACCCTTGCAAAAAACAGTTGCAAAGTTTTCTTTGCCTTTATCTTCAGCTATCCTGTTCTGCACTGACTCTGCTGAAGCTGGGAGGAAACATTTTAAGGCAACATAACCCTTTGATAAAAGCCATGAAAACACCAGAATGAGATATCTAACATGACCGCATGCATGCATATTGACAGAGACGTTTTCCTTTTATACTTCTCAGTTGGTGTGTCAGTGTCAATTCCCCACCACAACCATCATTTCTGTGCAAGGTGACCCGACACTCGTCAGTGAACAGGACGGTAGACCACTAATGCATTGTCCAGGTCACATGGTCTTGTACCCAATGCAAACGTTCACGGCGGTGTCTTGGTGTCAGTGGAGTCGCCTGCAACGGTCGTCTGGCATTCAAGCAAAAGCGGTGGAGTCGGTTGTAAATGGTTTGTCTGGAAACCCTAGTACCCCTCACATCTCGTAAACAGGCCTGCAGCTGTGTGGCAATGGCATGATGATGTCTGAGTGCATAGGTCCTTAGGTACTGGTCATCGTTGGGGTCTGTCACTCGTGGGGATCCACTCCTGGGTCTGTCATGAACTTTGCCAGTAGCTCTGTGTCTTGATGCAAGTCTGCTGATGACACTTTGAGACACACAAAGTTCAACATCTGACTGCCTGCCACCGACCCAAAGGCGCTATGGCCAGGTGGCGCTGCTCATCTGTTAAGTGACGTGTGTTCATGGCTGTTTGATAGATGAAGTTGGAATGACTGACAAAACCAGCTTTTTAAACCCACAGAATGTTGAAATTTATGCCACACTGAAAAGGGTTGTCTTTAGTATTTTTTGGTATTGGCCCCAATATGGCGCCCAGTGAGGCAAACTGTACACAGTGAGGCCATTAAATGGAAAACACAAAATGAGGTGTGTCTATCACCCCAATACAATTGCCATAAAAATATCTGAAGTGAAACAAACACCATATGTATGACATCCACTGAATCTCTCACTATATCCCTAACTTATTGTGAGTAGTGTACTTCAGCTTAGGGCTGGGTGATATGGCCACAAATTAATATCATGATACATTGAGCAGTTCACCTCGATAACTATAAACGGACAATAACTACCCCACCACCAAAAGATAAAAGCTCTTTCTCTAGATGGGGCTGTGGCTTCTCCTCTTCCTCCACGACCAGCTCCACCCCCGCCGCTTCAATATTTGAATCCTACTCCATTTATCACCTTCTTTCTCTTACAGTGTTGCCAACTCCTCAGCATGGAAAGTAGCTATTGGCTGTCCCAAAAGTCATGAGAAGTTACTAAATGACACCATCGCCACATTTGCATAATGTGCATGTAATTCTAATAGACACGCTGTAGGAAAGGGAAATCATTTTTTTATTCACATTTTTGCAGAATACATTTTTAACCACCGATGGCAGTGTGATTGGGGTGATACTGTTATAAGACTTTGCCTTTTGAGTATGTTTTTTAGTTGTCATGTGTTTTTATATTACCAATTGTGGCAATAAAAATCAGCCTTACAACACAGGCAGGAGGTCTGTGAAATATCTCCAATAACAAACTGCTTCAACCGGTCTTTTAATTGAGAATTTGATTCCTACTTTCTTAGAGTCCTGTTTACACTGAGACATGATGGCTGTTTAACGTCTGTCACAGAGAGGCCAACACAGTGGACAGGGTGAGTAAGTGACTGAAGTTATGATAGTGAATTTAGTGATTTATTTAGTGTTGTCCTTTATTTTATTTTTTACATTTACATCTAACCGCGGGTAGATCAGTCAGGCTGCCTGTGGTAAGCAGTCTGGGACAGGAGCGAGCAGAGCACACCAGCACCACAAGGATGCATGGTTCACGTCAGAGTCTCCAAAAACACCAAAAAGAGTCATCGCTAGTCACTTTTTTGAAAAAGAGTAGCTAGAGGGGTCTAAAAACTCGCTAAATATGTCAGCAAAGTAGCCAAGTTGTTAAAACTGCTGAATGGGGTGGAGTCACATGATTCCACCACATTCAGTCTAACGGCAGTGGCGTCTTAAAGGAACATGAGCAACGGAAAAGTACACACATCTTTTTTTTTCTTTTTCTTTTAAACATTGAAAATACCAACATAGGCAAAAGGACAGCTGTTACAGTGATACATTTTGGTATCTGTACATTTTTGGTGTATCGCCCAGCCCTGCTACAGCTTGTGAACACATCCAGTCAAGGAGCAGAGGTCAACAGAGAGCGAGTTTGATTGAACTGGAAAGCTTTTTACTAGAAGTGCAGCTCATTGAATACTCTAAAAACGTGTGTAAACAAACACAGCAGTCTGTTTTGTTGTTCTCTACACCTCATGCTGTTCAAAATCGCCAAAAGACCACATTAGATCAACAGGCCTTGCAATATAAAGCATCTAATGCTCAAAAGCTGCATTGACTACTAATTACATCGACTATAGACCACCGTTCTGGTGAAATCATCTGGCGCTGACCAATCAGACGTGCGCCCTCCGTTGCACTCGATGGATGGTTAAAAAATTTGCATGCCTCTTGGAGAGCCTGTGTGTCGACAGATAATGGCGCTGCGTGTCTCCGCAGTAGTAGAAGCATAAACTAGGCTTAAGACCAGAATAGCCCACCTACTTTAACTCAGTTTGGCAAAACTAATTTCAAAATGATACATCAAAAGATAAATTTTGTCGGTTCTATTTTAAACTGAAAAATCCAGATTCCTTCAAAATGAGCATACTGTTTAAAGTGAACACACCCTTTCCTAATGATAATCTATTTAAAAAAAGAAGATTCTTTGGTTGTTTTGTCTTGGTTTTACAAGCGGGTCATTGTATTCTGAGCTGAAGAAACATCAGCAACATTCCTTGGTAAGAGTCAGATCTAGATTATTATAATTATTATAATAAACGCCTTGAATTCATACAGAGCCTTATCAAGTCTGAGGACTCAAACGCTTTAGAGCGTAGTCAGCCATTCACACATTCATACACTTATGGTGGTAAGCTACAATGTAGCCACAGCTGCCCTCAGGCACACTGACAGAAGCGAGGCTGTGAATAACTGGTAATGAAAGTGACATGACAGAAAAACACGTACTGTATTTATCTGCAGCATAAAGAAGTAGCAGAGGTTGGCTGTTACTTCCAAGTTTGTTAGCTCAATATTGAAAGCTGCCATCTAGCAATCATTCACAGCAGATATATCTGCAACCAGTGTGGCTAATTCTACTAGCAAAAGATTCAATATGTTGGTCATCTAGAGGGACGCCAGGGATTATTAACTGACCGATCGAAAAACTTCTACACATTTAGAACTGACCTTTTTTGAGACAGGCCACATTAATTATCTGTTTTATTACATTTTAAAGCCTACAATCTATTAGTGGTAGATATAAACGATATAAGGTAGAAATGATAGAAATTGAGCCAACGATAGAGATTTTGACAATACCGGCCGACCTTGATTGCACATTTTGATTACGTCATCAAGCTGTGCGTACGTATTTTCTACTAAGTATGCAAGGAGGATAAATACTGATGTTGAGTGTTCATATTTATACTAGATAATGCAAGTTTAAAATGTTTTGTTTTTTATTGAATGGAAAAGAAACCTGCTTCAGGGGCTTTAAGGGCTCCATCGTGGGGTCCCTCCTATTTAATATCTACATGCTCCTGCTCACCCAGACTATAACAACTAATAAGATTAGCTACCATAACTATGCAGATGATAATCAGCTCTACATTACAATGTCACCAGGTGACTTTGAACCCATCCAAACCCTAAGTAAATGCATAACTTTCTCCAGCTGAACAGAAACAAAACAGAAGTAATTATTTTTGGACCTAAAGAGGAACGATCAAAGTCACCACACAGCTTGAGTTAATACAGATAGAAACTATTAATCAGGCCAGAAATATAGGTGTAGTAATGGACTCGGACCTGAACCTCCAGGGTCACATAAAGGCAATAACAAGGTCAGCCTTCTATCACCTGAAGAACATTTCTAGGACTAAAGGACTGATGTTCCAACAGGACCTGGTAAAACTCATCCATGCGTTTATCTTTAGTCAGATTGATTACTGCAACAGGGTCCTCACAGGTCTGCCTAAAAACTCAATCAGACAGCTGCAGCTGATCCAGAACGCTGCCGCTCGTGTTCCTCACTAGAACCAGGAAAGTAGAGCACATCACCCCAGTTCTATAGTCCTTACACTGGCTCTCTGTAGCTCAGAGAATAGACGTCTAAATACTTTTACTAGTTTATAAATCATTGAATGACTTAGCACCAAAGTATATTGAAGGTCTGTTCACTCTGCATCACTATACCAACACACCAGACCACTCAGGTCTTCCAACTGTAGTCTAATAATCATCCCTAGAATTAGAACCAAACATGGAGAAGCAGCTTTCAGTTTCCATGCTCCCGTTATCTGGAACAAACTTCCAGACCACTGCAAAGCTGCTGAAACAGAGTTTCTATAAATCAAAGCTACAAACTCATCTGTTTAGACCTGCCTTTGAGTAAGCAATTAATAGTAGCTAGAATGTCATATGTTTAAATGCGTAATGGGTTATTGTCTCTAATGTTGTATTTTATGCTTTTACCGTTTTTCTCCCCTAATCATATAAAGCCCCTTGAATTGCCTTGTTGTTAAAAGTGTGCTACACAAATAAAGTTGCCTTGCATTATTTCGAATGGGTGCCGCTTTATTATTGTTTATTATAATAAATAATCAGGAAAGCAGAAAAAAATGTATTTCCCTTTTTACATTTTGCACTTCAGTTTAAAGAATTTTAAACTTTGTGTTTTCATAACATTTAGCTTTTATTTTAATTAAAATATCTTCATCTTTATGTTGTAAGAATTTTCAATTTGCATTTTTGGAAAAGATTGGAATATTTTATAAATGCATTCTACACAATAAATGTTCCTAAAGTGGCATTCAATACTTGTTTGGAGTTGCTGCTCTGCTGCAATGTATCTGGACTGTGAGAATGTTCAACAGTCATTTTGGCATATGTATACAGAAGAAAAGAATATCGCATATATCGCATGTCCATAATATATTGCAATAAATATCGTTATATCCTTCGGATTCGGCCATATCGCCCAGCCCTACTACCATCGATATTGTTAGTGACAGTTTCTTTTCCTCTATAAAATATTATAATTGTGTGACTAAACTGTCCATTTCCAGACACAGTTCATGTTGTAATGATTAAGTGGCATGATTATCCCAAATGCACAAGTTTCCCCTCACCAGAGCAGGCCAGGCAGTTGTTGGTCCTGGAACTCCACTTGTCCTAGTACTGTCGCTGGGGCTGACCCAAACGACAGAGTCTTCAACCAACACGGCTTTCACTGCGTCGCCATACACCTGCACCCACGAACATCGCTGCGAAGCGTTTTCAAACTCCAGAAACACCTACAGTAAGTGAACAGAAAGGACAAAAATATTAGGACTTAACCCACAGTCAGAACAATCAAATTTACCAAACAAGGCTCCTCAGTTTCTTACTCAAAAAAAATAATAAACAGAGCAAATGTAGGGAAATTTCCACATTTAGAAAGCAAAACAAGAGAATTACATGAGAAAACATTTAATGATGACATTTCTTCTGCCAGTTGAATTCTGTTTTTAGTGATTGCAAAATGTATACACCCGAAATCTGTAATGTAACCTTCTACGTTTATAGAAAGATAATTTAGGCCAACTGATGGGTAGGTTCCAATCAATTGTAATTCCCTGCAAATAAGATGTTAAAGCAAGCTAAGCACAGCCTCAGAACTGTGGTTAAATGTAACTAGTGTTGTGTACAATCAGAACCTGCCGACAGACTTTTTGACAACATGAAGGTTTTTAGTTTATTAAAAATAATCAGAATCGAAAAGAGTTTTTGCTCAAAATACAAAAAAACACAGCAAGGTTCACAACACAGAGGCGGTTTTAAAGGTCTTTGTTGCTCAGTAAAAGGTGTCATATGTGAGCAGATCAAGTGAAAATATGTACTTCATTAGAGTAGCGCATAACAGTCAAAAACAAATTACTCCACAACACACGGAAGAAAAAGGCACCAACTTGGGAGCGCTTTATGGAGCCGTCTGTCAGCGTAACCAGAGCAACGCACATTCATCCCAATGCTTGCTTTACGGGAGGCTCTCCAGTAAAAATCCCATTACACGGTTTTCATGTAGTGCAATCCAAACATCACGTTTAATGCTGAATGCATTCTAAAGCACAACATACATACAGAGGCAACACAATGCATTGTGCTTATGCAAGTTAAGCCAACACAGGCTGAAATATCATCTAAAATGTGATTTTTGAGAATGACTTCAGCCAATAAAGCAGTATCAAAATATAAGGGATTATTATTATTACTGCAAGTGTCAATTAGTCTGGGGATTTAGAGAAGATGCATTAGTTTTAATATCTAATGGTAAGAGTTATTAACTCCAAAAAATTAAATAAAAAATCTGTTAATTTGTTGAGATATTGATCTGGTCTGTCTAGAAAAGCTGCTTTAGTGTTGATGGTGTTACCAACAGATGCACCAAAGCAGTGTTTATCCAACCATGGTCCTCGCGGGACACTGCCCTGCATGTTTTAGATGTTTCCCTGCTTTAAACACACCTGATTCAGATGACTGCAGTTAAGAAAAAGCATGCTAATCAGCCATAAATTGAAATCAGGTGTGCTGAAGCACATGCAGGCCAGTGTGCTTTAAAGACCAAAGATGAAAAAACAATCTAGAGGAGAAAACATCGGACAATAATTTTTAATTTCTTGCAGACTTTTTTGTGACTAGTTGTAGATTTGGCTTGGGTCAAGGTCACTACTGCTAGCATGAGTTTTTACCTGGACCCCACAGAGGAAGAACAGTTAAGTCAAACTCAACCATGGTGGCATCAACATGTGCTACAGCTAGGTTTGCTGCGTCTCCAGAGCATGGAGGAGATTTACACTTGGAGAGCTGGACAGTATCGCAGAAGGCTCTTAACTCATTAGCAGGACCGGTATCCGCTTCTTAGTCCAAGGATTAACGGAATAGGGACAAAATGCCCTCAGGCAGGCCGCTGGTGTGTGAACGTTTCTAAACAATCAGGGTCCTCTCCTCGCTGCCTGATCCTGTGAAGCCTGACCAACACATATCAAAGAACATCAGCATCAGCCGCTCAACTCTCTGGCAGCCTGGGCTTTGTTTTTTACAGGGAAGAGTAGAAGCACCCAGAGTCATGACCAGTTGGGTGATGGGTCAGTGATGGTTTTGGGAGGCATATCCATGGAGGGTGCCAGGTATCAGCATGAAATGCTCGGACCCTTTGGGACATTCTGTTTTAGTCGGAGTGAACAGAGTTTGCTCTAGTTGTATGGAGCATAGAGTATGACATTGCTACCCCTCCCCCACCTGTTGCCACATAGTTAAGCCTAGGTTTATCCTTCTCCGTCAGCAAATTTGCACTCACACATACTTATGGAGATGTTTTCCTTTTATATTTCTCCCTTGGTGTGTCAGTGTTGCAAAGCAATTCTCCATCAGGATAGTAGGGGTGTAGATCTTTTCTGGTGGGTCTGCCTACCATTGCAGTGACGTTTCTGGTCGATGACAGCTTATTTACTTCAGCTTGTAAACACATCCACTCAAGGAGCAATGGCCGACAGAGCGAGTTTTGATTGAGCTGGAAAGCTTTTTACTAGAAGTGCATCTTATTGAATATTCTAACATATTATATTATATATTCTACATGTAAACAAAAACACAGCGGTTTGTTTTGTTGTTGTCTACACCTCCTGCTGTTTGAAATCGCCAAAAAAACAGATTAAATAAACTGGCCTTGCAACATAAAGCATCTAGTGCCCAAAAGCTGCATTGACAAGTTATTATATCGACTATAGAGCACTGTTCTGGTGAAATTATGTTGAGCTGACCAATCACAGACATGCGCTCTCCGTTGCGTTCGACAGATAGTTTAAAAATTGTGCTCTACTCCGTGGATGTCGGAGAGCCCTTGCGGCGACGGATAATGGCGCCGCAAGGGCTCCACACCTCCGCAGAAGGAGAAGAATAAACTAGGCTTCAATGTGTTTACATGCACATCTAAATGAAGCATATGCCTTCACCAGAATGGGAGCCTTTATAAAGGTTTACATCTCATTCACGAAAATCGAATTATTGAATGAAGTGCATTCGACTCCTCGACGGTAAGTGGCGACGTGCGCTCTTTCACGTCGGCATTCCTCTGGTTGGCCTAGCGCAGGGGTGTCCAACTCCAGGCCCTCAAGGGCCGGTGTCCTGGTAGTTTTAGATGCGTCTCTGCTCCAACACAGCTGATTCAAGTGGTCCAACTTCCTCCTCAGCATGTCAAAGTTCTGCAGAGGCCTTCTAACGAGCAATCATTTGATTCAGGTGTATTGAACCAGGGAAAGAACCAAACATGGAGGATACTGGCCCTTGAGGACTGACCTTGGACACCCCTGGCCTAGCGCGTCACACAGATGGTAAACAAATGCTGGCCGCAGGGAGATAGACGGAGAAAAGCAGGATATGCACAACGAGTGAAGAAAAAGACGACAACGCTGTAGCACAGCACATTTCGTACGTACTGTACTGTTTGATTATGTTACTCTCGTTGCTGTAGAAAAATATTTACTGCATTATTCTATCTGTTACTAAATCGCTGCCTTTGTGTGCTAAATCTAATTTTGATTAAATAAATTTACTTATATTCTTATGGCTTGAATGTGCAATATTTTAAAACAAAGTGTGCAAACTTATTACGTAGATACTACTCCACATTTAAAGAGCCCAAAACGACATGTGAATAGTGCACATGGAAGGGAGCTGTCTTTGCTGCCCAAAGTCAAAGAAGATGATAATTTTTTTTCTTGAAATGCTGTGTGTCACATTGCCTGCAGTGGGTTTTTGCTTTGCATGGAGAAATTTGCACTAATGTGGTTTGAGCCCAGCAAGCCAAAAGATGAATTTGCTAACAGACATGTTTGTGGTGAGAGACATCTGTGATGGCTCAATTTCACTTCTTTTGTACTTTCTGCCCCTCCTTTAAAATGATGAAGAGTAACGACAATCAAGGCTAGATGCAACTTCCTCTGATGAGAAGCAAAAATAATATAATAGGGCTGGGCAATATATCAATTTATTAAACTTTTCTATTTATGAAGATTGTATTTTTGGAATATAGAGAATATTGAGGGAAAAAAAAAGAACTCAACAATGTATCTCCTGGGTTTCCACAGTTCAAAGTGATGTCAGCCCGCCCAAGGCCTTTTTACAGCTTTTATTTATATGGAGTTTGAATTTATGTCAACTCCAAGAAGGGATCATTGAAATATAAGCAAGTTTTAGAAAATGTTTGCAATTTTCTTTTCTTTAGAAAAATAATTTCATATCAAATTGAATTCGGCATTAAAGAGAAAGAAAAAAAAGATAAAAATCGAACATTTTACTTTTTATCCATATCCAAACCTGCTTTAATTTTTCCAAAAGAGTTTTATAATGTCTGATGGCATGTTCCACTTCTCAAAATAAATCTTTACATCAAAATTAACCTTCTGATATGAAAAATCTTATCGTGATAAAGATTTTCAACATATCACCCACCCCTATTCCATGCATATCTGTTGTCTCAGTGGCTGCGTTTAAATGCAGCCAATAACCCGTTCAATACCGGAATATTATAAATAACCTGGTTATGCGAGGCCATATAAACACCGGCAAAAACCTGAATATGCTCATATTCGGGTTTTTAAAAACCCGAATATTTGGTCACGTAAACACGTATCGGCATATCCCCATCAAAAGGAACAGTGATAGTGATGCGGCACAGGAATGTGGGGGTGTTTAACTCAAGCAGAGAAGCGATGTAGATGGTGGGGTTGATTTTTCACGGTGTCGAAAGTGTAGGGAAATATACCGTATACCATATCGGTGCGTATCGGTTATCGGCCATAACAGCGGGATTAATATCGGACATCGGTATCGACCCAAATATCCGTATCGGTGCATCCCTACTTGTATGCGCAAGTGCAGTATACGGAAGTAAACAAGAAGTGGAGGTAAACACAGCGAGACGCAGCACAGCACCACACTGCTGCTGGTGGGTCAGTACCAGCACCAAAGCACAAACGATTGATTAGGGCTGTCGTGGTTGAGGAATTCCCCCTGCAGTGAGTCAGGGCGGCTCAATACTGCAGTATGCAATATTAATGCACCACTTTTTTATCTATCTATTTAGCAAATTCATTTGTTGATTACTAAATTACTAAACTCATGGCAATATTACCTTTGAAACATACATATTTAATAAAGTTTATTAAAAAAAGACATGGCAATTTTAGATCAAAGGACAGTAACGGCACAGATGCCAGATACACTCGTTTCTCTGACTGAACTTAACAAAAACAAAATTCAGGAGGTTTAACTTTTAAATGAAAGTTTGGCTGCAGCCTCTAACTGAAATTTTTTTCGTTTTGTTTTGTTGTTTTAAATCAAGTATACAAAATGAGATGTACCGGGCACTATCATTTCACTTTCACACACACAAATCCCGGTGATTTATAGCTCGGTCATGTCCTTGTTACGCGCAAAGAAAACCAGCATGTTAACCGTAATGCGGTTTGAGAGAGGATCTGAGAGGGATGATAACATTTCCAGCAACACTAAAAACTCTCTCGGATGGTGCGCTCGTTGCGCAAATGCACATGTACTTTTGCATGCGACTGTGGAGAGCAAAGGAAATCTCTCCTGGTTGTTGTGCCACCAGGCCAGGGGGTTTTCATTAGGGTCAATGGGTTCCTCCTGCAGGTAGCGAGTGAGCTCCAGCTCAGCTCCAACTCTCTTCGGGACGGTTGCAGACATGTTTGTCCGTGACTTCAGCGTGCACTTTGCCTCCCCATCATCAGAATTGTTGCCCCGATATCTTGGGTCCAGCAAGCAGGACCTTGCCAAAGTTTTTTGTAGAGTATCTGGTCTGTACTTCTCCTCGAGAACACTACACATCTTCTGCTTGATGTCCGAGGTCAGAGTGGTGTCTTTGTCTGATGGTTTTAAAACCTCTTCAGTGAGGAGTTTTAGGACAGGTTTAATGGATGAGCCTGTGACATAGTTCTCGCCAGACAGCAGATCCGTAAATTCAGCCGCTGGCTTTAACGCTGCGTTCACCGACTCTAAAACTGCAATGTCCTGCCAGCTGGGAATGAGATGCTGATGCCGCAGATCATCCAGAACCCTTTTTATAGCGGAGATTTGCTCCAAGACTTGGTTTTGATACCAATGCAACTACTATCCTTCTCAACATGTGTTGTCGTGAGATCTAATCGAGTGTGGTAATGGCGGTGGCCCGTCATGCAGCGCAGTGGGCTTCTTAATTTCGCGTTATTTCATTTTTGCGGTTACCGCGACAGCCCTACAATTGATTACAAATTCCATGTATACAGGAGTAACTCTCTCTGCTCACGTGTGTAAACGGGTTATTCCGAATGTTTCAGAAACTCGAATAGTGACCTTAACCCAACCATGACCCGAATATTGGCTGAATGTAAACCTAGTCAGTTTTACCCATTAGGTGCCAATGAATCTGATTTTGAAGATTTCTTGTAGATATTCAATATTGGTCCTTTTCTGACATTAACATAAAAACTGGAAGAATACATGCATATCCAATCTAACTTAAGGTGACAGGATTCTGTATATGCTTTATAGCAGAGAGTTGATAATGCCAAATAGCAATTTATTCCAACAATTTTGTTATTTTTCCTCCCACTTTTTTGCCTGTTTCCATTGTAAAAGCTGCCCAAAGGACAATGGTCCGGTACAGTTAGGGCGGAGCTAGTGCCGTCACACAACACAATTTTTTGATTGGGGGAATGAAAAACATTACTGCTTGCAATAAGTGTGAGACATAAACACCAGTGCTGTTGTTTCATCTCACCTCATTGTATGCAGAATATATTTCTCTTCACTGCATGGAGCCCACTCATCAACACTGCTGTAAGGTTTATGTAAAGACAGAACCAAAAACTATTATTCTATTCTATTCCATAAACAGTTGGATTTAGAGACGCACCAATCTAGCAGAGATCGGAGTTAGGAACGTTCAGTAACTGGCAGGTTGAACCATGATAAATCTATTTCTTTCTTCATGTATTCATCAAAACTAAGAACTCTGATCAAGTTTGGTGACTGAACACATCAACCTGTACTCTATGCACATTTTCTGAGTTTATTACATTTGCTAGTCAGACCTCTACGACAATCTTTAAATGTGTATTAGCCAACAAAAGCCAGACTGGTGACTAAGGCTGGGCGATAAATCGACTTTATTGATGAATCAAATTTTCTGTTTATGAGCATTCCATTTTTGGAAAATCGAGGGGGTAAAAAAAAAAGTAAGCCAGCCCAAGGTCTACATTCTTGTTTTACAAGCATGTTTTACAGCATTTAATTGTTTGGACTCTGAATACAGAAAAACTCCCAGAAAGGATGACTGAAATAAAAGCAAGTTTAAAAAATATTTTCTGTCAATTGTAGTTTCTTTTTAGGAATAAAAAGGTAAAAGAAATAAATCTATTAAAATCAGATCTGGCTCAGTCAGTGTGGAAAGTTGTCAGGCTACAAATTGAACCAGAGCTTTTCCCATAAACAACAAAGCACTCATATTGGACTATTCAAACTTGCCTTTTATAGTTGAAAAAAACAAATTGTTGTATTTGGGAATATCAGTCACAAGAAAACATAAAGATCTATTTAAAGAAAATTTTATTTCTTTATTAAACCATAGTAAACAAACATTGACACAGTTGTCACCTTTGTATAAGTCTCTTGTAGGGCGCATCAATTCCATAAAGATGACCATCCTGCCTTTTTCTGGCCTTGCCTATTTTTATAGCCATTTATTTCTTTAACCAGCTTGATTTGATTTTGTCCTCTTACATTTGGCAAGGAAAGCGTTCCCGTCTTTGTAAGACCCACCTTCAAAAGACTTAATCCACTGGGGACTTTGCCCTCCCAAATTTTCGTCTCTATTATTAGGCTGCAAATCTACGTTGTTTGGCATTCTGGTCCTTCTACGCTGACCGAGCCGACTGTCCTGGCTGGGTAGCGATGGAGCTGTACCTTGACAAAAACATCTCTCTCCCTGCACTACTTGGCTCCTCAATCCCTCTCCCCTCCACTGCATCTATCTGCAACCCAGTGGTTAAACATTCCCTAAGAATATGGGTTCAGTTCAGGATGTATTTTGGCTTGCGTGACTTGTCCCTATTAAGCCCTATTGCGTCCAACCATCTTTTTGAACCTTTTCTCAATGATTCTGGCTTTTTAGCTTCAAAGATCTATACATAGACAATACCTTGGCTTCATTTGAACAGTTGCGCAGAACATTTGGTCTACCAAAATCGGATTTTTTTTAGATACCTATAAGCAAGACACTATGTCCACTCCTTTAAGCCTGGCCTTGTTGCTCTTCCAGAACCGACAATTATTTAAACAGTCCGTTCTTTTGACCCGTCCAAAAAAAGACCCATCTCGATCCTCTATAGCCTTCTGTCAAACCTAAAATCTCCCCCCGTGGCTCGGCTCAGAGCAGCATGGGAGGAGGAGCTAGGCATGTCCTTATTACAGGAAACCTGGGATTCAATACTTAAATCAATTTGTCCTCTTTCTGCGCCCGTCACTGTTTAATCCAGTTTAAAGTGGTACACAGCTCACACATTTCCAAATCTAAATGATCAAATTTTTATCCTAACATAAGCCCTTATTGTGATAAATGTAAAACTTCTGAAGCCACACTCATCCATATGTACTGGTCGTGTCCTAGCCTTACAAGGTTGTGGACAGAGGTTTTCTCATTCTGCCATTCTGCTTAAATGGAGGGACACCGTCCCACCAACTCACAGACAGTGGTTGGCAGACATTATGTGCAGTTTGAAACTTGAAAAGATCAGGTATTCACTCCAGCAGAAGAGCGGGAAGTTTCAGAAGATGTGGGGCCTTTTCTTAGTTACATTCCATAAGCTGTGGGAGTGGGGTTAATCGGGCAGCTTCATAATGTCTCCAACATGAGCTGGTGATCATCTATGGATTGTTCATGCTTTGTAATAACATGTTTGTTTGTACTTACGGATTGATGGCAGTGACAGAGAAGGGAAGGGTTTGTTTTTTGTTTTTGTTTGCTTCTCTCCATTTTGTTCTCATGATCCATCACTTGCGTGCTCCTGTTTGTGCATGCACGTATGTATGGGACCCTTTTCATCTTTTTCTCTTTATTTTTACTGTTTGTAAAAAACAACAACCTTTAAATAAAAAGATTTTGACTAAAATCAGATTTGGCATGACAAATCGTAGATTTTACTTTTTAAGCCATATTGCCCTGACCCACTCGCTGGGTTGTGATCTTTTAGACCAACATTGAAGACAGGCCCAACAATTTACAGCTGCTACATTACTGCTTTTATATGTTCAGATGACATATCAGCTATAATCAAAACACATTAAAGTTTTTTTAAAACAAATAATTTTTACACACTGGAGTCAAACCTCCAGTTTTAGCATTTAAATTTTTTTCCGCAATAATTTTTTTAAACAGTTTAAATGATTACGTTACTATAATATTTCAGGATCGATTTCAAATCAGTCCACAAGGACAGTGGAAAACTTTAGGCAAAAACCCACCAGAATGACCTTGTAAACTATAATTCACTGCCACGTTAAATAAAATTACAACTACTTTTGTAAGTTAAAAAAATTACTTATTGGTGAAAAGAAAAGTCAGATCAATGCATTCAGAAAAACCTCGCCACAAAGAGGTTGAGATTAAGTAAAAATTGACAATTCCCAAACCATTGGGTAATTTTATTCATGTTTTCATCGGAAGAGAGAAAAACACATCACAATGCTATTTAAGTCACAAATAAACATTTTGAAAAATTCATTTAAGGGTGCTTTCACACCTGTTAGTCCACTGGACTTCCTCCCGACTCCACGTTTCACTACAATTCATTGTTGCCATTAACGCTAACAAGTTACAACACAGAATCGGTGCCTCCTACAGTGCAACGCACAGCGCACTACGGATGCCTACATAGAACAAAAAAGGCTTTTATCAGGAGGTTGGTTCGAGCCGAGGCTGGTTCGTATTTACACCTGAATTGAACCGCACCAGAGTCCGGTTCGTTAGTCCGGACCAAATCTCACTGGTCCGCATTCACACCAGCTCAAACAAACCGTACTTGAGTTCGTTTTAATCGAACCAAATGCTGCAGGTGTGAAAGCACCCTAAAACACAAACAGCAAGGGTATGTTTAAGTGCTGCCGCGAGTAGTCGGCCTAACCGATGGAGTATAAAATATTGTCGACGTCAGTTTTTCCCATCGAGCATAAAGTTTCAAAGGACCAAAACAACATATTTCTCCCAAACCGCTAGATGGCGCTGCTCGCTTTAGTCACAGTCTTCCACTCAACTCAGATGACGGCCTTCCCAGTGCCACTGATGCTGAGCCTTCCTCCAAGACCACAAAAAAATATATAAAAATCATGGCGGAAAAAGAAGAAAGTGCGGACACGGTCGGTAAACGTTTTAGACTAAAAGGATCGAAAGTGTAGGTATATTTGAGGAAAACCGAAAATAACCGTGTAGTTTGTACCCTTTGCAAGGCTTCTTTGGCCTACCACAGCAGCACCACCACAATGCACTAACATCTGAAAAGGCGCCATACAGGGGCAATCCAAGAGCCGCCAGAAAAATTAAAACCACCACCGTAAGTACTTTAGATAAAATCATACACCTTCTTACCAAACTTTTCAGAAAATATCTGTTAAAATGTGAATATTTGAATGATAAATTAGTGACACTTTTGTGTGGTAATGTGTTACTTCTATTTAGGACACAGATATTTCTTGTTTTCAGCAACTCGGGTAAAGCCTGCCGCACACGACAGCAATCTATTGAGCTTAAAGTCATTCGAGGTAGTTTGCTCAGCAGATAGCTCGCTGTGCAGCCTAATTTTTGGTACGTTTTCTGCCTCATGAGGCGAAAAGCAAACCTGTTGATCTCACTGTATCGGCTATATGTGAGCTGTGTGCTGAGAGCAAATATTCAGGTGACCAATCAAGATGCGTTCTCCTCTCACATGATTCAAAGATGGCAGCCCCCTGTCTTCATGTCAGAAAAATGAATGAAACAGAAACAGAGATTTATTTAACCATAACCTCTTTAACTTTAAAAACAAAAAAAATCCACTCACATTCAACCTACCTTTCAATGGTTTCATAAAAACATTGTAAAAGTTCAGTACTGAGATATGAATGAGTCAGTTTGTTGTTCTTTTCTCATGTTAGACTTGTTTTTGTATTTGGCTTCATGCTTCTGAAAGAAGTTACTTTGTCAAATGAATAGCTGATGATACATCAAGGAAACCTTTCGCACTAGTTTGACAAGAACAAAATACTGTACATGGTTTAGTACAAATTAACGACCTCAATGTTTAATTAATTCCAAAAAGCATCTTTGTTTACCTCTTGTTCAGTGTTAAGCCAAAAGCTGGAACATGAGTTGGCTTTGATGTTTATTAGCATAAACAGGTGCATATCGTTTGTGGTGGACTTAGCACTTTATTCCCAGATGCCATTTTTATTTGGAACATTGTGCTTCCATTCATTTGTTCAGTGAATTGAATGGTAATGTTTACTGAAAATAAAATGACGTGGAATTAAATAGTTTTTTTCGTCTTTAACAAAATAAGGCGTTTAGACTAATCGATTAGTCAGTAGATTAATCTAAATGAAATTAGTCGTTTGTGGCAGCCCTAATATGTTTGATTAATAACTTTAGCTTGATTTGATTTCAATATTGTGGTAAACTTCCAAAGTCTTCGCCCTAAAAATCAACTGATTCAGTTTTGGTTGGCTCCTTCGTTAATTTGTAAGCCCACCTCAATCCCAACCTACTTCCATACTGTATAAAAAATAAAATCAAAAAAAGATTTTCATGCCCACTGATTTAGCCATTGCAAATCGGTTAATTTCTCCTGGCTGGTAAGTATTTAGCTAAATTATAGAGATAAATGATCCTTTTTAAAAACTCAAATCTCATATAATTTAGCAGCTCATCTTTTTTTTTTTTTTTGGAAGAACTTAAATTTCAAATCATTGCCAATCTGATCATCATTTGAAGACTCCTATGTAATGTGATCAAACTTACATAATAGCTGAATTTCCCCCTTAGTGGGACAATAACAGATTATTCTATTCTTCTAATTCTTAATAAATAAATTGAAATTCAAAATTTGTATCCATAAGATCCTACCAAATATTGCATCCAGGCAGTCCTTTGAGGTTAACATATTGCACACATTCATAGTGCGATTACACACACACATGCATCTTGGGTCTTCATGAGATAAAGTAATTCAAAGTTGAATGTGTGTGTTTTTTGTACAGGCAGTTATGTTACGCCTTGTTTCCAGTAGTGGTGGGAGATATAAAAGGTATAAGGTAGAAATGATATAAATTTAGCCCGAGGTAGAGATTTTGACTATACCCGCCAACCGCAATCGTGCATTTTGATGATGTCATCAAGAAGGATAAATACTGATGTTCAGTGTTCGTCTTTACACTACATATTGCAAGTTTAAAATCTTTTCCATTTAACTGAGAAAAAAAATTTGTTGAACTTGAAGGATTTTTAATTTGAATATGTGCAAGTTTATTTTTGTGTGATATTAAATTTAGAAATAAGTAATGAGGAAAACAGGCAATTTTGAACTTTGTGTTTTTAATAACATTTAGTTTTTAATTTATTTAAAACATATATGTTTTGAGAATTTTTGTGTTGCATTTTTTGGAAGAAACAAAATAAAAAAATATTTAATGCATTTCAACAATACGTGTTTAAATGACATTCTAAACTTTTTTGAAGTTGTTCTGCTGCAATGTATCTGGAAAGTGAGGATGTTCATAAGTAGTCATTTTGACACATATAAAGAAAAGAATAGAATATACTGCAATACATACCGTTACCGCACGTTTTAGATTATATCGCAATATAGATTTGATGCCATATCGCCCAGCGCTAGTTTCCAGTGAGCGGTACATCACGGGTCGGTGAGGTTCGGTACGCCATTTTGTCTGTTTCCACTGTAAAAAAGCGGCTGATACAAGCGACCCGTATCACACCATTCCTGAGCCCCCTTCAATGGTACGGTACAGTTAGGGTGGAGCAACAGGTGTCACGCAACACAGTCCATTGAATGGGGGAAAGTAAAATGTCACTGCATGCGACCAGCACCAGACACAGTAGTGGATCAAGTTTGCCAACTCACTCGTGTGACTCAATGTTAGGCGCCTGGGTTTAATCCCACCAAACCTGTGAGAGTCCGACTGGTGGTAGAAACGCTCTCCTGAATGTGCTGAACCATGAACTAGCGGATCGAACCCGGTCGTACCGCTCACGGGAAACGAGGCAGCACTTTCAAGAAGTCTGCAGCAGTTTGTAAATAAACTAAAATTTCTGATGGTGATATATGCATATGAACAATAGTACTCAGAATATATTCCTTTCATTTGTGTTAATAACAGTCAAAGTTTATTGTTGTAGTCTGTAGACGAGTAGGGTTGATAAATGAACCAAATAGTCAGCTAATGTTTTAGGGCTGCAACGATTCCTCAAGTAACTCGAGTAATTCGAATAACAAAAAAGCCTTGAGGCAAATTCTCTGCCTTGAGGCTTAGTTAAATTCTTGTCACAAAAGTCTGTTTGCTTTAAGTGGCGCTCTACTGTTGTATCGCTGCCACTTTGTAGACGGTTACAGCTCCACCTGCATCGTATTTCACCCAGACTGAAATAATTGACACATACGAAGATTTGATCCGACGCAAACACTAGGGAAACGAGTGAAGCTTCTTTTTTTTTTTACCAATGGGCGAAAAACGTGGACACAGAGTGTAAAAAAAGACCCAAAAAATGTCTAAGGTGTGGGACCATTTTACGCAACGCAAGGCGGATAACTTTATCCAGTGTAAATACTGTCCAATGGACTTGGCATACCATAACAGTACTTCCACGATGCTGCAGCACCTGAAGAGAAAACATCGTCACGTGAATGCGACTTCTGTAAGCGGACTGGGAGCTTCTACAAGGTAATGCATTTAGCCGGTATTATTAGTCAATAGTGACGAGGCATAAGCAACAAGAGGGAAATTTTACTAGTCTCACTCCTATAACTTTTTTCTTCACCTATACCTCACGGGTGGTGCTACAGAAAGAAACACAGCTTCTTGGGAGTTACGAACAATTGTATTTGTATTCTTTTTTTGTCCCAGGAGGTGTAATCTTGAGTTTGTAAAATAGTTATAGCCTATCTTCAATATTGTGCACATATACAAAGAGAAATACTATTTCATTGTGTAAAACTACATTGATAAGCTATTTTTTAGATTTACCACTAAACGCTGAGTCTAAAAATAAAAAAGGATAATTAAAAGAAATAGTCATTCAATTATAGCATTTTTAAAACAACTTTTAGAAAATATCCCTCATAAAATCAATGTCCCATATTTGTCTCTTTCCAAAATGGTCACCCAAAACACACCCTCACCACACATAAGGTATTTATATGGACAAAACTGCATTCATTAGCATATAGATTTACTTGTATGTGAGATTCTGTTTCTTTTTGGTCCCCCACATACATCATAGCGGAGCATCAGCAGCTTTTCAAGACAGCTCCCTCATGCACTGTGGAGGAAGCTGCAGGTTTTACCAACAACGTTTTAAGAATGCTCATCACAGACATGCAGCCACTGTGGAGAACACAGGATTTAAGGCTCTGACAAGTTTTTATTTGCCAAATACTCTATTTCCTCAAGAAGACATTTCACAAATTTAATGGTACAAAGGTACTCAGAAATAACAGCTAAATTGAAGAGTGTGCTTAAGGAGACAGACAGTGTTGCACTAACAACAGACATTTGGACGAGCTCGGCCACAGACTCTGAAGTTGAATCAACAGAGTTGAAGTTTCGTAAAATAAAATTTCGAGAAATAACCAACAATTGCTTGGTCATTTTAAGACACCACTGATATAGTTGTTTACAAACGCAAAAGTGTAATTTCTCCGATTAATCGATGAATCGATAAAAAAAAATCAATAGAATACTTGATTACAAAAATATTCGATAGCTGCAGCTCTATAATTTTTTCAAACGCTCATCTGACGTGAGCACTTGCTAAATTAAAATTCAATTCAATTCAAAAATACTTTATTGATCCCAGAGGGAAATTAATTGTTGTTGTAGCTCATATAATTAATTCTTTAAGGAGTTGTTGTAGATGATTATGGCTGTGGGCAGGAAGGATTTCCTGTAGCGGTCTGTATTGCAGCGAAATTGAAGAAGCCTCCGACTGAAGACGCTCTGTTGTTGTATGACAGTCTGATGAAGATGATGCTCAGGGTTGTCCATAATTTTTTTGATTTTATGAAGAATCCTTCTCTGCATCATCATCTCCAGATGTTCCACAGTTGTCCCAAGAACAGAACCAGACTTCTTTATCAGGTTGTTTAGCTTTTTAAATCCCTGGCTCTGATGCTGCTACCCCAACAGATGACGGCTGAAGAGATTAAACTCTCCACAACAGACTTGGAGAAGATCTCCAGCATCTTGCTGCAAACCTTGAAGGACCTAAGCTTCCTTAAGAAGTACAGTCTGCTCTGTCCCTTCTTGTAGACTGTTTCACTGTTGCGCCTCCAGTCCAGTAAGTTGTCAAGGTGAACTCTGAGGTATTTATACTCCTCAACCACCTCCACCTCTTCTCCCATGATGGAAACAGTGTTTGACTTATCCCTGTTTCTTCTGAAATCTACAATCATCTCCTTTGTTTTGTTCACATTCAAATTAGCCCACACAGGGTCCAGATTCAATCAACAATTAGAAATTCATGTTTTGATTTCAGAATTTACCTATAATGTTGAATTGGATACAGAATTTAAACTTGAATGTCTTTGTTTTAAAGCAGAATATTTATGTCGCTGCCTATAAAGGGGAAAGTATCATCCTCTGCAGCAACAAACACGACCCTTTGACGACTATTACAACTCAGTTAACTGGCATTAATGTGAAAAGGCAGAACTTTTACTTCATTCAACATTTTTTGGCAATATCCAAATGAATATTTTGGAAATCAAGCAACTTTTTTTTTTTCAATAGAAAGAATGTTTTACAGGTTTTGATATAATTTGCGGGACATGGTTCAACCCAGAATTTCAGAGTCTCGCAATTCTAACCAACACACGTCATCATGGTATCATTTAAAAGTTATTTTAAAGCTCGTTCAAATGTATTTGACATCAGCCTCTTTGGAAAATGTAGCTAACACTGCTACTATAACTACAAACGTTGCCAACAAGTTTAGTGACATTCAATAGGATTCACAGAAAGTTGATATAAAAACTTTGACATTGTATGGTACTCTTCCCTGCTTATACTTTTCATGTAAATACCTTACATTTTTATAAGATGGATTTTGTAAAGTATATTTGACCAGTATCATAAAGTGTTAATCTGACTCTAAATAGGCAGTAGTTGAACCACTCTCTAGCATGTTGGTTTACAACCACCCTCAGTTTCCTTACAATAGTTATGTTATGCAGTGTTGAATCAACACAGATTCAAAATGTCATTCATTCAGATTGTAATAAAACGGCGAGGCCGTGTCACACTAAATAATCTGGGTCAAAACAATAATGTGGAAGCGATTTCAGGTTGGCCCCATGCAAGAACTTCTTCAGGCCTTCTGGGGGACTTAAAGGCTAGCTGACGGAGAGAACTGATCGCCTCTGATACACTGACACAGAAATTACCTGCGATTCACTACAACATGCACGACGCTTCTTTATCTCTGGATCTTAAGTGCTTGACAGTAGGCGCTGCAATGTCACGAATAACATTGCTTGAAGGTAGATATCTAGAAGCTAAGAAAATTGAACAAAGCAAAGGCCAAAAATCCCCGGTCTCGATTTTAGCTTCGCCTCTCTGCCTGCGACACGCAGCGAGCTGAGATCTAAATTTACGCAGCAGCTAACAATAAATCTGCCGATTCTGGTGGGTATAAACAAGCTCCACTAAGCCGAAGACGCATTGAACGGCTTATCGCGCGTTGCATGTTTAAAAAATGACACTTTTTTTCAGCGTCGCTTGCATGTAAATACTGACCGTCAGCCCGGCAGCCGTGCTCGCTGTTGTCGCCTCCCCTCCTTCGCTAGCCTCCGGAGCAGCCAGGCCGATGACGCTCACCGCCCGCACCGTCCCTCGGAGCCAGTCCCGGGCCCAGGCAGGTTGCTCGGTCTCTGATCCATTGGCGGGCCTGTTGTCGTCGAGAAGCAAAATCAGACGCTTCCCGATCAATTCGAGAGAGTCCCCCATGGTTTGCTTACAAAGCTAGCCGCCTTTA
Organism: Valencia hispanica; assembly: GCA_963556495.2. Lineage (NCBI taxonomy): Eukaryota > Metazoa > Chordata > Actinopteri > Cyprinodontiformes > Valenciidae > Valencia > Valencia hispanica. Next base: position 28,491,402 of record OY747702.1, read on the forward strand.
GAAAGCCACCATGAACAGTTGAACTTCTCCGCTCGGGATGGGAACTCAAGGAAGCTAACGTAACAAAAAGGCGAGGAGAAACCAGCTGCGACTGTTTTGTAGTTCAAGCTAATGCAAAACGGAGTTCGTTTTGCCCGCTGCTCCAGGGGATACTCGGCGGCGGCGAACCGCAAATCTCCCAGTCGAAACGTTTTTGTCCTCGGCGTTAACGCAACTATCCTGCTCTGTCCGCCATTGAGCCCTGCAACAATCAAACGCACTCCTCCTGGTAGACTGGCAGCACTGCGGAGACGGAGAAAATATGAGGAAACATTGACCCCTAGTGGAAGACTTATGTATCACCTTCCCTCATTGGTTATTATTTAGAGAGCTTCTCTCCTGTAATCAAAATATATACATTTACATTCACATTTAGTCATTTAGCGGACGCTTTTATCCAAAGCGACTTGCAAATAAGTCGATTTAGTGCAAGGCAAGGAAATTGTATTTGTATAGCACACTTTGAACAACAGGGTAATTCAAGGTGCTTTACATGATTTGGTCATTTAAAAACAAAACAAACAAACATGGAATATAACATTGGAAATTAAATGTAAAAGTAGAAAATTAGCATGACACACATTACACATGATGCACAATGACACATGATACACAATAAAGCAAGAGGAAGATCAATAAAGCAAAAGAGCATGAACACATTTCATACATGTGACCTCAATCATTTACTCTAAGGCAATTCTAAACAGATGGGCTTTTAGTCTTGATTTAAAGCAGTTCAAAGTTTCAGCAGCTCTCCACTCATCAGGAAGTCTGTTCCAGATAAGGGGAGCATAAAAAACTGAAAGCTGCTTCTTCATGTTTAGTTCTGAGTCTAGGGATGTTTAGTAGGCTGGAGTTGGAGGACCTTAGTGGTCTTGGTGGTTGGTACCATGACAACAGGTCTTCAACATATTTTGGTGCTAAGCCATGTAATGATTTGTAAACTAGTAGGAGTATTTTGAAGTCTATTCTCTGAGCTACAGGGAGCCAGTGTAAGGACTTTAGAACTGGGGTGATGTGCTCTACTTCCCTGGTTCTAGTGGGGACGCGAGCAGCAGCGTTCTGGATCAGCTGCAGCTGTCTGATTGACTTTTTAGGCAGACCTGTGAGGACGCTGTTGCAGTAATCAATCTGGCTAAAGATAAACGTATGGATGAGTTTTCCCAGGTCCTGTTGCAACATCAGTCCTTTAATCCTAGAAATGTTCTTCAGGTGATAGAAGGCTGACCTTGTTATTGCCTTTATGTGACCATGGAGGTTCAGGTCTGAGTCCATTGTGCCTGATCAGTAGTTCCTAGCTGTATTAATTGAAGCTGTGTGCTGACTCTTGATCGGTTTATACAAACTTAGAAATAAAGCTTCGTTAGGCTGATTTATCTGGGTGGCTAGGTATTCAAAAGAATCAAATGTGCCCAGGGTTACATTTTTAAAGTTCATTGAGTTGTTAAAAATTCAATTCAATACAATTCAAAAATACTTTATTGATCCCAGAGGGAAATTAAGTGTTGGTATAGCTCATATAATTATTTCTTTAAGGAGTTGTTGTAGATGATGATGGCTGTGGGCAGGAAGGATTTCCTGTAGCGGTCTGTACTGCAGCGAAATTGAAGAAGCCTCCGACTGAAGACGCTCTGTTGTTCTATGAAAGTCTCATGAAGAGGATGCTCAGGGTTGTCCATAATTTTTTTGATTTCATGAAGAATCTTTCTTTGCATTATCATCTCCAGATGTTCCACAGTTGTCCCAAGAACAGAACCAGCCTTCTTTATCAGGTTGTTTAGCCTATTTAAGTCCCTGGCCCTGATGCTGCTACCCCAACAGATGATGGCTGAAGAGATTACACTCTCCACAACAGACTTGTAGAAGATCTCTAGCATCTTGCTGCAAACCTTGAAGGACCTAAGCTTCCTCAAGAAGTACAGTCTGCTCTGTCCCTTCTTGTAGATGGTTTCACCATTGCGCCTCCAGTCCAGTCTGTTGTCAAGGTGAACTCCAAGGTATTTATATTCCTCAATCACCTCCACTTCTCCCATGATGGAAACAGTTTTTGACTTATCCCTGTTTCTTCTGAAATCTACAATCATCTCCTTTGTTTTGTTCACATTCAAGGTGAGGTGATTGTTTCCACACCATGTCACAAAGCGGTCCACCAGCTCTCTGTATTCAGCTTCTTGTCCATCTCTGATACAACTGCAGAGTCATCTGAGTATTTCTGCAGATGACAGGTCTCTGATTTGTACTGGAAGTCTGAGGTGTACAGAGTGAAAAGGAATGGTGAGAGTACGGTCCCCTGTGGTGCTCCTGTGCTGCTGACCACCTGGTTTGACACACAATTCTTCAGTCTCACAAATTGTGGTCTGTTGGTCAGGTAGTCATTGATCCAGGCGATTGTTGAGGGCTCCACCTGTGTCTTCAGGAGTTTCTGACAAAGCAAATCAGGCTGAATTGTGTTAAATGCACTGGAGAAATCAAAGAACATGATCCTCACAGTGCTGCCTGCTTTGTCCAGATGACAGTGGGTTGGTTGAAGTAGGTGGATGATGGCATCTTCAACTCCAACTCCACAGCGATAAGCAAACTGCAGTGGATCCTGATACGTTCTTGTTAGCTTACTCAGGGGTGCCAACAGGAGTCTCTCTAGGACCTTCATGATGTGGGATGTCAGGGCAACGGGTCTATAGTCATTGATGACTGATGGGTGAGTTCTTTTGGGTACTGGAACAAGACAGGATGTCTTCCACAACACTGGAACCTTCTCCTGAGTTAAGCTAAGGTTGAAAAGGTGCTGCAGAATCCCACAGAGCTGCTCAGCACAGGCCTTTAGGACTCTGGGGCTGACACCATCTGGACCTGCAGCCTTGTTCCGGTTCCGTTTCTCCAGCTGCCTCTTCACCTGACTTTTGGAGACAGACAAGTGGGAGGGGGAGGCAAAGGGGGTAGCACTATTTCCTGACTTGGTTGAAGTCAAACTTGTGGAATTAGAAGAGTCCATGGCTGAGGTGAAGGATTAAACATCCGAGGTGTAACAGGAAAGCTGTTGATCAGAGGAGAGTGTGATGTCTGTTTGGCTGGGAACAGGAGAGGGGGATGCTGAGCTAGTTCCTGAACGGAATCTGTTGAAGAATATGTTCAGTTCATTGGCTCTGTCCAGACTTCCATCTATCCAATCCTTCCTGTCCTTAAAACCTGTGATCTTTCTCATTCCTGACCAGACATCTCTGATATTGTTCCTCTGTAGTTTGTTCTCCAGCTTCTTCCTGCTAATCTGGTACTCAACCACCTTTTCTTTTTTTGATCGTCTTCAGATCTCTGTCTGCTCATACAGTCAGGAAGCCTGGCAGACAGACATTGGAGTCGGGGATATGATCCAGCAGCCACGTCTCAGTAAAACACATAACACTGCATTCATGGTACTCTGGCTGAGTCCTTGTAAGGGCTTGGAGTTCATCCATCTTGTTAGCGAGTGATCTTACGTTGCCCATTATGATCGATGGAAGAGATGGCTTGAACTTCCTCTTTCTCTGTCTCCTTTTCGCACCTGCTCTGCATCCACGTCTCCTCCTTATCAACTCATCAGGGATTTGGGGCTTCAGTTGAGGTATTATTTAAGCTTTTGCGATGTTAATCAGCTGCTCCCGGCTGTAAACCACATTGTTGCCATGGTTACGCATCATAACAAACTGTCAAAAAATGAAAAACATTTACAGCAAAAATCCTTCCAGCTTCCCAGCACCAAAAACTAGAAAGTATACAGGTCAAAAAAATGCAATCTTCTTTAAGAAAAAAGAGGAACCAATGTACAAAAAACAAAAACTTAACATGTAGCCAACAGAGCCAATCCAACATGCAGCCACCCAGAGCAGCGCAATTCTAGAATTTGAATGAAATTATAGAATTATATTTTCAATTATAGAAAATTGTGGCTACACTCCACCTCGTCTGTGTTTTCTGCTCTCGCTTAAGAAATTGTAATTTGGAGGAGTAGATTCTATTAGTGTAGTTGTTTCAGCATTTACATCTAGCCAGGTTTCTGATAAAAAAAAGGGTATGTAAAATATGCTCAGTGATGAAGTCATTGATAAGAAAAGACTTCCCGGATAGAAATCTATAAAGTCCAGTGTAGTAAGTATTAGGTGCGAAAATATCACGCAATGAATAAATAAATTGTAAAAAAAAAAACAACATCAACAACTATATTTTTGTACTTTAAATTAGGTTGGACTCAGTAATAATAATATTAAAACATTTTATTTGTAAGCGCCTTTCAAGTCTCTCAAGGTAACTGTACATCAATAACATTAAAACACAATGAACAAAGGGTATAAATGATACAAGCAAATCAATATATAAAATACAGATAATACAGACTTAACAAAATTAATTAATAAATAAAATTATTTAAAGGTGGTATAATACTTATATTGTATTTAACAATTTATTATGTAATTATAAATAAAGAAATACATACTTATACTCTTATTATTATTATTATTATTATTATTATTATTATTATTATTATTATTATTATTATTATTATTATGTATTTAACAAACAGATGACTTACTGTATTTCTAATAAATAATTGGTCATTTAAATGATTAGTCTCATTGTTGAGCAAGAATCATAAAATACATATCTACATAAATTAACATTTTGTATTGTTTCAACATCTAGTAATTTTAAACAAATAAATTTAACATTAAATATTTATTTAGGTTTTTTTCTTTTGCATATTTAAATAATTCTGAATACTTTGGTGTATGTATTCTTTAGACATATTTTTTATCCACGCTTATTCTGATTCTAAATTTCTTTAAAAAGTATATATGTTTTAATTGGAATGGATGTATTCACTTTGAATCTGTCTGTATGATTGGGTTAAACTATCCATCCATTATCTATACCGCTTATCTTTTGCAGGGTCGCTGGGTGGCTCGTGCCTATCTCCAGCAGTCATTGGGCGAGAGACAGATTACACCCTGACAGCTCACCAGTCCATCGCAGGTGGGTAAAACTAGATATTTTGTCAAGTGCCCTGAGACAATGTATGTTTGGAATTGGCAGTAAGTAAATTGATTGATTGATTGATTGATTGATTGATTGATTGATTGATTGATTGATTGATTGATTGATTGATTGATTGATTGATTGATTGATTGATTGATTGGGACACACCTGCAATGGCTGAAAAAGACAATATAAGTAATATAAATATCCATGTTGCTAATTTAACAATTAAAATAAAACTAACAACAGAAGATGCAGATGCATATTTGACACATTATTGGTTAATGTAATCTTTGGAACATTACAGTCTAATTTTAACATTTGATATAGAAATGCAGTAAATCTTTTTCTTATCAAATCTAACTAATCAGAGAAATACATCTAGAAAAATGCAGAAAGACTTTTAAATAAATAACAGATTGAAAATTGTGTTGTTTTTGGATTGATTTTAAAGATTACCAAAGTAGGATATTTTCTAAGGCGCACCACCGATAACCTTAGATTGTTCTAAAATCTGGGGATCCACTGTGATGGTAAAGTGCAACATGACAAATGAGGCTTAGGGAAGCCAGCTATGGATACACAACTGTTTAATATTTAATAAGTTACCAACAGATCAACAATAAAATAACATCTAACATGCATTACAGTAACTGAGAATACTATAATATAGTAACTAATTAGGTGGTAAATGCATTTATAAATTTAATTAAATGGATGGAAAAATTCTGGGAGAAAAAGGTGATCTGGTCATTTCTGTCAATCTCAAATGACACAAAGATTTTTTAACTTCATCATTCATCGATACAGATATAAAACAAAAACAGCACCCTCTATATTTACTGGAACTTTTATTGTAAACAATAAAATAAAATAATTACTGTATTTACCAAAATCATCAATACCACACCGATTGGCACCCTTAACAGTTCCTATAAAATAGATGCAAATAAAGCTTTTTTATGTTTCACCTTTTATGTTGATCAATGTGTCTAGGAAGTTATATCTAACAGTTCAAGAGAAATGCAGAAGCGATTTTGGCATGTTGCTGATTGTGACCACTGGGGGGTGCTGTATTGTTTCACTGAGGCCTGTTGTGAAAGTAAGTCGTTAAAGGAAGGTTTTACAGAATAGTATAATAAAATAGCACAGAACAAAGTACAAATGCGATACACATTTCAAAGTACAGTTTATTATTTAAAAAAATAACCTTGTGACAAATATAAGACATCTTAACCCTTTCATAAAGGGACTTCTGTTGATCTCATTTGCTACCCTAAGGCTGGAAGGGATCAGTACACTGCTGAATGTGGAAGAAACCTCTCCAACTCTTAACTGAGGGTGAAGAGCAGGGAAAACCTTCCTCACACAGATGTCAGAAACTGGTTACAACAGTTACAATAGTCACCTCACTCAAGCTATTTCAGGCAAATGGAGTAACATTAGCTGTTAGTGGGTAAGGTGTCCTAAGTTTTTCCTCTGCTGGAAAATACATATTTGTTAATATATTATGTTTAAAGAGTTAAAAAAGTATATATTTTTTTCCTTAATTGCAATTAAATCATGTTCTTTCCGAAGATAAATAGAATATACATCACTATGTGAATATTTCTTATGATTATTTAATGGGAAATCTTTTTATTTTTTTTACATGACAGTGTTATAATCTGACATTCTTTTTAAAATATGCGTGTTGGTCTTTGAAGAAGCTTCACATTATAATTCAGGCTGTTGATCAATGCTCATAACAGGAGATATTTATAAAGTATGGATTACAGTTACTTTAAAAGAGATTTACAACCCAAACATGTGTAGGTTATTCATGTAATCCAATGTCGCTATTCCAGTGAAGGTATGCAGTATGTCAAACAATCTTAGCGTGGGCTTTTTGTTAGTGCATGTAAGAGCAGTGGGCCCATGTAATCTTTTAGTTGATGTGAAAATAACTAAATCTGTGGAACAATAATTATTTCTGTCTTGTAGCTTTTTTAACTGCTAAAATATTTTACGCCTCATCATTTTGAATTAGACACAAGAAGCAGTTTTTAAGTAAATAAGGAGACAGGCATGCGTCTAATTGTTACAGAACATGTTTGAATTGAAAATTCATTGTCAATATTGATTAAAAAGTGCAGTGTTTTGTTTGTCCATATGGTTCCCACTGCTCGACACGTTGGTACTTCTTTATTACGTCTTTTGTTTGGTAATATGGGAAAAGTTTTCAGTGGGTGGCAGGCCTGGACTGCAGGCAAGCCGCCTTAACATCTGAAGCCTTTAAAAAGAAGACTGCCATGCTGCCTAAATGTCAGGATGAGTTCTTCTTAAACTTTCACATATTGTTCAACATCAGTGTTGACTTCAATCTCGAGGTTGTCACTTCAGTGTTGATGTTAAGTTACTTCTGCCATGAGCGTCAAACCATCACAGATCCTTAAAATAAATAATGAGAAACAGGCATTGTCTCATTGACATCTGATGCCTTTTCATATCTTATTATATGGGGGGGTGGATTGCTCTCTCCAGGACTGCCCACTTTAGTCAGGTACAGACTGCCCTGCCTCAAGCAGTTGGACTTTAAGTATCTTTGTATCTTGCTCACTGATGGTGACGGACCAGAGGAATGATAGACAGATGTAGGCTTCGTCTGCAGTAATGTGGGTGCTGTTCTGGTCTGGTGTGGTAAAGAAAACCAACACAGGCAAAGCTCCTAATTTTTAAGTGTGGCTATGCTCCAACCCTCACCTAGGATCCTGAGATATGGGTAATTACTGAATGAACAGCATCCCAGATGCAAGCAGCTGAAATGAACTTTCTCTGTAGGGGGGCTGGATTGGGCCGTAGAGATAAGATGAAGAGCTCGGTCATTCTAGAGGAGCTTGACAAAGAGCTGACTGGATCTTCGATTTGAAAGATTTTGCCCATACCACTGGAAAGAAACCCAGACCCTGTACTTGCTGGAGGGTCTATTTATCTTTTCTGTCATGTAGACACCTTGGGATCCCCCAGAATGTGCCAGACAGAGAGATGTCCGGGTATTGCTGCTGGACCTGTTATCTCAGATCTGAGATAAGAAGGAAGAAGAATGGAAGAATAACATGTACTTGAGTCAATAAAGGGATTTCAATAGAGGAATCCTGTCTTTAATATAACACTTTATGAATACCCCACAATTCTGAGATAAAATCATTTCACATTTTGCCACATTTTTTCAAAACTACTTCATCCTGTTCCTCAGTCTATTCCAGGTTTCATTAGTTCGTAGCAGAGACACATTCTACCAGTTCAAGACAAACTCTATACATCCCAAATAGAGTCCTGTGTGGGGTATGAACTGTTAACCTTCTTCATGTAATGTGACAGTCCTAACCATTAGAAAAATGTAAGATTAGGGTATTCTTGACCTTGATCATCTCTGACCAGTGACCTAGTTCGAAACTCAAATTCTGATCTACCAAACAATACACAACTCTGCCAGTGTGGATGTTGTTAATGATTGAAGAAGACTCAAAGTTACCTATGTCTGCCTTCCATTCAGGCTGTGAGAGAGCAAGAGTTTCAGCAGATGACAGTAAGACTAAACTGAGAACAGTAGAGTTTCTCTGTTTTATCCTTTTGAGCATTGAGACTTTCTAATGGAAAATGTTGCATTTGGAAATAATGGGAGGGGAATTTGTATATTCTCGAAGAAATACCCACAGAGACTGATGTTCATTAGTAAACAAACTAACAACCTCTTACAGCAGAAAGGCTAGAAAACAGATATTCTCAGTAATGTTCTTCTGTTTTCTAATGTTGTTCTTACTGATAAATGACACTGCGAAAATTACTGCTTTACAAAAACCAGAGATCAGAAACAGGCCAGGAAATTCTGATTCGGGCATCTTTACTAACCATTTTTCCACTATACTGCCACTTTTACTTTTAGGTATTTTTATTAAAGTGTTTTAATCTGATTTTTTTTTAGTTAGCTGGAAAATCTCCCCCCATGTTTGTCCCAAAATTTTTATAATGAAGTTGGCACAAAAGTTACACAAAAAAGTGCATTTATTCGAGAAAATAAAAACACCACACAAAACAAATGTTTCAAAACATATGAAGTCATATTTCTATGATTTTAAAACATATACTTGTTAGAGATAATTTACAAATGCTTGCATTCCGCTTTTATTTACATTTTACAAAACGGCTCAACGTTTGGGCAAATAAAGGTTGTACAACAAATGTAAAAATCAAGTCAGACTAAATAACAGTTTAGCTCTTTGATACTTATCCACCATTTTTTTTCCAGCAGATTCCTGTTTTTCCTTAGTTCTGCTGATTTGCAGACCTCTCTTTTTGTAACAATACACACAGAGTTCCTATTGTTTCACTTTAAAAATCCGAGAAATTCTCAACATGATAAAATGTTTTCTCAGTCCAGCAGTGATAGCATGGAAGTCCAAGTGTTGAACACTGGCTGTTTTTATGCTCCTGCTTTGACAATTACTGACGTTTCTTTATACAGCTGTGTGGCACACATTCAGCCTGTTCCTCCAGCTCAGGGCAGGGGCTGCCAGCATTTGCTGGCCGCAGAAGGATGTAGCGTGTGCGGTGACGAACTCCACCTCTGGAACAGGGACCAAGACACAGACCCCAAGATGACCAGAGAGAGACTTCACAGTCTAAAGGTGTTGCTGGGTTAGAAGAGAGAAAAAAAAGAAAATGAAAAAACACTGAAGAAATTATACCTGTTCTGTAACAGTCATTACTATTATTCAGTTAAAAATATACTTTTTTTGTAAAACTTCTGAAGACGTGCTTTAATGTTTCACTGTAGAGACATACAGTGCCTTGCAAAATTATTTATACCCCTTAAATTCATGTCGAATTCAAATATAATTTTGAAAGCATTTAGTTTCATTAGAGTCAATTCATTTTTAGATTGAGACATTTACATACTAAACTATTTTTCATTTTTTTAAAATAAAATAGCTCCTGCACCATCATCATCGGATTGAGAGCATCTGTGAACATCAATTTGTATTCTTGCCACAGCTTCTCAATTAGATTAATGTTGGGACCTTCACTGGGCCATCCAAGCATGTGAATATGCTTTGATCTAAATGTGAGGTTCTAACACTGAAGTTCTGGCTGTATGCTAAGACTCTGCATCATCTTGTCATTGCTCTTGAAAAGGACACCAATATACTTCAACTCCTCTGCTTGAAGCAAAGACTGGCTCCCAACCTAGGAGGGGAGTTAACCTATTTCTGGTCAAGAACCATAGCCTCAGATTTAGAGGAGCTGACTCTAATCCCACTCGCTTCACACTCAACTGCAAACCACTCGTGCACATGCTGAAGGTCATGGGCTGAAGAAGCCAATGGAAACACCTCATCAATGAAAAGCAAAGATAAGACCATCAGGTTTCCAAACCAGACACCCTCCTCTCTATGACTACACGTTGAGATTCTGTCCATGAAAACCACAAACAGGATTGGTGACAAGAGGCAGCCCTAGCAGAGTCCAACCAGCATTGGTAACATGCTCAATTTTATGACAAGATTGCAAATACAGCAAGGATTGGATGGCCTTTAAAAGCCATCCAAATACCCCAAACTGCCACAGCAGCTCAAACAAAATACTTGCTGGGACACTAGATCCAAAATCCACATGTAGACCGCAGAAGCAAACTCCCATGAACCCCTCAGCATTTCTGGGAGGGTAAAACTGAGGTCCAATGTTCCACAGCCAGGACGAAAGCCACCCTGAAAAAAATATCCAGGAGGCGTGGGTTGAAGATCGCCTGAACAGGTTCCCCCACCAGGGGTTTGCAGCTCACTCTCAACATCTGTTTGGGTTTACCAGGTCTGTCTGGCAGCCCTCCTGCCACTGGATCCAGCTCACTACCAGGTGCTGATGAGATGCTAACTCTGCCTCTCTCTACACCCCAAACACAATACTGCAGGTCAAATGATGCAATTACAAAATAGATTTTCAACCTTTAGCCAAAAACGTTCTGGTATCAAGTACACTTGACCCCCTTTGTGGGTCATCCCATACCTAGCTCAGTTTAACTGCAAAACACACTTTGGACTCCAAGAAGGCTGCGTAATCTGAACTGCTGTTCAGTGCAATAGGTCATAACCTTCACTCTTGCAACCTAATGCCACAAAGAGGTGACCCTCAGGCAAGCTGAGGAGAACTCTAAAATCAAAGTATTCAGCCAGGAGCTTGAAAGTATCCCCCCTCTCGATGCCTGTCTCCCTGGGCAGTTTGGAAGTCAAACCCCTCTCCAGGAGTTGCGTTCCAAGCTGGTGTGGCTCAACCTCAAACACCAGCTCTAGCTACTTACCCACCAGGAGGAGGTGGTCTAAAGACAGGTATAAATATATAGAGGTATAAATACATTTGTGAGGTCATGTATTAAGAAGGTTTTTTGTTATTACCTGAGAATCGCTGAGGACTGATGGAGTTTGGCAGAATATGATTAGAAATAGAAGTCTGGCGGTCGGGTGATCGATGTTGTCGGGTAATCCTTATGCTGGCAATAGGTGGAAGCTCCTTTAGTCGAGGGTAGTAGAAGGAGTTGACAGGATGGTTCGGCATTTGTGATGTGATCTGAAAGGCAGTCAGGGAGCAGTTCATCAGAAAAAGCAACAGATTCTCAGTAAACCCTCCAGTGCACATTAACCAGCTTTGAAGCACATGCTGTAAAAGGATGGATAGTCTGTTACATAAGGGGCCCCTTTTTATTTAAATCACTTCAGGTCAGACATGAGGGCTGCCAAGCAATCATTTAGCCACAGACAGCTAAGAATGACGCCCCGTTCCCACTCTGCTTACTCACTCTAAGAACAAAACAGAGGCACCAACAGCTAAGTGAAGGACATAAACAGATGATGGTTTCTTCATACCTTTGTAATGTTTTCTGGGGGGCTGGTTGGAAAGTTGGGAGAGGAAAAAGTGAATCCACTGTCTGTTCCTGCATCATAAGGCTGCAGGTCGACGGTCACTTCCTGTTTCCACCGGTTACCCTCACAGAGATTCAGACTGTCCACACCCACAAACCAGTCAGGGCTGGGGATCATCTTCACCATCAAAGATAGCTGTCGGACACAGAGGGACAAAAGAATACTTTTGGACTTCAGTGTCAAAAAAAGAGAAAAATTATTTAAAGATCATTAAACACTGATTATCGCACACTAAAACTGCTTGATGCGCTTTTTAAGGGGTTCATTTTGTAATAAGAGACAAGCAGATTAAGAGAAAGTTAAACACCAGCCAGTGTTATGAATATTTAGGCTATCATTCCCTCAAAGAGTATTCACTTTTTAGCATTTACATTAAAGCCACAATCTCAATACATTTTGTTGGGATTTTATGTGATGGACCAACACATAGTAATGTATTGGAAAGTGGAAGAAAAATGATACAAGCTTTCTTCACAACAAATAAAAATTCAAAAGGCATGCTTTTTACTGTGATACCCCTAAATAAAATACAGCTGTATGTGAAGGCCTCAGCGGTTTGTTTTTAGAGAACAGACAGCATCCTGAACACCAAGTGCAAAACAGGTCAGGTTGTCGAGAAATTTAAAGCAGGGTCCAGTTGTAAAACAAAAGCCCCAGGTCTGAACATCTCACAGAGCTTTGTTCAATACCTGATCACCTGATAATGGAAAGATTATGACACAACTCCAAACCTAAGCGAGACATGACTGTTCACTTAAATTGGCAAGCTGGAAACGGAGAACATTAGAGAAGCAGCCAAGAAGAGGATCACTGTAACACGGGAGAAACTGTAGTTACCCGCTGGGAGAATCTGTTCACAGTATTTGCTGTGCACTCCACAAACCTTTGCTTTTCAGAAAATAGGCCAGAACAAAGGCATTGTTAAAAGAAAACCTTCAGGATTTATTAAGTAGTTTTCCACAAACCATGTCAGGGAAGGGAATGTGGAAGAAGGACCCCTGGTCAGATGAAACCAGACCTGAACGTTCTGGCCTATATGCACAATTCTACGTGTCAGAAACCAAACATTGCACATCACCCTGAACACAGCCCCCATCGACATGGTGGTGGCAACATCATGTTTCTCTTCAGCAGGTAAGCTGAAAAACAACAGTAATCCCTGCTTCTTCTATGTCTGTCTCTTGTTGTTTCTGCTGCTGTGGGTGCCAAGGCGGCTGGTAAGTGATGCTGCTCACTGCAGAGAGAGTCGTGATGTGCGGGCGTCATAGCTAATTCCTTAAAGGGCCAATTTTGTATGGAGACACAACGGCTGAGACGAGGACGAGACTAATTAACCGCCATAGATGAAAGTCTGGTAAAATTACCCTCAAGATAGTGGAAATGCACAGAATACTCTAGCTGATTTTTGCAGGGGATTGGGGAGAGGTGGGGGGCTTCAAGATATGATACTGAGTAGTCATAGTCTCCAGACATAACCTCTTTAAAAAACCTGAATACTGTCAAAGGGAAACATATGATAAAATAAATATTATCTCTAATAAAAATGTTTTATACTTTGACACGTAGCCTCAAATACTTGCTATTTTTACATAATAACCATTAGTTCACTTTGGACTGTGCAACTGTTTAAATCGCAATGCTGTGGAAAGTGAGATGAGTGCAAAATGAATGAAATTACAGAGATCACAGTAACATCAGCCAGGACAATAAATGCAATAGGCCTGACATCACACACATGAGAGTCAATGTAGGGATTTTGCGACTATAAAACACAGGCAGCATGTGTGCATGTGCACCCAGTCTGTCTCCTGTATGATGTAGGTTTCCTGAGAAATGGTGATCTCATCTCAGAGTGGATTTAGGGTCAAACACACTGAATTCGTGGCAAGAGATCAGAAAATGTTACATTTAAATACTTCTCACTTACAGTGGGGCAAAAAAGTATTTGGCAGCCACCAAATGTGCAAGTTGTCCCAGTTAAAAAGATGAGAAAGGTCTTTAGTTTTCATCATAGGTACACTTCAACTGTGAGAGACAGAATGTAAAAAAATATCCAGGAAATGACATTGTATTATTTTTAAAGGACTTATTTGAATAATGCTGAAGAAAATAAGTATTTAACACCAACAAACAAGTGAGAATTCTGGTCCACACAGACCTGTTACTTCTTCTTTAAGAAGCTCTTCTATTTTCCACTAGTTACCTGTATTAATGGCACCTGTTTGAACTTGATATTTATATAAAAGACACTCTGTCCACACCTTCAAACAGTCTGACTCCAATCTCCACCATGGCCAAAACCAGAGAGCTGTCTAGGGACACCAGGGACAAGATTGTACACCTGCACAAGACTGGAACAAGCCAATCAACTATAGGCAAGCAACTTGGTAAGAAGATATCAAGCGTTGGAACAATTATTAAAAAGTGGATCACTGAACAATCCACCCCAACCTGGGGCTTCATGCAAGCTCTTACCTCATCAGGTACACATGATCTTGAGAACGGTGAGGAAACAACCCATAACTACACGGGGGAAACTGAAGAGAGCTGGGACCACCATAACAAAGGTTACTATTAGAAACACACAACGTCATCATGGATTAAAATCCTCCACCGCTTGAAAGGTCCCCCTGCTTAAGACAGCACATGTCCTGGCCGATCTAAAGTTAGGTAGAGACCATCTGGATGATCCAGAGGAGGATTAGGAATACAGTACGTCATGTGGTCAGATGAGACCAAAACAGAACTCTTTGGTATAAACTCTACTCGCAGTCTTTGGAGGTTGAAGAATGCTGAGTTGCATCCCAAGAACACCATACCCACTGTGAAGCATGGGGGTGGAAACATTATGCTTTGGGGCTGCTGTTCTGCAAAGGGGACAAGACTACTGATCCATATTAAGGAAAGGATGAATGGGGCCATGAATCATGAGATTTTGGGCAAAAACCTCCTTCCATCAGTGAGAGCATTGAAGATGAAACGTGGCTGGATCTTCCAGCATGACAATGATTCCAAACACATGGCCCAGGCAACAAAGGAGTGGCTACGTAAAAAGCATTTCAAGGTTCTGGAGTGGCCTAGCCAGTCTTAATCCAATAGAGAATCTGTGGAGGGAGTCGAAGGTTTGTGATGCCCAGCGACAGCCCCAAAACATCACAGCTCTGGAGAAGATCTGCATGAAAGAATGGGCCAAAATACCAGCTACAGAGTGCAAACCTGGTGAAGACCTACAGGAAACATTTGACCTCCAACCAAGGTTACATTACAAAGTATTGAGGTGAATTTTTGTTTTTGACAAAATACTCATTGTCTGTACCTGTATGCAAATAAATTCTTTGAAAATAATTCAATGTGATTTCCTGGATTTTTATTTTTTACATTCTGTCTCTCACAGTTGAAGTATTCCTATGTTGAAAATTACAGACCTTTCTAATCTTTTTAAGTAGGACAACTTGCACAATCAGTGGCTGCCAATTTTTTTTTTTGTTGCCCCACTGTATAGACAGACAATTGACAATTTGTGCTCAGCTTGTCAGTCTTATTCAGTTTCTGGGGTGGGTGTTGAATGAATCAATGGTGTTGAAACAAACAGAGAGCTGCAAGCAGCAGGTCTGAGACAAAGGAATGGACCAGTGATAAATGTTAAAGAGTATAGACTGAACCAGAAGAACCCTGCCATGTGGCTTTTTGGAAACATCCTGATCCTTCCTTTCTGTTCTTTGAACTTCCTGCCTCCCATGCTTTTCATCTTTGCCTGAAACACTCCTGACCCAATCTGAAAGATAGTATCTCTAAGTTATTTATTTTTTTACTAACTAGTAGTTTGCATTATGAAGGACTAAAACTTTCCCTGGCTAAGACAAATCTTTAAACCCTCCCTGATCTGTGTCGCATAAGTGTTTCTGAAAGACCAGACGTTATCTAGCAGAAAGCATACAACCAGCAGAACCTGACTGCTGAGCTTCACCTCTTGGGTGGCTTAATATGGCTCACATTCTGGGTCTCCATCTGTTTTGAGCTTCACATTAAACAATAGCTGGATATATGATGACAGAAGTCATGCTTTTGGGATTCCTGGGGGATGTCGTATAAACCATCGGCTGTGTTCAAAGGAATGAGATAGCATTTATAAATGAGAGCACAACAAAGTAAAACAGACAGTCCAGCATACTCAAAGATTAAGTTATCACTCGTATCACGTCATTAAATCATGTCAAACATAACACGCTCGATAGCTGGGCTTTGCGTTGCTTGTCTGATCTAAAAACAGACTGGCACAGACGTCAGGTACCTAAAAGAAAACATGACGAGCTGCTTTACATTACCTATGCTTACAGAAACGATAATCACCAAAAGGGTTACTTATGCTTTCACTTTGTCCTCTCTTTCAAGGACTCAAAGAACCAGTTTCCTAATGTAGTTGATGATCAAGCAGGAGACTCTCTAGACATGATAACCATGAGACAACAAATGTTTTAAGGTTAATTACAACAAGAATAAAAACCATAATCTAATTGCTATACCAATTTTCAGAATTTTTCTTTTTACATTTTGGAAAGCAAACACTAATTGTCATAATTTCTGCCTTTTTTATACTTTACAGTAAACAACGGTGTCACCTCAACAAAGATGTTGCTGCGACTGATAGTTTCACCTCAGGACATCAGAAAGCTCAGATTGGACTCTGTTCCTAAATCAGTTGAGGACCTTAAACTTGTTTTGAAAAACAAACTGCAGCTGAGCCAGTCTTTTGACCTTCACTATGAAGACGAGGACTTCAAGGACTTCTGTAACCTGACATGTGTTGATGATCTTTCAAAGGACAAGGCTACACTGAAAATCATCCTCTGCCCTGATTTCTCTGAGCCATGTTTGGACTCTTGTAGTTCAGGTTTAACATTTTCAGACTCCTCTTCCACATCTACAATTAGTGCCAATCAGTGTCTTTTACAGGACATTCACAGCCGTGGCCAGCAGTCGTTCTAGTTCCTACCTTTTCATTTGATGCAGAGCTTAGGTTTAGGCAGGGAAATGATGCTTTTGAGTCCCATTGAAAACTCCTAGGTCTTTCAAAAGATATTAAGTCTGAAATCCTGGATAAGATGGCAGAGACAATGTTTTCAATTAAGGCTTACCCTGCGAATGAAGACTTTGAAAGTGCAGCCATCGGTCTTGTTGAAAAACACCCTTGCCTCAAAGAACCAGGTTCCACATCAGGATGGTATGGATGGAAAATAAGTCTAAAATTTTAAATGGGCAACTATAGGCAGAAGCTGAGAGATGCTGGCTGTCAGGAACTGAAGATAAACTCTGAGAAGAGAGGTCCAGGGGATATGCGAGGAAGAAGAAACAAAGTCAAAAAACCCAGAAGGTCTGAAACAAACTTCCTTCCTGACCTTCCCCAAGGAAGAGAGGTTAAAAAACTTGAAGAGGAGCGAGTGATTATTTCCCAAGAAATGAAGAAAGCAAATCCAAATTTGGCTTTTCTCGACAGTGGCATGAGTGCCTCGTTTGCATTGAGAAGGAAGGAGATAGTAGAAGAAGAGCCACCTGTAGCAGAAATGAAGGACAGATGGCCTGCCCTTTTTACTGAAAGACAGGTGTGTTTTAGTTATGCCATCTAAATGTCATTTTCATTTTTTTCTATCTCATACTTCATGCCTACAACCCCTTACTATCCCAGATAATTTGTCATGTTACTATGTTAAAAAGATGTTTAAAAAATGTTTATCTTTTTTTCTTCCAAAATCTTTCTTATCTCTAGATTATCACCCGTTTGATGTCAGTGGACCTCAATTCATTCATGAAGGTCTAGATGGCCGTCTCCAGAAACTGTTTCTGCTCTACAGGTCAACACGTTTTGAGGGAAACAAGGAATTAATGTCCTTGCTGGAAAAGTCTCGACAGGGATGTAAGTTTAACTGTGTTTACATGGAACATTCTCTAAATTCTTTTTTTTTAAGTGAAATATTTTCTCTATATTTATATGTGAAAAAAATCAAACTGCTTTCAGTTACTAGTTACTAGTTACTAGTTACTTGAAGAAGTGTGAGGTAAGAAACATTTCAAATTCAAACGTCCATGCATAGTTTATTAGAATATAATGTCTTTTTAGATCATAATTGTAAATGATCTGAATTGTATATTTCTCCAAAATATCTGACAGAAATATGTTGTGTAATAGCACAGTATTTGAAAAAACCCCACTTATTTAAAACCACTTTTTTTTTTTCTAAATAGCATTATTAGCTTGTCGGTATAATTTGGGGAGTAATCAAAAAACGGAGTTCTATATTTTGTTTAACTCTGCTTACAATTTCTTCAAACTCTTTAAGCTGACATCTATTAGTAATTTGCGGAACAATTCTTCCACGTAGCCGTTCTTTCTACTTGGGTGAGCTTGCCTAAAGTAGTCTTGTTTGTTTTTCCATGAAGCCAACGGACTCTGTAGATGATCTCATCAGGGGAGTGGTGGTAGGAATCCTTCTTGTTTTAGAAGACGTGAGTGACCCACTTCCATCTTCCTACTATGATGTTGCCATTGTGCTTGAGGCGAACATTGTGATTCGTAACCTATGCGATCTACCAAGCGCTTTTATGACACTGATGGGACTGATGTATGCGCTGAACCTCAACTATCCCAAAGAACTAAAATACACTTTTGAAGTAATTCAGCGTGTTTTCTTTGGAATTGGAATCGACTCGTGCTCTGCTAGGGTTCATTCCCTGAAAAATACACTTTTCAAGTGAAGAGACTGTTTGAGTTTGTATGAACCAAAGACTGTTTTTGTCCTTTAACGAAATACGTTGGCTTTTAATGTCGGGTTGAATGAAAGTTAATAATGTCAGCATGGCAAGTTGTTGTTGTTGAACTTTGAACTCTGATACTGTTCATAGTGTTGTTGTTTGTGTCAGCTGCAGTGGGATGGACATGCAAAAAAAACGAAAATGAAACTCACCAACATCTATAAACGGTTAAGTTCAGTTTGTTATCCACAAAACATTTCACTTTTTAGAATATCTTGGAGGTGAGTAGTGTATGATTTAGTTAAACCAGCTATTCATACAATAATCACTGCACTAGTTTACTCTGACATTCTTGTTGCTTAACTCTTGTTGCTTAACTTTTTTGTATTTGTTGTAAGTTGCTTAAATATTGTATCTCTTGTTTAAACAGATTTGAAGAGCCATTTAAAAATGTCTTGAAACAGATTTTGTGTCATAACAAAACTTGAGACCATATTTGTTTTTGCTTTTTAGTTGTTGTGAGAAAGATGTAAATGTGTATAAAAGCATGAAATGATTTGTGATTAAATTTTAGAAGAAACTGTCACATTCATCTTGAATTTTGGCTCCTCAAATGGCTCCTTACATTTTATTTCTTAAATTAATTTAAAACCAAAAATAAGTGTAAAATGAATTGCTAATCTACAAAGAAATTGCTTCAAAAGTTAATTATTTATTTGGCTTATTATTTTCCCCATGGAATATAGTGCTAGAAAAAAATACATGTTAAAGGTACAAGAACAAACTATGTAAAATTAGTGCTGTCAAGAGATGAAGGTTTTTTTAGAATTAATTATGATCTGTAACTAAATCCCTTTTTTAATCTCACCTAATATTAGCTGAGAAAAGACCTGAGGTATTTTCTTTTAAATGCATCACATTATTGTCACAGAACAAAAGATTTATATTTATATATATATATATATATATATATATATATATAAGCTTTGAGCTTGCACGATTCTGGACTGCTCAGACTCCAGCTGGACCTGGGGGTGGGTGGAGCTGCAGCGCACAGACTGGTGAGAATTCATTTTGAGCAGACCAGCTAAAATTTTGTTCAAACTTGTTTAAATGAGTCCAGGTGACTTCGTAAATGCTGTTATAAATAATAAAAAAATTATGTTAAGTCAACTTAATGTATTGGTGTAAAAACGTAAGAAAATAAGTTGCGACAACACTTTATTTATTTCTATTGACTGATCATTTTAAGTTCAATATAATTTCTAAAGACAGTTAAGTCAACTTGCTAATAGTTGTAGCAATAGGTTTGATTAAGTGTTTTGAACTTGACAGTGATAGTTGATGTAACTTAACTGAGTCAAAGCAACAGGTAAACTAGACTGAGTCAAGTTCAGTCAGCAAATCTCTTTTTACAGTGCAGGGAAATAAACAAGAAGAGCAGAAATCAGGCAGGGAAGATTGACAACGGACCAGCGAGTAGTGACTGAATGAGAGCTGAATATACAGGTCCTTCTAAAAAAATTAGCATATTGTGATAAAGTTCATTATTTTCCATAATGTAATGATAAAAATTAAACTTTCATATATTTTAGATTCATTGCACACCAACTGAAATATTTCAGGTCTTTTATCGTTTTAAAACTGATGATTTTGGCATACAGCTCATGAAAACCCAAAATTCCTATCTCAAAAAATTAGCATATTTCATCCGACCAATAAAAGAAAAGTGTTTTTAATACAAAAAAAAGTCAACCTTCAAATAATTATGTTCAGTTATGCACTCAATACTTGGTCGGGAATCCTTTTGCAGAAATGACTGCTTCAATGCGGCGTGGCATGGAGGCAATCAGCCTGTGGCACTGCTGAGGTGTTATGGAGGCCCAGGATGCTTCGATAGCGGCCTTAAGCTCATCCAGAGTGTTGGGTCTTGCGTCTCTCAACTTCCTCTTCACAATATCCCACAGATTCTCTATGGGGTTCAGGTCAGGAGAGTTGGCAGGCCAATTGAGCACAGTAATACCATGGTCAGTAAACCATTTCCCAGTGGTTTTGGCACTGTGAGCAGGTGCCAGGTCGTGCTGAAAAATGAAATCTTCATCTCCATAAAGCTTCTCAGCAGATGGAAGCATGAAGTGCTCCAAAATCTCCTGATAGCTAGCTGCATTGACCCTGCCCTTGATAAAACACAGTGGACCAACACCAGCAGCTGACATGGCACCCCAGACCATCACTGACTGTGGGTACTTGACACTGGACTTCAGGCATTTTGGCATTTCCTTCTCCCCAGTCTTCCTCCAGACTCTGGCACCTTGATTTCCGAATGACATGCAAAATTTGCTTTCATCCGAAAAAAGTACTTTGGACCACTGAGCAACAGTCCAGTGCTGCTTCTCTGTAGCCCAGGTCAGGCGCTTCTGCCGCTGTTTCTGGTTCAAAAGTGGCTTGTAGCCCATTTCCTGCACACGCCTGTGCACGGTGGCTCTGGATGTTTCTGCTCCAGACTCAGTCCACTGCTTCCGCAGGTCCCCCAAGGTCTGGAATCGGTCCTTCTCCACAATCTTCCTCAGGGTCCGGTCACCTCTTCTCGTTGTGCAGCGTTTTCTGCCACACTTTTTCCTTCCCACAGACTTCCCACTGAGGTGCCTTGATACAGCACTCTGGGAACAGCCTATTCGTTCAGAAATTTATTTCTGTCTTACCCTTTTGCTTAAGGGTGTCAATGATGGCCTTCTGGGCAGCAGTCAGGTCGGCAGTCTTACCCATGATTGCGGTTTAAAGTAATGAACCAGGCTGGGAGTTTTTAAAAGCCTCAGGAATCTTTTGCAGGTGTTTAGAGTTAATTAGTTCATTCAGATGATTTGGTTAATAGCTCGTTTAGAGAACCTTTTCATGATATGCTAATTTTTTGAGATAGGAATTTTGGGTTTTCATGAGCTGTATGCCAAAATCATCAGTTTAAAAACAATAAAAGACCTGAAATATTTCAGTTGGTGTGCAATGAATCTAAAATATATGAAAGTTTAATTTTTATCATTACATTATGGAAAATAAGTAACTTTATCACAAAATGCAAATTTTTTGAGAAGGACCTGTATACTGAGGAGGGTATGAGGAAGTGACAGAGAAGACCAAGGACTAATTAGTGAAAGCAGATGCAGGTGAAGGCAATTAGTTAAACTAGGTAAGGAGCAGAGTGGCAGGGAGACAACAGGAAAGGTAAGGGAAACAGAAAACTCTTAAGAAACTAGAAACTAACTAAAGATACTATGTCTAAGGAGGAATCTAAAGGCAAACTTAAGGAAACACTGGAGAACAGAAGGAAGAAATAAATTAGAAAACTATCTAAAGAGAAATAAACTAAGGAAACATAAAGAAGAGCACAAACAAAAGATGAAAACATCTAAGAGCATTAAGGGAATATGAAAACAAGCAAGTGCCATAAAATAAATACCAAAGAATACATACAAATGATAATTAAACCAAATAAGGAAAAGAACTAAGTTTAAACACAAAACCTAAGAACTATGACATTTGGTGGTTTTGTTGCGCTTTGTTTCTTATGACATTGGCAGATATTTGGCACAGAAAGTAGAGAACATCCATGCTATGCTGCTATTGTTTTATATGTTTTCAGCTAACCCTGAATAGTTTACCCAAGATAATAATAATTAAATTTGAATTGGACCTGACTGTCCTTTAAAGTGCCCTGTGATAGAATTTATCATAAATAACCGCTAATAAAATACAAAATGAATTGAACTGAGCTAAAAAATTGAAACAGGAGAAAATTAGCTCAGCATGACAGTTCTGTTTTGCTTCAGCAGACATTAATCACCAAAAGGCATTGATAAGGTTCATGTTTTTACCGAGGTCAATCTCTATGGTGAGGTAAACTGGATATGACATCAAGAGATCAACACACAGAAAAGCACCAGACCAACCATAAGTGTTAGAAGAAAAGTTACATGCAGTTGAACATAAAGGGAGTACATTCTCTCTCTCATCTTTATTAAAGTAAAAACACTCTGACTAACAAAGATCTTCATGAGTAATATCTCTGAGAAAGAGTAAGTGTGTATGTAGTCTGGCATACAAACAGCTCCTATTGTTGAATAAAACTTTTGGAACAAACGTTCAATGTTTCTATTTATTGGCTCAACCAGCGGATCATTACAAGGCATATACTCACCATATTGCATCAGATTATAGCTGTTGTATCAATTCATATCTGCATCTAACACACGAAATCTTTTCAAACCTAATTGAGAACATTGGAAAACTAAGGTCTTTTTTTGATTAAGCATTGTAGAGGGAGGATGACAGAAAATGAACTTAGACATTTATATTGAAACCACGATCTGGTTTGAAACAACTTCTAATCAACTAAAGGCCTCGCTTGCGTTGGCTCGCGTTAATGTTCATGAGTCAGCCATCAGAGGACTTCTGATCAACGACGGTGCTCATTGCAAGGCTGCAGGGAAAAGGTAATCACTGTTTTAGAAGAACCCCACTGCCCATCTGCAGTTTGTTCCCAGCTCAGACCGACAATGAATAAACTCATCTGCAATTTATTAAAGATCACATGGAGAAGAATGAGGTTTGTTGGAATTATGTTTGGTGGACTGAAGAGACCAAACATCAAAGTTTTTGGTTCAAAGCAAAAATTATTTGTTTTTACAAAGAAAACACTGTATCCAAGCAGAAGAAACTCATCCCATGTGTACAACTCTGAGCTGGTATAATGTTTTTGACATGTTTTGCTGCATCTAAAAAAGTCAATCAATCATAATCATGGTAAAAAATTTTGAATGACAGTGTCAGGACATGTATTCACTTCATCTCCACAAGAAATTGTCCTTGCAAGAGACAATAACCAAAAAAAAGTTGACCAATCAAAGGATGATAGAAAAATAAAGTGAATCTTGATAAGTCAAAATCAATCCCTCGGACAAACAGGAAGTCCATACAGGTTTTTGACCCTTCATAGATTTCTTCCGTTTTGGCTCTTTTTTCCCACTTTAATGTTTCCAATCATCAAAAACAATTTATATCAGACAAAGATCCATCCATCCATCCATCCATCCATCTTCTTCTGCTTATCCGGGGTCGGGTCGCGGGGGCAGCAGCTTAAAAAAGGACACCCAGACTTCCCTCTCCCCAGCCACTTGTTCCAGCTCCTCGGGAGGAACCCCAAGGCGCTCCCAGGCCAGCCGAGAAACATAGTCCCTCCAGCGTGTTCTGGGTCTTCCCCTGGGCCTCCTCCCGGGCGGCCGTGCCCTAAACAGCTCACCAGGGAGGCGTCCAGGAGGCATCCTGACCGGATGCCCGAGCCACCTCAACTGACTCCGCTCGATGTGGAGGAGCAGCGGCTCTACTCTGAGCCCCCTCCGGATGACTGAGCTTCTCACCCTATCTCTAAGGGAGAGCCCAGACACTTTACGAAGGAAACTCATTTCAGCCGCTTGTATCCGTGATCTCGTTCTTTCAGTCACCACCCAGAGTTCGTGACCATAGATGAGGGTAGGAACGTAGATCGACCGGTAAATCGAGAGCCTCGCCTTTTGGCTCAGCTCTCTCTTCACCACGACAGACCGGTAAAGCGCCCGCATAACTGCAGATGCCCCACCAATCCGTCTATCGATCTCCCGCTCCATTTTCCCCTCATTCGTAAACAAGACCCCCAGATACTTAAACTCCTCCACTTGGGGAAGGACCTCATCCCCGACCCGGAGAAAGCACCCCACCCATTTCCGGCTCAAGACCATGGCCTCGGATTTAGAGGTGCTGATCTTCATCCCAGCCGCTTCACACTTGGCTGTGAACCGCTCCAGCGAAAGCTGTAGATCACGTTACGATGAAGCCAACAGGACCACATCATCTGCAAAAAGCAGAGACCCGATCCTGAGGCCACCAAAACAGATCCCCTCAACATCTTGGCTGCACCTAGAGATCCTGTCCATAAAAGTTATGAGCAGGATCGGTGACAAAGGGCAACCTTGGCGGAGTCCAACTCTCACCGGAAACTAGCCCGACTTACTGCCGGCAATGCGAACCAAACTCTGGCACCGGTCGTACAGGGACCTAACAGCCCGTATCAAGGGGCCCGGTACCCCATACTCTCGGAGCACCCCCCACAGGGCTCCCCAAGGGACACGGTCGAACGCCTTCTCCAAGTCCACAAAACACATGTAGACCGGTTGGGTGAACTCCCACGCACCCTCCAGGATCCTGCTGAGGGTGTAGAGCTGGTCCAGTGTTCCACGGCCAGGACGAAAACCGCATTGTTCCTCCTGGATCTGAGGTTCGACTATCCGTCGGACCCTCCTCTCCAGAACCCCTGAATAGACCTTACCAGGGTCTACTTACCACTTTAATGTTTCCAATCATCAAACGAATTTTAATATCAGACAAAGATAAACTGGTAAACACAAAATCCAGTTTTTTAAATTATTATTTCCTTTATACAAGAAAAAAAGCTATTGTAACTAACCTTGCCCTTTATAATAATGTAATTGCCCCTGAAGCCTTGGTGGCAACAACCAAGAAGCTTTATCAAGTAATTTCGGCCCACTCTTCCTTGCAGAATTGTTTTTCTTCTGCCACAATGGTATTTTGCTGAGCATGAACAGCCTTTTTAGGATCATGTCACTGCATCTAAATTGGATTTAGGTCAAGACTTTATCTAGGCTACTCCAAAACCTCAATTTTTCTTTTGTGCCATTTAGGGGTGGACATAGTGATATGCTTCAGATCCTCGGCATAACACAAGTGAGCTTGAGTTTTAGGTTTCAAACTTCAGGATTTTCTGGCAGCAAGCAGAATTCATGGTTTCAGCAAATATTGCTAGTTGTCCTAGTCATCAAGCATCAAATCAATCCCCATCTTGCCAGCACCACCATGTTTAATTATCCATATGTCTTTTTTGATTTGCTCATTTGCTTCATTTTAATTTAGTTCATAAAACAAGCTAGCTCAAAGTATAAAATACTAATTGACAAACAGAAAAATCACTGGTGGGCCAATTTTCCTTTTGCTCAGACAGGAAAAATGTAGATGGTTCTATGTGTCCGCAGTCTTTATGTTGAGGTAACTGGCATTTACTGGTATTTACCTTACACTGATGGGCCCCTCCCTCGGCTCCAGTTCAGACTGAGAGCAAACCATGCAGGATGGATGTGGGCGTTTGTGGCTACTGAGCTCAAGCACTTGGTCTAAACAAAGTCTGACAGGGTGTAGTGGAAATAAGTAGGAAATTACTTGGTCGCTGCAGATGCATGGTGTAATGGCCCCAGCTCAAAGTGACTGAGTATAATTGTGCTTTTTTTAAACTTTACTGTCTCCTACCAGTGGGTTGCGGGGCACCAAGAGCATCTCCGTGGAGCTGTGTCCAATCCCATCGGGAATGCCAGCCGTCCGGTGCATAACTCCAACCGTGCGCTTCTTCCTGGCCTCCTTGGCTGCTTTCATCAGCTCCACCGTCACCCCAACTTCAGCAAAGCTCTGCACCCCTGGACTGGCTGAAGAGCCCTCCTCCCACAGCCTAAAGTGGTGGTTGTGGCTCACCGCTATTGAGAGAGAAAAAGAAATTGAAGAAATGTGAGATGAGAGAAGTGAGATGCATGCTCACTTGACTCCTTGTGAGTGTCGATGAAGCTCCACAGAGTCCTGAGCCAGACGATGGGATCATTTCCACCATGGAGCCTGAGTATACTTCTACGGCTACCTCCTACTTCCTGCATTTAAACTGATAATTCTGAAGAAATTGCTCATATGCATGTGTTATTGCAAGGTTATATTCACCATCTATTTATGAGGAAGCCACAACACAGACTGGAGCTGCCAGGATGTAGGTCAGAATCCTGGACTTGGCAGGCAGAAAGTGGACAACAATTTATTTTAACAGTTCTGAAAACCCTTAATGATGCTTTTTGTGCAGTCTGGGCCAGAAGGCTTTCTCCTCACATTCTTTTATATCGTTCTGGCTATCTCAGAAATCTGTTAAAAATCAAAAGCCCAGCTTTAGATTCAAACCACAGGTTCTGGAGACCCACAAAGCCACTGACCTGGGCCCGTGGTTTTAAGGGCAGAGTAAGGTTAGCCAGAAACACGCTGACAAATGCTCTGATGGTTCTGCCTTACCTCACTTTTCAGAGCTGCATAAAGACACACACGCACAGTCAAGATTTTACCTTTAAATAGTCTTGACACATGTATGAGCGCACACTTAACTGCACAACCTGCCCAGCACACTTCACACACTATCTTTTTTCTCCCCGTATTGCCATTGCTTGTGGACCTTAATTGCATTTCCAGCCTAACTAGCATCAAAACCCTGAAATTTGATAATGCATCACACTTAAGCCCCACCAAGACTTCAAAGCCAACCCTTCCTAAATCGCTTGAGTATTTTTTTAGTCATGACAAAATCCAGTCCCTCAGATTCCTCTGCCCTATACCCCCACCAACGTTTTCTCCAGCTTTTTTTCTTCTTTGTCCCCTATAGTTTACTGTCTGCCCGCTGAGGCCCTTGTGTTTTTCTTCTTTGGTGACAAAGACCATCCCTTTCCATGCCCATGGAAATAATTATGAGTGTGTCAGAACCACTGGTGCCTGTCTCTGTTAGGAATAAGTAGGGCATTCTCCTCTTGCATGACACTACTGAGACACCTGGAAAGCAGACATCACTACTACCATGTCCCCAATATAAAGTAAAATTACTCCCTTTAACCTTTTCAATTTTTGTCACATTACAAGAACAAAGAATAAAGACCATCGCTGTCCGAACTTTGTGAAACTTTTTTGGCATGTTTAAAAAAAATAAGATTTTTTTTAGAAATACATAAATAATTTTCAGTGATTTTTTTAAAACTCTCATCATCAACATAAATACCCAATATGTGAGTGAAGGGACAAAAGTATACTGATTATGAAGGAAAGGGAGCTCCGAACATTAGGGTTTGTTTGCTTGTTTGTGCTTGAAAGCCCATTATACGCTATTGTTGGGATTTAAAGCATGTGATGTGTAATTTCTCTTTGAAAACTGTCTTTTTTGTGACCTAACTGTAAACATATGAATTATGTTTATGTGAACCTAAATTCAAATTTAACCTGAGAGATTTATCAAAAATATTTGTCTCTAATTGGTGCAAGCACTAAAAGTATTGTATTGTCACGTAAACTGATAGAAAGTTAGATTTGAAGGTCCACCACTAAAGATAACTGAGCTGTAAGTTGTCCACTTTATATTCCCTTATCAAAGTCCATTTTTACTCTGTGAATAAATCCTCAGCAATGTTTTTCTTAAAAACACTAAAGGTAGCCTAGTATTATAAATGGTTAATGTTTGTTGTCTCTTTTTTCCATTGAACTAAGAACTAAGAATATTAATATGTTTCGTTAAGACAAAAACTACATTATAAGTATCACAAGATCTTATGTATTGTCGGTCACATTGCTTTTCAAGTTTGTATATTTCACAGAATTCAGAAGTTTTCTGATCACTTCGTTGTTTCTTTTCTGTCATTGTTTTTCTCAGAGTTTAGTTCAAGTCTCTTGTTTTAGTGATTCTTCTTTGTTTAGCCTTAGTTTTCTCTCATCTCTGTTGTTTACTTCGTCTCCTCTCACAGCTGCACCGCATTCAGTTAATTAGACTCACCTGTTCAGGCAATCACGTTCCCCAGCGTTTATACTCCCGACTCTTTTCAGCCACATTTTGGAACCATATTTTTTAATTCATCCTGGCTCTGAGATAAGTGGTCTGACCCACCACTCCTTAACTATCATCACCTACCTACCCCAAGCCTCTACTCTGTTTTTACCGCCAATGCTATTGGAAAGCGGCGGAAATGTGGAGCGAGAGGGTAAGACAGAGCCGAAGAAATAGGGGATTTTCAAGATGTGTTTGACAGCAGTTAGAGAAACAAAGAGAGGCTCCATCTGGTAGCAGTTAGATCTTTTTTTTGGATCTCTTTGACCCTTTGTAAAGTTTACCTTACGGTATTAAAGTCTTCTACCTATTAAATTCCAAAACTCCAAAATAGTCCAAAGTGAGACCATATTTTTCTCACCTATGAGTTTGGACCACTGCGCTGGGGGCCGGTACATGGGATACTGCTTTGGAAAAGCCTGCGGGCTCCAGTGACCTTTAAAGACCAGGATGTAGGAAGCGGGACCCTTGGCTGTGCAGCCCGTTCCGTTGAGGGGTCGCAAAGGCCCGGCAAACGTGAAACAAAGCTTCACAAGCACAACAAGTAGCTTCTGCAGCCAACCACAGGCCAGGTGCTCTGAAGACATCATCTGCAACGAATAAAAAGTGAAACACTGGGTTATTCCTAATGCATGCTGGAGATGAAGATGATTCCAGAACAAAGCCAGATAAGGAGGTTTAAATTGTAAACTGGGTGACACATTTTGAAATCAATTGTGTTTGGGCACATAATCTTGGTTTTAGGAGGAAACAAAAGAAAACTTGAAGCCTGAACATTTAGGAAGCCAAACCCTGGACAATCCTGCAAAATAAAAGGAGACGGGGAAAATTCCACATCCCTGCCCGGCTCGTATCACAACGTAGACATTTCATCAAAGAACAAAGCTTAATGAACCTTCTGACCCTTAAGGTTTCAACTTCTGGGCTGGCCAGAGTGACTGTTGATCCTGAGCCAATCTCTGGCTACGTGGCAACAGTTAATATTCAGCGGGAATGTGCGTTGCAGGAGCCGCCCTGAAATAAAACAGCACATATGACATGTCTGAGGCTGGATGTGAAATCTGTCTGACCTCACCGACTGACCATCCCCTGACCTGTAGCAGAGTCAGACTCACTCTCTATTTAGAGGCAGAGAGGGGAGGAGGGCACGTGCACGGCCATCGCTGCTAACAGTTTTCACCTTTTATATATTTTAACGAGGTTAAGGAGAGAAACAGAGGGGAAATGTGTGTTTCTCATTTCTCCCAACCCATCCTTCATGCTATGTTTTCTGCCTTATGCAGATTATGGCTGAAAGTTAACAAACCGCAGTGTTGTTAAGTTTTGTATAGATTTAAATGTTTAACACTTAAATCACTATTAGTGAAAAAATTTAAACATATTTTAAATTATCAATTTGATTTCAATTTAATGTGTATTTGACGCTAAACATTTTTAAAGTCCATGCAGGGCCTTCCAAAAAAATTCATTCTTTGCTAGATTTTGTCCGATTATAACCACAATCTTGAATATGATGTAGTTTTAGGATAGACGAAAGTAGAACATAATTGGAATATGAAAGGAACGTTTTTGGTTTTCAGTTTTTCTACAAATAAAAATCAGAAGAGTGTCGCATAGATTTGCATTCAGTACCCCTGAGTCTATACTTTTTGGAGGCACCATTTACTACAAAAATGCTGCAAGTCTTTTGGGGTAAGGCTCTAACTGCTTTTTACCTCTAGCATAATCATGATGCTGCCACCACCGTGTTTCATGGTGTTTGGTGTATTCAGCGTAAAGTGCAGTGTTGGTTTTCTGCCTCAGCATTTAGCATGTTAGCCAGAACAGTCGGTTTTGGTCTGATCTAACCAAAGCTCCTTCTTCCATGTGTTTGCTGTATCTCCTACATGGCTTGTTGCAAACTCAAAATAGGATTTCTTATGGTCTGTCTTATTAGGTTTGCATTTGCTGCTTTAAACTTCTTTACAATATTATCCCTGACCTGTCTGCTGTGCTCCTTGGTCTTCATTATGCTGTATGTTCACTAAAGTTCACAAATAAACCTCTGAGGTTTCGATTCATACTGACATTAAATGTCCAGCAGGTAAAAATACCATCCTTGAAAATGTTTATTAGTGAAAATAGTGAAATTCTTTTGAGAACCATGGATCCTTTTCCTTTCACCTCACTTTCTTGAGCTACTTTGTTTTGGTACATTTGTCTTTAAGCTTGACTGTTGTGTGTTTGATTTTACTTTTTTTTTTTACATATTTCTCCACCTCTGACATTATTTATTCCCTCTTTTCCCACTTATTTTTCAGCTACGCATCTGAACTGAATTGAAAATAAAAACATATTTTGAAAAACACAAAAAAGGCATTTGAAATCCATATAACTATTATTTGTTTTAGTGAAAGCCATTTTAAACCTGAAATTAAACTTTAAAGGTTGAGAGCAGACGATTTTTTTTTATTTATTGACATGTTACAAGAATGCAGAGACCCATTTTAGTGTGCTCCTATAGTATAGCTAAAACTCCAAGCAGCTGAAGAATGCAGACAGTTAAATTTGGGTTAGTCAACACACATACATACATACACATACACACACACCTACACACACACACACACACACACCTAACACCCATGTCTTGCTGCATATTGTCCCTGAGGTCTATTTCCAGAGGTCAGATTGAATTACTCAGCCAACATAGCTCTAAATGTCCAACTCTGACACTTTTTCTGACCACAGCCACGTATGTCGCTGAGTGTTTAATCAGTTCCCCGCGTGTACTGAATGCAGATTAACCCCTGCACAGTTTAACAGTCACCTATAAAAATACCTGCAGTTTGGAGACATAGAGCCTGTTTTTGATCTGGGTGCTCAAGCCCCAGCATTGCAGCTCTGCAGGAGAAATATCTAGGTTTGAACAAATTCCTAAGTAACTAGAATCCCTAAGTAACTAAAACCCCTTCCCTGATTTCTGTAAAGACTTACCTGGTACCTGATCTTTCCTTTATCCTTCTACACTATTTTGGTTTAGTAAACCCCTTGACCTTCATTCTGACCTCATCACTCCAACACTGTAACACACTTTTGACAACCTGACATGTCTTGAATTTGTATTCATATTATCACAAATAACCTGGTGATGCATTGATAACAGCTCATACAGCAATTCTGACATGTGCAAAAATACACACTTGCACCTGCAGCCCAGACCTAATCAGCACAGACTCACGAAGAGGAGGATTTTTTTTTCTGTCAGACAGAAGACACAATAAAATCCTTTAGGCACCTTCCCTGTGCTGTTAGAGCAATTTCATGCAGCGATAATGCAAACATGCAACCCTTTCTCATAAATTTGGCTGTTTAAGTCTGCACACAAACACAGATTTTTAACAAGGAGCTACCAGGGAAGGTAATTTCCTCTCTTTTTCTGACAAATCTTTTATTGGGCAACAAAAGCAGATTCAGGAGTTTGTGCGGGGTAAAAAAAAAGATAGAACCATCTGTGTTGAATTATCTTTTTATTCATGCCTGATCTGTGTGCAAATTTCTGTTGGAGCTATTGATGGATGCAAGGAAAAAAATGGAGACCTAGACAGGTGGGGAACCCAACAGGAGGTAAGAAACTCGATTAAGGCAGAAAGTCCAATGTCCAAAGTATTTCAGCAACTCTGCTGACATGTTATTTCCCCTTACTCTACCCACACATTGTCTAAATGTCTAAAGTATTAAATGTGTAGATTTTTGTTTATCTAAAGAAGCATTTGATTCATGCAGGAGAAAAGACAAGAAAAACATATAATTTTTTCAATATATTTGTCAGTTTATGGTTGTTTCACATCCAACTGCAAGTCAATATAAATGCATACAGAAGCTGACTATGAAGTAAAACAAATTTAAACATACCTGAATAATAAGATATGTTTACTTTATTTAGGCTTTCACATAAAAAACAAAGAATGCATCAGTCACAGAACTGCTGTCCATGCTATTTCTGTTCTGTATTTGATTTGAATACACATTTAACATCATTGCATATACCTTTTGATTTGATGTAGGCAGTGAATATTCAAAGTATTTCCACAATTACACACTTCAGCTAGATTGCATTTCTCAAACCATCTGTTTTTAAAGAAAAGACATAAACTTTCTGGATACTTCAGGATCATATTAGCCGGAGTCTTGCAGCCTTGGTGTGTGGTGAATGAATGACGGGTGCGCTGTGTGTGTTCCCTACCTGCGTTGGATCAGTCGGAGAAGCAGCAGCACAATCACAGGGAGGATTCAGCTCTGCTCACTTCTCCTCTCTCCTGTAACTAGCACAACCTCATCTGTCTTTTTTTTCGCTCTGTGGGCCCCCTTTATCTCTTTCCAGATTGATCTCCTCCTACCTTCTCTCCCTCCCTCTCTCTCTCATATTGTATCTCCTCACATTACCTTCCTCTCCCTCTTTTTCTCCTCCCCCTCTCGCCCCTCACCTTTCCTTGTATGGAAAGGCAGTTAACAGTCTTTGCTCCTCTCTCCCTCTATCTTTCAATGTGTCTTTCATCAGCCTCAATTCTCAAAAGGCAATCGGCATCCCACTGGGCCCTCGTAACAAACATCCCAAAGTGTTGTGTATTTTCATTACAGTTTCTAAAAAATGCGTGTTAAATGGGAATAGTAATAAGGAATTAGGCTCCCCAGACAGACATACAACCTGCCTGACAAATGAGGGGGGATGCTGGACAGAAGCACATGCCTTTGATTTCTGCAGCTAATTTCAGTTTGATTGTAAATAAGAGGGAATCAAAGGGGTTTAAATAGTTTCCATATTTTTCTCTCTGTTTTAAACAGCTTCATCCCCTGGCAGATCCAGCTGTGATCTAAGTAGAAGAACCCCTTTTCCTTTGGGCAAAGTGTGTAAAACTGAGTCTTAAAACCACCACTTTACCTATGGCGTTAAAGGAATAAAGCAGTGACCTTTATGCCAACACATACACAACCTGGCCAGTAAGTATCAGTGTGTAAAAATGCAAAATATTGAACCACTGCTAATTTATTTATCCAACTTATTCCTAGATAATGTGATACAAGTCTGTTGAAAACTTCCAATCTAGCATTTTTATATATGAATGGTTATTTAGAAAGCAAATGCTAGAAATAAAACAGGCTGGAGCATCAAATTTTACATCAGGAATTAGTAAACAGGATACATAAACATACCTGTCCCTTTCACTGGAGGTATGACATGAAGACATGGACGGAATATGTACACAAACATATTTATCTGCCTTGTCAACTCCTAAAGACAGAAGCAGAGTTAAAATGTGACCTAATTTAGGATTTTCTATGAGCTTCAATCACTGAGTTCAGTTGTTTATCACCTATGAGTAAATTTCTGTTGTCAGTTGTCAGTTATATACACAGTATATAACTGACAACTGTGTGTATATATATATATATATATATATATATATATATATATATATATATTCAATTCAGTTTATTTATATAGCGCCGATTCACAACAGAGGTCATCTCAAGGCACTTTACAAGAAAAGTCATTTCAATACAATCATACGTTTTAATTCATACGTTTTAGTTAGTTTCCTATTTAAGGAATCCCAGCAGATTGCATTGAGTCATGGACTTGAGGTTGCATCGCGTTGATGTTGACTTTCAACCACAGCAATCCCTCAGCAATCCCTCATACTGAGCAAGCATGAAGCAACATGGAGAGGAAAAACTCCCCTTTAACAGGAAGAAACCTCCAACAGAACCAGGCTCAGTAGGAGCGGCCATCTGCCACAACCGTCTGGGGGTTTGAGAAAACAGAGCAGAGACACAGAAAGAACAGAAGATCCTAATATGAGAGTACTTTCTATGTTAAAGATAGTAAAATGTTGATAACAGGACATGGGGGATTTTCAGCCACTGAAAATTGTCAGGTATGTAAAGGGCAAATATCACAAGCATAAAACATTTTACTTTTCTTAGTGTCATAGCAAAATAAACCCTAGGTTTTGTATCACATGGACGGTTAGCTTGAAATGACTTTTTAGTACAAAACAACATGTTGCTATGGGAAACCTTTTTGTTGAGACACATACAGTTTGAGTGGTGTGACAGCTGTCTTCAAAGCATTGTTTCGACATTGTAAAGCGATTAAACCCTCACGTTTTATATAGTTGTGTGGAGAAAAGGGACACTTTCAGCTGCTTCCGTCCACTATCTTCATATTGACAGAGCTGCTGTTTTCACAAATATAAAACATCCTGATGAGAGAATACTAATTATTGTTCAGGTATCTGATCTCTTCCTATTGGAGGTTTTCCAGACACGTCCTACAGGCACGCAGAAGACAATCGCTGAATGGAACACTGATGCCTGCGCTGAAAGTAGCAAAGACATTCCCGAACCCCAGCATAAATTACAATCTGAATGCAGTCAAAATATTATTTTTGACTTAGTCTTTGTCAGAAGTGGTCATGCTCGCCCGTAAACTTTCCAGGAATAAGCAGCTGATGAGGAGTAGAAGAAGGAAAAAGGAAAAGCAGACTTTTGAGTATCAGGTAACAATTTAGATTTTATGTCCTGCAGTCTAAAGGAGTCAGCTAAACAGATATATTTCTCTCCATCTGTTTCTTCCTTCATTACTGACTTGATTCATCTTTTTGATTTGCATCCAGTCCTTCTGCATCCTTCGGTCCGTCTGTTTCGCTGCTATGGAGGAAAAGTCCCCTGCTTCCGTTTGCTGATTAATGACTGAGCTCCGCACGCAGGCAGAATCATAGGTTTCAAACAAATTTTTTTAGATTGATTGGGGGTGCACACGGCAAGCAAAATCACCTAAGCTCACATTAGCAGGTAGAGCGTGCATGTTTCTGCAAACTGGAAATTATAGTGGTTTTGATTACTGTAACACACAGGCAAGAGATTAGCATTATGACACCAGATACAGCAGCAGATCTGCCAGGTTGACGCAAAACTCCAAGATAAATGGAAGTTTTCCTCTCATCCTCATCAGTCAGTCATATGCTTACGTCAGTGTTATTTCAGTGAGTGAAGTCAGAAGAGGGAAAGCCATGAGCTAATCACAGAACTCCTGCACCAGACTGACAGAAAGACAGGAAGGAAAAAGCAACATTAGAAAAACATCTGATTCTATGTTCAGGTGAAAACCACATTTACTCATTTTTTGTATGTAAATATCAAAGAATGTAATAAGCATCATGTTCTGATTTACCCAGCACAAAAGATGGTACTGTACCTCAAAAAGTACACTCACCTGTTATGGAAATCAATCAATCAAACTTTATTTATAAAGTGCTTTTCATACAATTGTAACTCAAAGTGCTTTACAGAATTAAAATGACCCCACAAAGACCACATTCCCATCCCTCCCCCACATAATTAAAAGCATGATCACCCCTCCCCCAGACCCAACCTTCATGCACGCATACAGTTAAGAGCAGCAATAAAAAGGACAAATCAATGTCCGG
The DNA here is from genome assembly GCA_963556495.2 of Valencia hispanica. Lineage (NCBI taxonomy): Eukaryota > Metazoa > Chordata > Actinopteri > Cyprinodontiformes > Valenciidae > Valencia > Valencia hispanica. The sequence continues at coordinate 28,527,329 of OY747702.1, forward strand.
CCAGGCCAGTCCTGTACCCCGTCTGGGCCAACCTCGAACTCTCTCGCCTCCGTCTCATGTCTGCCTTATCTGAATAAAACTTCTGCCTCCAACATCGTCAGTTTAATGCCTTCATACCAAGGTTAGCCAAAACAGAGCTCAAAGTAACCAGAGATCGTCCATCCAGATGACTTTGTTGAAACCTCACTTGTCAGAACCGGGAAAAAAAAAAACACCGGGGATCTTTCAACACCATTTGTGGTGTTTCTTTTGTTCACAACTTCATTCATATTGGTGCGAAAAGGTTCTAAAAACCTACCGCCCCCCAAAGAGGGCCACACTCGTCTCATCATCTGTCAGGACTCTAGAGAAAAAGAGCTAACAGACAGAGATGCTATGTAGCCTCTTTTACCACATCTCAATGAGATATTAAATCTGAACTCGGTGTTGAACTGTGCAAGCTTCCCTTGTTGTTGGTTATCACTGACGTTGTGAACCCAAAGGTCCACCTCTGGTCCTCCTCAGCCTCTCCGTCCCCTTTGGAAGGTAAGGGGTCTCAGGAGCCCTGCATTTCTGGAGGCCTCTGATGCAACCCTCCAGCGGAGTTATTAAGTGTTAGAGCGTGCTAAACATATGTGAGCTAATTCAACGGATTAGTTAGTTGATTATAAGTAAGATTAGGTTAGATAAAATTAGCAGGCCCAGGAGTTTGGTTTAGATTACTTTGACCCAGCTGCTGCATCAAGCAATCATAAACAAACTCCACTAACATAGGTTTATGAGCCAAGCTTCATCAACTGGGCCCAGAATGGAAGTCATGGATTTAGCCAAGAAATCAATCAAGAGGAAATCAAATCCATGTTTAAACAATCATCCTTGAAGAAGGTCTGTAGTTTTTATGCCCCAAAACCCAAAGATCTGATCGTAATGGCAGTACTATGTGGGTAAGACTTTATTTCAACTAATCTCTCCTTCTTATCACACTTCCATAAGGGCCAGATTTGTGAGGTACACGTTATACCTGCCCTATCCAGCAATTCTTCCACCTGAGCTACGGATCTCTGCAGCTTCTCCAGACTCATCATGCGCTTCTTGACGTCTTATCTTATTAATGCTCTCCTTGTCTGCACAGTCAATTTAGGAGGATGGTCGTGTCTGTAAGATGATCAAAGCTTGGGCTATTGTGTTATAACCACTTCTCTATAACTATATCTCTGAACTCTGCTCAGGCCTTTGAGGCCTTCACAATAATGCAGGATCACAATACTGAGACTAAATTATACAAATGTGGACTCTATTTATTGCTTGGTTGACTTCTGAAGGCATCTGGTTGCACTAGAATTTATCCAGGGGGGTCAGAGGAAAGGAGGTGAAGGCAATTGCATTCCACACATTTTGGCTTTTATTTACACATTTAAAAAAAACATTTATTGATTTCCTTTCTCTCCAAAAATATGCACAGCTTTGTGATAGTCTGTGAAATATAATTCCTAGTTAAAAATACACTGTAATTTCTGGCTGTAATGTGACAAAACATGAAAAGCTTGACAGGTATTAATACTTTTGCAAGACAATCTTAGTATCTTTTTGTAAACATAAGTTAAACCTTATGAACCTGTGGATACTGAGGAGCTGTTCTCGGCTACACAGACTGTCAACAATCAAAGTGCCCATTTATGGAGTGTGAACTGTAGAAATGAGGCAAATAAAACAAAAGTGGTTGAGGTAATTATTATGAATCCAATCCAGTAAAATAATTTCTGGAAACTCAGACATGCGACTCGGTAGTTTTGAGATGATCTTAAGTGGCTAAGATCATATAAAATTCGACACAGATGTCTACAGATGGTTGGAGTGCCGAATGCAGATCCAATCATTTAAACAAGGATGTGAATCACCCAGTTCCTGGTGTTCCATGTAAACACCATGATGAAAACCAGGTTAAACCCCAAAACCAGAAAACTAATGAACTTACAATTACACTTCAGAGAAAAAAAAAAGAAATGTTCTATGCCAGCCCAATCATTCAACACCAATTATTCTAGCACAGATTACTAATTGCAACCAGAATTAAACTAACACAAAACAATCAATACACATTAAATGAACAGTTTAGGGGTATATTAAGATACAAATAATAAAAGAAAAGCTGGTGCAGTCTGAATGGGATGCAGCATCTGAGTCATTTATGGGCTGAAATAATATTCAATCATTCCAGAGACAACCCAAGACAAATATTTATCCCACAGCCATCGAGTTGGTAGTACAATCCCTCCAAGTGGGATACTTTGTCTGCCTGGAGACCAATCCATCACATGGGCAAGTATGCACAAGCATGCCACACACTACCACACACACCCTAATCTGTCAAGCTTCCCCCATTAAGGCTCAGAAATTTTATTTTCTGTTGACTTTCTCATGCCTGAGCAAGATTACTTCAGTTTTAAAAAGAAAATCTGGAAACTAAAACTTGTGGTGGAAAAAACCTTTGCTGAAAAAAAAAAAAACTATCTGAAATTAAAAGAACATATTTTATATTGAAAATGTCTCCAGTCTTTAAATTTGGTTAAAAATGACACGTGTTGTATTCATTTTCATACAAACACAGAATCAACCATTTAACATATTAAAACAATAAATAAACATGCTGAAAGAAGGCGGCAGACATCTGGAAACTAGCAGAAGCAAAAACCACCTTTTTTTGTTTTTCATCAGACTCTACAGCACACTGACCCATTTTACAGAGCACTTAACTGAATTTACGGACTCAGAAGCAGTCTGGGAACCGGCGCTCACGTTTTACTGGTTTAACTGTGTTCTTCCAGATCTGATGAGGCCCCAATTTCTCCTCATGTACCACACAAACAAGCAAAAACAAAAATACAAAAAAATCTGGTGGCGCAGCAAGGCAGCTGACAGAAATCAGGAACTCCACAACATCAGGTTGAAAAGCAGTTGGCAGAAATGTGTTTGAAGTGTGAGTCATGTCCAGTAAAACACAGCTATCATCCTGGGCCACATGCAACTTCTCAGAAGTGGACAAACAGATTGTGCAATACGCCTTCCCCCAACTTCAACAAAAACAGAGATTATGGCCCCGGTATGGTACAGTATATAAGTCAGACCATCACTGTGCTTTTAGAAAGAAGTGCTTCAAAAACTACAGGACTGATCATGTGCATTTCTCAATGTGCTGCAATGCAATGAGTACATCTACATCCACACACATACAGTTCCTGGCACTTTGTCACATAACCATTAACTTCCATGCATTTTGTTTGGATTTTATGTTTGCTGTGCATTTATATTCAGCCCCTTTGACCGTGCTACCTCATTTATTTACTGCATAAAGTGGAGCGATGTCAACTGTGGTGGAGCCACACATCTGTTGACATAAAAACAATGTGGTGAATTCACTAAATCTGGCCTTTATGGAAGTTTGTCAAGAGGAAAGAAACTGCTGAAAGAAATTAGTTGCATTCCCACTTGCAGTTTACCACAAGCCACGTAGCAGACACAGCAAATATGTGGAAGAAGGTGCTCTGGCCAGTTGAGACAAAGATTAAGCTTTCTGCTCAACATGCAAAATGCTGTGTGTGACATAACTAATAGCACCCATCATCCTGAGCAGACCATCTTTGATCTGAAACATGGGGGTGGCAACATCATGGTAAGGGGAAGCTTTTTTTTTCAGTAGAGACAGACTCAGAGTTGATGGCAAGGTGGGCAGAGCTGAATTCAGGGCAAAACTGGAAGATAAGGTGTTTGAGGCAGTAAGAGACTTAGACCGGGGTCATGGTTCACTTGCAGCACATCAAAGACCCTAAAAATATAGAGTTAAAATAAAAAAAAGGTTTAAGATAAAGGGTCTCAAACTCTGGTCTTCTTAATGTCATATAGTCTTGAGTCATATTTGCTTCAATACACATGAATTGCATAACTTCGCAATTAACTGGCCTCTGCAAAACTTGACTGCATCTTGGGGAATTAATTCAGCCATTCGTTTCAGGGACCAGGAATACATCTAAAAAGGTGCAGGACACCGGCACCTGAGGACTGGAGTGAAACCTCTGGTTTAGTTCAAAACATAATCTGACGTGGGAATGATCCAGGCAACATTCAGACTTCAATCTAATTCTCTTATCGGGGACCAATTACCCTGAAGAAAAGCTTCTGCACAGCATGCTGCTCCCACCACCATGCATCACCATGGGGAAGTTCTGTAGTGTCAGTTTTCCACTAAATATTTTACATCTAGATTAAAAAGCCAACTTTTGGTCTTGTCTGACCAGAGCATCTTCTTCCACCTTTGTTGTATACATATGACTTGTGGTGATATCTCTCAACAATGGCTTTCTTTTTGCCACAAATCCCAGTTTGACTAAAAGTTGTCCTGTCGATAGATCTTTCCACCCAAGCCATTGATCTGTGCAGCTCCTCCAAAGGATCATCATGGGGCCAATCCAGTGACTACACTGGGTTTTATGCACGGATGTTGGATTTAAATAGGCTGAAAAAAAGACCCACTTTTAGATTTTTATTTGTAAAACTCATTGTAAGCAAAATATCCTTTTACTTCTACTTTGTGATTATGCACCAATTTATTGTTGGTCAATCATAGAAAATCTCAGTAAAAATACCTTGAAGTTTGTGGTTGAAACGGGAGAAAATTAAGAAGCCCATGGATAGTTTTGCAAGGCACTAAAAGTGCCTCAGTGTCAATAACTGGGCTAAAATAATCCTCGGAAATAACTAAATAAATACCAACAATGCATCACTGACTGTTTAAGAGAAGTCTCCTGGTTATGTGCATGTGGAAGCAATTTTAAAGCCCATAATCCCCTCCTACCCACCCATCTTCACCCCTTTTAGCCGCCGTGGGCCTATACAGCCATCCTGGCACAGCATTGCTCCATATAAAGAGCTGCCAAACTGCGGTAAACAATTTTGTTTGTGGCAAACCTTTGCTAAACACAGCTTTACGTCCTCAACAGACCACAATGACAGTCTGCAACACACTAACCACTAATGATCAGGCAAGAAGCAGCTTTAAAAAGCTTAATCAAGACACGAGTTTAAAGGTTCAACAGCAAAAAAAAACACCATTAATCCCAAAGATAAGAACTTAGGCGCACTAATATTTAATTTTTTAGGATTTTATTAAAATACGGTGTTGAGTTTACCATTGGAGGTTACCATCACAAACATGATTGTTTCTAATAAAAAAAGTAAACAAAAACAAAAATAAAGCTTAAGAGCCTAGTTACAGATTTTTTTTCTGGTGTTTTTGTTTTTGCAGTCTGGTGAAAGAAAAGAATTAAAATAATTCACAATGAGAGTGATTGAAGGAGGGGGAAAAAATGTTCACATGTTGTAAAAATACATTTCCCAATTTCAACATTTCACACAGTCACTTTCAAGCATTCATTCATTCCTGGTTAGATGGTTAAATGTCAGTGCTAAAAAAATAAAATAAAATAAAAAAAGAAGACGCACAAAACGGTTCAGATCTGTGCACAGAACGAGGATCAAGAGGTTTGTGAGGGCGCAGATCGGGTCAACAGTCTGAGGGAGGAAAACCTCGGGGTGAAGGACAGGACACACACAGGGCGACTGCTGGAGGATATGTGTGCATTTGAACCCTGAGAGAGAGAGGAGGGAGAAGTGACCAACTCTCACTGAAACTACATTGGTGTCCGCCACACCGTCCTTGTCGAGCACAGTGGGTGAAGGTGGCGGTGCGGTCTCACACCCAAGAGCTAAATATCAGCTGCTGCACTGAGAGCGCTCAAACGAAACCATCAGAATAAACGCGATTCATCTAAATGTAAAGTCAGAGCTTACACTGGGTGTCTGTGGCTGCAGAATGAGCAGTGCGTGCTGAAACAAGGCTAAATGTAGTTCTTTACTGGAACAGGAAATGCATGGTGCAGTAGTTTCAGGCCTGTCTGGGGAGCGAGGAGTTTTATTCCGAGACCGGGGTGGGGGTGGGGGTTGTCGTCTCCTGGCTTCACCTGCTGTGGTCAACTGTATTAAGGCAGTGAGTGGCTCCAATGGCAACTTTCTATACCAGCTACTGTAACAGGGAGAGAAGAAGTAAGGCCCGCAGGATATAAGCCAGAAACGACAAATTTAAAAGAGACAGAGGAGGAGGAGGGGGGAACAGGCAGGGATCTCGTTTTCTCTGAAATGTTTCAGTACAACATGCCGAACACGGAGAGCTAATCCTTTAAAAACTAAACGGTTTTAACAACAGCGCACCGCTCGACTGGAAAATATATATATCAACAGGAGATTTTAAGATTATAATCCAAACTATGGGGTTAGTTTTTTTTCTTTAAAAATATATACTTATCACATGACAGAGGAGCCACCTGTTGCTCATAGACTCTGAGGGGAACAAACTGTACATCACTGGAAACTGACAATGACTGAAAAAAACAAACACTTTGATGGAGAGGATAAAGGTTGGGGGGTATCTCACTTCCCCTTGAAAATGAATTCACATGCACTATAGACAGCAGCTTAATGAGAAAGGGGGTTAAACGTAACGCAAGCATGTACTTCCGCCGTCCTAGTCCAAGTTTTTTTTTTATGTCATTGGCTAACGTTTAAAAGATGAAATCACTTTTACAGCCTAGTCAGAAAATTGTGCTAAACTGAGTGAAAAAGGCAAACAGATGCACGTTGGTTTTGACGCCTGAGTAGTTCTCAAATTTATTTCAACTGGGCTTTTTTTTTTCTCCTTTTAATTTCGTCATGACTGCTACAATTTCATCTAGAAAATCTGTACAAAAACAGAGCAAAACAAAGTAGAAGGGTATGCACGGTACATTCAATATCTGTTAATGAGGTACTAGAGAGGTGTTCCCTTCACACCTGGGCAACAGCGTTTTAAGAGTTAACTTTAAGGGACGACTCCTTTGGAAAGACAACGACTGAGTGAGGGAGCAAACACACACACACAGAGACACACACACACTCACACACCACCGTCTTTAAGATGCAAGCATGCAGGAACGCTAGTCGCTGCTTGCTCCTGCAGGGAATCTGATCCATACTGTCCTCTCACACCTGAAGGAACTGGTGAATGCGTACTGGTGGGTGTGTGTTGGGAGAGCTATGATACGAGAGGATGATGAGGATGTGCGGGGTGGTGGTGAAATCGTATCAAATTTTAAGTCAGTTTCTCCATGTTCACTTTGAACTAATATCTATAATCTGTTATGCCGAGGCCGGATAGAGAGCGCCCTCTGCTGGCTCGCGTTAAGATTTCTTTTTTAGGCACCAACATGAAATGGATCCGTCTCTAGTTGCTTGCCAGAAAACCTTTGAGTAAATAAGGGGAGATATGCCTCAGATGGGGGTTTCATTCCTTAAACGGTTTAACGCTATAGAGTTTCACAGTTAAGAGAGCTCCACACAGACTGCATCATAAATCCCTCTGCTGAGCAGGCTTACAACAATGCCAAGGAGGTTCAAGGGATGGAGGGTAGCTAGATTCTGTCCGGTTTACTTTAATGAGCAGTTTCCCAAGTTACAATACGAGCAGACGGGGGCAGGAGAACAAAAAGTAAAAACAACAGAAGAAGAAGAGAGTAGTAACACGAGCCATTAATGTACAAAGTGGAGCTTTGACTGTTCCGTTTCTGCTGGCGGCAGCAGACTAAAACCTTGGGTCGGAAAAAAGCAAATTCTTGTCAACAAAACAGCAACACCTAGAACCACAAAAGATCAACTTTCCATTAAAACGACAGCCAGCTAAGGAAGTAAAACCAATCCAATAATTGAATCCTTGAGAACACAGTTATTGCTGACATTATGGGGTGTGATGGTTGGAGGGGGTGGTGGGTGAGATGAGGATGGAAGGGTGTGGGTATGACAGGTTGGTGTAGATGGGTCACTCCTGGGCTGGTTGTCTGATCATACGAATGACTGTAGATCCAGGATGGGTCAGATCGGTGCCTCCCGCGCACCGGGGTGTCGGTTTGTGTCTGATCCGGAAGGGGTGAGGCGGAGGAGGGGCCGAGGGGTTTGGTTTCCAGAAATGACGGAATGTGCCAGAGCTGGCAGAGGGGGCTATTGGTCGGAGGGGATGTCTCTGTCGGATTCCGCCTTAGTGGGCTGCCCAGGGGACGGGGCGTGAGGGGGGTGGGAGACGGGGGCGATGCCATGTGCCAGGGTTCCTGAAACCAGGCTCTCAACGCCTGCGCCGGCTCCTGGGAGGCCCCCCGCTGTGGCCACGTTGATCAGACCTGGAGGAAACCTGAAACAGAAGGAGAAGATCTTTTTTCAGCCTAACAACAAAGCCTGGTGTTATCCCACTCAGCATTCACTGCTCTCACCTGTAGGTGGCTCCATTAAGTTCTGGGTGAACGGTAGCTGCCTCCATGGTGGGCCACTGGGAGGCAGCCATTAGATACTCCTTATTGACACAGTTCTTCAGGCTGTCTGGGATACGACCTGGAGCAAAGATAACACTTCAAAATAGCAATATTTGCAATATCACAATGGCAGAGAACTCAGAGTGGCGGGTAATCAATAGCGATCAATATAGTCATCTCTGACATTTCTTTCTCATATCATGTAGCCTTATCTGGGAGGATATTATTTATGAATGGCATGTATTCACACTCATTGCACCATTATTAGAGCCAACATTTTACTTAGGATTTAATGGTTGAGCTCCATCGAAAATGATCGAAACATTTTGATGATGGGGTGGAAAAAATGGAGGGAGAAAAATGTGGGGTTACTGCAACAAATATTATTAATGCAGTGCTCAAAAACAATATTTTATATACACTGGACCCCTGCTCATTTGCGGCTGAGTATTGAAGGATTTTTAAGTGAAGCATACCTAAAATATTCAACAAAAAATGCAGCTTGGGAAGCGGACGTAACTATTGGCACAATGCTATTTGATACACTATTGGCCGGTGTTAACAATCCAGGAGAGCCATGTATTTTCCTTACTGCTGAGTGGCTGTACCTCCAAGTGTAGAGATAGGGAACAAGACAGTGGATGTTAGGTTCTATGGTAGCACAAACAGTTTCCACTGCTCGCATTGATGCATATTAAAGCATGTTTGGTGTTTGAACAATTAACATAGCCAGTTTTAGTGTTTTTTTAGGGAGTCTCAAGTATTCATGGATTTTAGTTATTCGCAGGCGGCTGTAGTCCCCAACCCCCGCAAAAATTGGGGTTCCACTGTTTACATCATATTTAAATGTTTTGAAATTGAGTTTTTCCAACTACAGATTTTGAAGTTACGACATATAAACATGTATACTGTCTAATGAAGATTATACACCTACCAGTGATGGCCCGACGCACTTCTCTGGCTGCTTCTTCACGAGCCTCAACTGAAGCCTGCTCACTGTACCAAGATGTGTGAGGGGTACAGATCAGGTTGGGGGCGTCCTTCAGCGGGCCCGTAGAAAAACTTGATAAGGAGTAAGGTTGTTAGTGTTCAGTGATGCTGTACGTACACATAAGAAAGTAACTCGGGCTTTCTAGTCTAGATGCAGCGCCCTCACCTGAAGGGTTCTGTCTCATGCACGTCCAGGGCGGCTCCGCGTATCCGGCCCTCCTTCAGGGCCTGAGCCAGAGCTTTCTCATCCACCAGTCCGCCTCTTGATGTGTTTACCAGAAACGCTCCTTGACGCATCTGTCACACAACAAAATACTTAAAGAAGCCGCAGCAAAACTAGCAAAGGCGGAAAAAAAAGACAATCCTATTTATTAACCACAAATACTTTTATACCGTTTTACTTTTATAATGCAGATGAAACTGTGGTAGTCACATTATAAAGCCATTATGCAGTTTCACTGCTTGATGCAGCAGCTGCAACAATAACCAGACGTGCTGTTTGGGTGCCTGCCAAGCAGGAAGGAATTAATTAGTTTTCTGCTCATAAACACAACTGTCAGTGCTTGTTTGATACACACTTTGGTTTACCTGTAGGGCCTTGGAGACTAAACGAGTTTTCATTAATCTGCTTATATAATAAAAACACATGCATTAGCATCTAGTGTAAATTTAATTTCTATGTTCTCTATAGAATCTAGAACACAGATAAAGCGCTAGAAAATATTGTTTTTACAGAGAAAAAACATCAATAATGACAAATGGCAGAAGATGCAACACCAATACTTAAATGTCAATGCAAATATCAGACCACTGAAGCAAGACTAGAATAGATAAGGGAACTGAAAATCAGATTCTAGTATTTTCACAACAGGGGCAAAGATTTCCCATGTCATCAACTATTTTATAAGTCTATAATCAGTAAAATAGTTCAGTCCAGTTTGACTTGGAGACGCGGTTCTAAAGTAAGACCCCATTAAACACCAAACTGATTAAATTTGTCTTTTGGGTGTTCTAATAAAAAATAAATGAATACATACAGCAGAGGTCACAAAGTGTATGTTTAATAAAAATTTATTCAGTATTAGGGCTGGACGATGTGGACCAAAAGTTTGATATTTTTCAGCTGAAATCCAATTTTTGATATCTAGATATTTTTCTTCCCAAAACGTATTGACAAGACAGCAATTAAGAATCTAACCTACATGTTTCAAATGTCCCACAGGCAGCGTTATTGACATACAGCTGTAGATGTACATTAGAAATTGTCAAAAACAAAGTATCGGCATATATTAATAATATTAATTTCTTCAATAAAATTATGTTTTATTCTTCCAAACCAAAATAGTTATAGCTTTGCTATGAAAAAGTATTGTTTTGGGGAAGGGTGGGCTGGTGTTGAAATTCAGCCTGGTTCTGAGAGACCAAAAAGACTAAATTAATAGAGAATGTAGTGTTTGTTTGTTTGTTTTTAGTACTTTGTAAAAAATAAGTACGGGATGTTTAGTATGCATCGAACATTGCTGAACAACTGCCAATAAACAGAAGTGTATGTCTTGTGGTATTATTTTCAGTGTTTGTTGTTATAAGTTTTAAATGTCATAAGTTATTGAACTCACCATACATTTTGAGAGTTCCTTGAATGCACCACAGGTGTGCATGCAGCGCAGATCAGGGGCTTCTGCCTTTCTGCACGTTGTGAAATGTTCTGAAAATTCGAGAGGGTAGCTTGCAAAAGGATTACAATAGACGCACTAATGAGCGTACTGGGACTCTGTGAGAACGTTCTCAGCGCTCGGACAAGTGGAGGAACTCTAAAGAGCTGTTTTTTAGATGTGGTGGTACTGAGTACCATTGCGTACCGGCCCACTTAAAAGCAGTGCTAACCAGCGGCTCCTCTTCAATACTCTCCCTCGTGCCTTCGTCGGTCTCCATGCTGGTAGGGCAGAAAACTAACTGGTCTATTTATATCGCTATAAACGATATTGGGTCACATTCTTGTATCGTATATGAATTTTTTTTTATTTTTTTTATTCGAGACATCGTCCAGCCCTATTCAGTATCAATCAAGCTACAGTCTTCATACTTGGTTCAAACGAGCCTCTAAAGTCAAAGTGTTTAAATCACTGAGGGCTTCTTCTCATTGCAGAATAGGAAAAATTCCTACACAAATAAAATTAATTGGAGGACAATATTTTTATTTCTTACTAGAAGCAACTATTGGTATTATAATGATCACCTTTTTTCTGTATGCTCCTTAAGGGATTAGCCTGACATCTAACAAAATCTGACGCTAGGACTCATTTTAATGCTCTTTGAGTGTATAAAGGATATTAGAGTGTAGATGGCACAAAATCTTCTAAACCTAAATGAAGAAAAGTCAGAAATCTTATGGGCATTCCAAGACTTGATTTACTCTAGACAAAAGTGTGGCATCACATTACTGCCAAAACCACGAGGAGCGTATTAGGCAATCACAACAGCGGATATATTAATTGAGAGCACGCGTAGCTCTGACCGCGGGCTTTTCAATTTATTCGCAGGGCCATGACGCAGCATAGCGAGCAGCAACACACGCCCCCTTTACCCATCTGCATTACTAATAATTTATTTACTAGCCCCATTTGGCAATTAGGGGCGGTAACTCTTCTAATGGATCTGATTGGCCGGATTTTATAACCCGGTGACATGCTGGCTGGTTTCATGTGTATTCAAAGCGTAGAAGAAAAACAGCAGAAGGCAGAAGAGGACGAAGAAGAATAGGAAGGCGAGGAGAAAGTTCTTTCAATACCTTCTTATTTGTCAAGAATGTCACCGCTGCTTTTTCACTTAAGACTGATCTGGTTTTAAATGTGCTTTATCAGTCATTTTGACTTGATAGTGAATCTAAAAATGATGCAAACTGCAGCTATTTAAGGACGTTCCACTATACTGTTTCATTACCATCAGATCTACATGCTTGCTCAGTATGAGGGATTGCTGAAGGATTGCTGTGGTTGGAAAGTCTGCATCAACGGGGCCCAACCTCACGCCAATGACTGACGCAATCTGCTGGGATTCCTTAAATAGGAAACTTTTTAACTGATTGGAATGTTTGTATAAATGTTTTGAAATGACTTCTTGTTAAGTGCCTTGAGATGACATCTGTTGTGAATTGGCACTATATAAATAAACTGAATCTAATTAATGCAACAGTTCAAAATTAAATGAGGACAAAAAAACTAAACTTTATGAAAAAGTTTTGTATCCACTGACCTGTTTGATGGTGAAGTCGTTAATGAGGTGGTGGTTGTGCTCGTTGAGGCTGCAGTGCAGAGACACACAGTCAGAGTGTATGAGCAGGTCCTGCAGCGTGGCCATCCGCTGGAGGCCCAGCGAGCGCTCGACGCCGTCTGGCAGGTAGGGGTCATAAAAGATTACGCTAAATCCAAACGCCTTGGCCCTCAGAGCCACAGCCTGGCCAACACGCCCTAAACACAGAAGGGGATGTTAAGGTTGCAAACAAACAATTTGATTGAGAGTCGTGTGCCTAGTTTGGTCGTCGATTTACTTTGGGAACCATCTTCACTTACCTAAACCGATGATGCCCAACGTTTCACCCCGGATTCGAGCAGCGCCTCCAGCCACCTCTCTGATCTGCTCCACGCTAGAGGCACGGGTCCCCTCCCTCAGGGCCTGGTGCATCCAGGTGACCCGCCTGTACAGGTTGAGAATCAGACATAGCGACGTGTCTGCCGTCTCTTCCACTGAAGCAGCTGGCACGTTACAGACAGCGATGCCTACATGATGGGTAGAAAGGAGATATTAATGACCATTAAAGCTGCCTGTGATATTTTTCTGCAAGCTTGATCATCTCACCAAGCTCAGCAGCTGCTTTGACGTCAACATTGTCAAAGCCAGAGCCAATCCTAACAATGACTCGTAGGCCTTTAAACTTTTCCAAATCATCTCTGGATAAAGTTATAGTGTGATACAGCAGAGCAGCCACAGCTTCATTCAACACCTGCAGAAAACAGATTTTTCTGAAATTATCTGAACAATCACCGTTTTAAGATAAGTAGCCACAATGTCTTCAGTTCATAAACCATTGAATTTCATAACTGAACATCTTGTACCTTCTCATGTATCTCCTGTGTGGACTGGGCGTCGCAGAAAGCCACGGTTGCCACGTCTTTGAGGATTGGCATTTCCACAGTGCAATCGCGCCCATCCAGCAGGGCCACCAGGGGCCGTGGGTGCATGGGCCCATTCAGGATGGGAGGTCGGATACCTGAGTTCATCAGGACGAGAAAGTTCATTCAGAATAAGTCTGAACCCAGCGCGCTCGAAAGCTTTGTTTACTATAAACTGGCAAATCAGAGAAGTTTTTATTTCTTCAGAAAATGTCAAACACAAAAAAAACCTTCACCTCAGATGTTTATGGAGGGCCGAATATGCCAGAATCCACAAAAAAATGCTTATAAAAAGATACATCTGTATTTTTTTAATAAATACATAAAATAAGGAAATAAAAGCTAAATTCATTTTACGTTGGCATTTAAAAATATAAAGGTTAAATTAGAAATACACAACTAGTTTATAAATTGAGAAAATAATTATTTCAAAAAGTAATTTAGTAATTTAAATAGTTTCATGATCCTGTGCTACAGCACAACATGAGTTCTTTTTATGTGGAGCCAAAAATATCAAAGTCAGGGTGTGAGACCAACACAGCTAAAGTAAAGATGATTGGTCTGGAGTTGAATTGTTGGGCACAGTAACCAATCAGATCTGAAGGTCTATTTAAAAACAGCCACTGAAATACTTTCAATTATTTTAAACAAATCATTAAAAAAAAAAGAGTCATGACCTGTAATTTTCACTTTTCCATGAGTAAAAAAGGTATGTTATGATTGCCTAACGATTATACACTGCCCGGGAAGCCGATATTTAAAAGTGAAGCGTTTGTTTACCCCTGGGTTCGTCAACCAGCCCAAGTGCACGCGCACTCAAATACATGGTTTTAATTTCTGGCCGACTTGACGTCAAGTCGGCGCAGGATATACCATATATTGACATCGCAGACCTACCTATGCTGCAGGAAGCCCGCTCTCCCTCTCTCCCCTCTCCCCCTCGCCTCATATTCAGTCGAGCGCCGCCATTACTGAATTCTAGTGATGGGAATTCCAGCTCTTTTTGGAGAGCCAGTTCTTTTGGCTTGGCTCACCATAAAGATCCGGCTCTTTCGGCTCCTCAGATTTTCTGTTGCTTAAAGTGTATTTATTACCAAAATGAATGCAACACGATGTGTACCAAATGTACCAAAACAAGCAGTGGGGAATGAAAAAATAAAAAAAAACGGCTCCCAATGACGAGCCGACTCCAGTCGTTCACTTCAAAGAGTTAGCTCTTAGAGCCGGTTTGTTCGCGACCGACACATCACCGATTCGAAGTACGAACTCCACCGTGAAAGATCCAGAAAGTTTCTTCACGCAATGATGGATGAAGAAGACATACTCGTGTCAGCCTTTTATTTTAATCAGCTAAATCAGCTAAAACCATTTCTACCAGAAACGTAGTGCAACACGTGAGTTGCTCTGTTGTTGACTGCCAGAATCAACATGGAAATATTTCTCTTTTTTTTTACGCCGGAATCCTTTACAAATTTGGGACAATATCAGGCGAAGTTGGCATCGAAGCTCCGTTTGGAAAAAGGGGCCATTCCAACAATCAGAGACTTGCCTGCAATTGAAACGGTAAGACTGTGTTTTTATTGCTCTGCTGTGTGTAACGAACAGCAGCTAACTGCTAATGTGGCTATTGTATGCTAGCGGGAGTAGTAGATATGGGTTAAGCGTTACCTGCGGTGTCAACTCCCCTTCCTTCCTGCCACCAATCAACGCGCCCCTCATTTGCATTATTACAATGCCCGTCCACGACTGCCAAAGTATCGCATCAGATCTCGCGAGACAATAATGCCTTCAGAAATAAGGGTCAGAGTAGCTCTGTGTTTATTTTTTTCAACTTTTTTTTAGAAGGCCCTGAAAGACTATAATAGAGCGTGGGTATCCAAGATAATACTAGAAGGCCCTGAAAGACTATAATAGAGCGTGGGTATCCAAGATAATACTAGGCTATGACTCCTTTAAGAAAATAACAAAAGAATCATATGTCTTTAATATACAAATATTTAAATAAAATTATCTACCAATTATAATGTATACCTTTATTTACATGACAATAAATAGTTTCTTATATTTTATTTATTTATTGGCTTGTGAGCCTCTAAGGATATGTAAGCTCCTACTTTAACTCTCTAAATGTTTATTGATAGGACATACATTAGCAACAATTTGACTTCTCTATTGTACGCTTGAGAGGTTAAACAACTAAATGTAGATAAAAACAAGACAGATTCTTAAAGTTTCCACAAGTCAACATCTGTTTAACAATACAAACATTTTATTAATCTGGCCGGTAACCACTTGTTTTTCAAAATGACTAAATAGACTTAAGGTTAGTGAGTCAGTCTGCATTTTCCACGTCTGGATTGTTGAATGTGATGTAACAAAAAAAAAAAATCCTGCTGTACAGAATACCATACTCCTTAGAAAATAAGTCAGTGTGACTCTTCTTTTCCAAACACCAGCACAGAGGAAAATGTATGACTGCATGTATGATGTGATTTAAGGTTACAAAGTTATGTGTAACAAAATCTTTGATAGAGCATCCAGGAATCTGGTTGTCTTTAAATTGAACTTGTAGGAAAAGATGAGACTCGGGTCAATGAAGTGGTCCATGTTATTTCTAGGAACTTGAGTGGGGTACCGTATGACAGCAGACACAGAAACGAGGAGGGCCTAGAGGGCAGCGGGAGAGGTGATGCTGGGCTACAACTGGGGGAGGGGTGAAGAAAAACTGATGGATGTCTGGAAGGAGGTGGTGAGGGGGTTCAGTTGTGACCCACATCTCATGTTTGAAGAGTCACATCTCCCAGTTATTTTACGCTCTCTTCCCAGTATAAACCAATATCATCCGTAGTCACTCGCCATTCTGCCAACCAAAGCATCGCTGCCAAAGCAAATTATTGCCACATTTCTGCCAACGCACTGTGAAAAAACACTTAAACGTTTTTTGTTTTTTTTCACCTCTTCCTCTTTCTGTTTGAGATTAGATTATTTTCTGTGAATGTTATCTTGTCGCTGCTGCGTGAGGTGTGCATTTCATGGACGCTGAAGTGCGGTTTGTACGAACGGTTTTACTTGGACAGACGACGGGACGCGGTGGTGAGACTGCTGGTGAGGAACAGGAGCTGGTGGATGAGGCTGGAAATCAAGTATTCAGGGTTCCCGCACTTTTTCCATTTTATGGACTCCGCACTTTTCAAGGCTCAGATTTTTTCAAACACCTCAGCCAGCTTTCAGGTCATGTTGGAATCCAGGAACAAACTAAGGACAAAGTGGCCTTTAATACTTAGGATGAGTGTGCTCCCAACAGGAAATTCTCCAAAATTATTCAGCAACTTTTATCACCTTGAGCCCAACCAACCATGACACATATGAAGCTTCTCACTCCATAGCTTGGTTGTGATTCTTTAGTCAGAAACCCAGAATTGAAGACAATTCTTATGTAAAAAAAAGCCTGATTAAGTGGAAGAACCAAAAGATAGCAGTATAGTATCTCTACGCATCATTTTGTATGCCGAGAGCAGTCATCCATAAGAATTCATTTTTACAATGTTATTTTGAGACAAGTTGTTTATCTCCTTCTAGATAACTACTAGATCTTGAGCTTATTTTTTGTGACAGTAGTTTTACTCCCCTTAGCATGAAAAAACAAACACGATCTTATGAGATTTCTACAGGTTTTGTTTTGACTTTAGGTTTACATACAAAAATCTTGAGCTAAATTTTCCATCATAAGTTTCAGTACCTTGTATCAGTAAACCAGGATCTTGAGCTTAATATTTATGCTCGTTTTATTTTGAGATCGAGAGATCTCGTGTTGCCTATCACCTTAAAAACATAATTTTTAAGACAAATACAAAGATCCACAACTCATTTTGTGCCATTTACAATTTGTTGTTTTTAGTCTTGAGATTCATCACATTGATATACCAACTTACTAAAGTCTCCAGGTCAATTAGTTATGGCAGCTTCGTTTTTGAATGAAAATTAAATTCCTCCTTTTAGTCGTAAAAGGTTCAGCATCTTGAAAAATTTAGCTTTCGATATTTGTTATGAGATACAAAGATCTCACACTGGTTTTGTTAAGATCCGTTTCACTATCACATCTTGAAAAATTGAAATCTGAGGCTAGTAAGTACTTGATATTTAAATCACATTTTCTTGAAATAACTGAAATAATCAGAAAATGTCTGATATTTTGGACCAATTGATAAAAAATAAGACTTATGTTTTGAAAATAATACAACAGAGCAATACGTTAAGGTTTTCTACTGAATTAATTCCAAAAAAAATAAAGAAATAGAGGCATACATGTCGCTGAGAGTACATACTAGCGAACTGTATTAAGCAGTGTGATTCACATTAGCTGCAGATGCAGCTGCATAACACAGAACACACAAAGCGACGATTGCCACGCAGAAAAACTTAAAGTGGACCGTCACAAAGAGCTCCTCAGATAATATACGACCAACTGAGACTGCAGGGAGAGTAATTTGAGTAAAGGACACTGGCATACCCAAGGCCTACGAAGAACAAGCATGGCCAGACACACAATACAATTCATTCAGTGATTCATTCATTCTCCCTCGCTTTGCCTTTCTTCCCTCCACTCCCTCCTCCTGGTCGTATTTAGAGTAAGAGGAGGGGGGGGAGGGGCAGCAGACGATGATAATGCAGCAAGCAGCAGTACTCCACCCAGACGCTGCTTGACACACACTTATTCAGTTCCTTCTCAACGGCTGCGACAGCACCAACCCACACCGAGCACGAAAGGGAAACAGAACACAAACACGTTGCTGCGCCACACCCAAACCATAGATCCCCCCCTACACACAACGCTCACAAATAAGGAAAAAAATAGACAACACACTTAAAAAAAAAAAAAAATTTAAAACAGAAAACACATGGGCAGTGGGCCTAACCTTGCATTGTGAAGTCTGTCAGCCTGTCTTCCTCTCTCTCTCTCGACCGCTCTTATTTTTCCTCCCTCTCTCCTGCCAGCCTGCTCTAGGCTGACTGAATCCCAGCTGTCATCCACGCCCGGCCCCTCCCCCACGCCCGGCCTCCAATCACCAGCGGCCCCATACAGACTCGGCCAACCAGCACTAACCTCATTAGCATAGTTGAAGCCGAGGCCCTGGGCGGTTTGGGCTGCTGTCATTTTTTAAAGAGACAGCTGGCCCGTTTCCCAGTAGCCTCGGCCACAACCCTTCACCTTGTTCTCGCAGGTCTCTGGAGACCGTCCCAGAGGGCTTCCTTCGTTTTCGTGCACAGTTATGTCGGATACACATCATCATTATGATAACCATCACACATGCAAGACCTTTACCATCCCTGACTGCACGTACAAGGAACAAACTATAAAACACAGCGTACTCCTTGCTAAGCATTTTAAGACAAATACTTGAATTACATAAACTGCACAAAAGAAATTAATCACGGTTACAATATTAAGTGGGGAACAAGGCGCCAATCAATCAATTTGGTTGCGTAAATCTAAAGCAAACAAACGATTCTGAACAGAAAAACAAAGAAAAAATAAAAACTAATTTGTAAGAATGCAAAAAATAAAAATCTATATTTATCCTGTGATAATGGTGTCGTTCCAACTCAAGCTTTTTCATCCCAGCATACATTCTTACCTTCACAAATGCGGTCAAGTCTCTGCCGCTTGACATGTTTGGTTTTGTCCATCAGAGCCATAGACCAAGGAGTCTTAACCTGGGACAGTGAAGAACAAATCTGGGAGCTAGAGGTCGCCCTGTAATGATGTCCACCCAGTATCACCTACAGGTACAAACAGATAATCCAGTTAGTAACGACACAAGGAGAGTTCACTAGTTAGGAATTAACAAAATGTGGTCAAAACACTGAACTTTGAGCATTAAAAATATGACATCAAGCAAACTTATAGAAATATACTTTATTCCAATGAGGAGCATCTCCTGGAGCTGATTCTCAGTCAGACTTCAGTCCATTCTTTTCCAGACTCAATTCCTGCATTTGTTTTTGTCCCAGCAATTTTTAAAACATTCTGGAAACTTGACTATGAAACATTTACCTCTGACAGAACAAATCATGAATGAACTCTGAAGTTTGCCTCCAATTCGGCAGAAAGGTTAATGTTTCTGCCTTGCTTAAAAGCAGTGCTCGGCATCTAAACAAAACACAGTTTAACAACTTCAGGTCCAGATTTAAAACCCTGATCTTAGAGGATCTAAAGCCTGCCGCACAGGAGAGCTATCTGTTGAGCAAAAAGTCATTCGAGGCCGTTTGCTCAGCAGATAGCTCGCCGTGTGCGGTTAATTTTCGGTGAGTTTTCTGCCTCATATGGCGTTGAGGTGAAAATCAAACAGGTTTGATATTTTTCGCCTCGCGAGGCGAAAATCTCACTTTGTGCGCTCAGGCGACCAATCAAAACGCATCATCCGCTCACATGATTCCAAGATGGCAGCCCCCAGTTCTCAGTGAAAACAATGAATGAAACGGAGACAGAGATGGATTTGGAGGAAATGTTGCTTCTCATTTTGTTTATGAGGCGTCGCCCTAGCCACCGTTTGAAGGTTAGGAAAATATGGGTTACGGTCAAGTACCCACGAGTTTATCTTCTAAAATATAATCTTCTCTTTGGGCTGCCATCTTGGAATCATGTGAGCGGATGATGCTTTTTGATTGGTCGCTTGAATATTTGCCCTCAGCACTCAGCTCAAGTAGAGCGCACACGGTGAGATTTTCACCTCGCGAGGCGAAAAATATCAAACTTGTTTGATTTTCACCTCAACGCCTCATGAGGTAGAAAACTCACCGAAAATTAACCGCACACGGCGAGCTATCTGCTGAGCAAACGGCCTCGAATGACTTTTTGCTCAGCAGATAGCTGCTTAAGAAGCCAAAAAAAAAAAAATAATTAAGTGATTTGTCCAGTGATTCTGTCAGAAACAAAAACAATCAATGAGTTGGACAAAACCAAAGATGGACTATGGCAAATTAAAAATAAGTCTGTTAAAAAAACTGAGTTTTTATCGTTTAAATAATTAACACTGCATAGGCACCCCATAAACCTCATTGTTTTGCATAACTACATTCAGATCCTCAACAGTGAAAAACACCCATAGGATATACAGATATAGTGAGGTATAATACACAAATGGGGTTTTCTGTATACAAATGGGCGATACCCCAGAAAGAACCTATATAAATGAGAAATGCTGCGGGATTGTGAGAAACGGCCGCATGATAGAGGGAACTCGGCTAACAAAATCTTTTTGTTTTCTTACACGTTTGAGCTTGTTTAGAAGGTGGAGCAATAATAGTTTCTAACCTGCAGTGGTTGAATCTGTGCTCTTAGTAACAAGTTTGGCCTTCAAATAAATAAATAAATAATAAACACTCTCACATGGGCATAAAGTTTTTGCTGCTGTCTTCTTGTTATAAAACAAAAACATGATAAAACAAAAAAAGGAACATCCAGCATAAAGTATTCCTTCTTTTGTTGAGCGGCTGCTACTGATTTAAGCTTTGGTGGTGCACTTAAATGTAGCACAAAAAAGCAAGACTGAAGAGGGAGGAGTGTTTGACATCACTGCTGATTTGGTTATGGATAAATTGGATTCTTCTGTTGGATAAATTGGACAGATAAGAATCAAATTTGGACTGAATTTGTCTTGTAAAGAGCTTTTAGATAACATGGCCAGTCTATAAAAAAGCTGAACAGATTTTCTTTCTTTTTTTTTTTACACCTTCCTTTTGCATCCTATTTGGTGTCAATACACCACCCGGCTTAAAGTTAAGCTACATAAAAATATTTTTTTTTTAAATACAAGAAATCAACATCTAAGGGTCGGCCATTAAGCAGAGCTGACCATTTGAGATCCAAGTAAATGATCAAAAATAAGAACATGTACAAAAGAGTGGATGAAAACTTAAATGAAAAAAAATAATAATACATTAACTCACCTGGAAAACGTTTCGTGTGCCAGGAAGGTTGACAAGTTAGTTTAAACTGTAGACAAAGCAAAAGGTAAACAGACTTTAGATCACACCAGTGCTACACAATTGGTATCTCTGCAAGCGACTTATTAAGGCAAGAAATCTTAAACTTTACATTTATTATTATCCAACATTGTCATTTTAAATTTCATATTCTGAGTAACTTTCCACACTTTAGATTAGTGTGCTGCAGTTTAGTTTATGACTTTTTCCCCTAAGTGAGGTTTATTTGGTCATGTTTCACACTGTACATGAAACCTAAACTTTATCGCAAAGACATCTTTCTCCCAGATGCAAAGTGCAGCAGTACACGATTTAAACGTTGCCAAAATAAAGCCTTATTACAATAAAACAAAAACAATCTTCTTAATCTCCATCAATTTCATTCAGGAAAGAACATGATGAAGATTCTTAGTAGCATTCAAACGGCTTCACACATTTGAAAAACCTAATTATACTGAGTGTTTTTTTTACCCCAAAATAAAACGATATGTTCAGGTGAGTCAATTAATTTTAGTCAGGTAACGAGTTGTGTTGTAGACAGCAATACACAGGGTTTAAATTTGCAAGCAAAATTTAATTAGAGTTGCACCTATCAACTTTTCCGAATGATTTTCTGTTTTCTTTCAATTCAGGTTTGATCTATAGATTTAAATTTTTTCTGAGGACAGAAAAACAGATTAAAATTTATTATCTTAATAAATAGATTTTTTTTTAAACTGTCCTGCAGGTTATTTGATAGGGACAGTAGTACTAATTCTGACAAAATGAGGGGATTTCCTTATTTTCTCCATTTCTACATCAAAACATATGTCCCTAACCTTTATGTGATTTTAAATAAAATAAAAAAGTGCATCAGAATTAGACATGATTTGTTGATATGTTTATTAGTCAATAAAAATAAGGTTTTATAGTAACACTCCGGCTTTCTCTGCTAATTGAAATCAAATAATATTGGATCACACACATACCCTTGTCTTTCTACTTTGTATCTGAGTGAAACAATGTTCTTTGTAACCTGGTGAAGACGGTGGTGAAACAGCAATTTTCTGTTTCTGGCCTTCTGTTCTTTACTGTTAAAACCTGAATAAACTTTCTACTAACTCGGTGTAACTTTATTTAAAGTGGAAGCAGATGTGTACTCTGGCTCTAAGCGGAAATTAGATTTAAAACAGTAGATAGTGATAATGAGAAGTTAGTGGAGGACCTCCACTGATAAGGTTACCGTTAACCAACTAGTTAGCTAACGAAGCTAGCAAGCTTGTTTCTCCCCTTTCAATCAGCGGGGTAACTCTAATGAATGGTGGATGTGTGTGTTTAATTGCAGTTTAAGTTATGCTAATTTTAAAAAAAGTTTTGTGTGAATACAATTCTACCCTAATAAGCTCATTAAGGCTTGTCCGCGAAGTAAAACTTCTGAATCGCTATCCAAGTTAACTAAATGCATAGCACGGGAGCTAGCTACCCCGCTAACCCAAACACAAACACTCCTGTACTACAAGTGGCTAACATTCTCAAGGACCCAAAAGAAACTTTCTAAACTGCTGAACTAATAAAGTATTTCGTGCAATGTTGCTGCCAATAAGTTCATGAATACAAGTGTTTTTTGTGACGACATATGTGAGGCGTTTGTGTCGCCGCTAACATTAGCTAGCCATCGCCGTTAAGTGTGGTGTGGCTGGGTCTGTAGGAGAGATGCAGGCGGAGGGGGGAGCCCATTTCGTCCGATTTGTTATCAGCGAGTGGCGCTACAATGTGAAATGTGTGACCCAGAAGCTGAGCAAATCCTTCCATTTGCAAGGAGACTCAAACCCGCTCACGAAAGCGAATACAACTTGTCGTGCTTTGCCTCTAATAAGCGAGTTGTGTGGAAAAACTGCAGTTATTTACCCCAGATAAACTCTTTCAGGAGTGCTGAGACAGTGTGCGTCCGTCGGCGGTGTTCCCTCTCTCCCGATCGCCATGAAATTAGACAAAAGAGGAAGTGGCTTGTTGATGAGGGGGTCAGACTGTCTGTTTTTAAAAAAAAAAGCGGCCGTCTGCTAGAAGGAGCGCCCTCACCTTCCACGGCGGACGGACAAAAAAATATGTAAGACATCAGATCAGCCGCTTTGGTCTACTTATCAGCCATTTAATGTGTTTTAGGACGTTTTACTACTGTAGACGGAAACGTGCTCACTTTTCTTCCACAAGGGACGGAAACTTTAAAAGTATTTAAAGAAATGTAAAGAAAAAAGTATTTACTTTTGCATAGGCTATGTGTATTTTTATCAAAATACCTTAAATATTTTCAAATTATTATCGTTGAAACTTTTGTAAATTACTTCCTGCGTGTTTTCGAATATATTCTCGTTTTTTTTTTCATTTCAAATTTTTGGCTTGAATTTTTTTATTTATTTATTATTTTCTAAATTTTAGACGTGTACATTTCCTGTAAATTTAAATTGCAATGTAAATAGTTCGCTTGAAACAACTTTAAATGAATTTCCCTTTTCAACAACAAAAAGCTAACCTTCAAAGTAATGTGTTCTGTGTAAAGGATGAACACTACGTTCTTAGCTGAAAAGTGAAAGCAGCTTTTATCTTCACTCTCAAAACTAAAATGAGCAAACTCTCAAAATCCATCAGGGATATTTGACCTGAACAACAGAGTAATATATGCAATATATATTTTTTCTACATTTACCATGTTGTACCTGATGAAATGGGTAAGCTTTTTTTAAATTAATAATGAAAAAATGAACAAATGAGTTTGGACACTTAACTTCTTATGAAGTCTTACGACCATAAATATGCTTTTGCAGCAATTAGAGCAGAGGCTGAAGCAGCCTGTTGAGATGCTGTCACTCTACATAAACAAGGTTATTGGAGGTGACATGCGAGATAAGTCTCATTGGATAATTTACCAACTAAAATGAGATCTAATTGCATTTTATCGGCTGATTTCTAGCCTGGGGTAATCTGCACAGAGTTTACATGACTGTGAGGTAATTTGGTCTCTATATATTGCCCTTAGGTATAGGTGTGTGCAATATTGTAGTCTTGTGTTTATTCATCAACTACACCTGAGATTTTTTAGTTTAGTTTAGAACATTTTTAATTTTTCTAAGCTCTATTCTATTTCATATCTTTTTATATACACATACAGTATTTATTTTCCTTGTTGCTGCTGTAACAAAACAATTATCCTCACTGGATTAATAAAGTTGATCTATTTTTCATGCTTTTCTGGCATTAAGACAATGAGAAAATCTCTTATTCTTGGGTGCAGAAGTAAGGGCTCGACCAAGGCTAGATTCCTAAAAGAACTTCCACTGTAATTTCAAGTATTTATGGTTAAAATAGTCTTTATACATCACATCTCCACAAATTGAACCTGCTTGATCCTGTTCTGTCTTTATGTTAGGCACTAGCCCATTAGCCACAAAAGTTTACCAGGGTTTTTATAAGCTATGGTGTCCAAGCTTCTAGTTTTTCTTTAAAGAAGATGCAATATAAAGTCCTGGAGTGACCAAAGTTTTCTGTCCCTGTGGAGCACAGAATGACTCTGCTCTGCTTCTCCAAACCGCCTATCAGCTTGCTGGAACACATTTCCCTTTTTACAAGAAGCTCAAATTCAACTGTTTGGAATTTGTATTTTAGCAGAAGTAGGAATAGTGAATTTTATCTAAATAGAAGTAATGTCATTTAATACTTCTCTTCTACAGTGAGAATATCATCCTGGCAAACACACACACACACACAGATTTATATTAGAAAAGCACTACTGCTCTTCAAAAATGTCCATGCATGTGAGCACAATACTTGATTTTACCACTAGATGGCACAAAAACCATCTTAATGTAATCTATTCATTTTTTAATGGCTGACTGCAAGATAAAACACAAAAAAACTCTGGAAAAAAACTATTAAATTTTATTAATACATAAATTGTGCAACAGGGGGTTTTCTATCTGAAAACAAGATCATCTCTCAAAGGCCACCAATCACCTGCATTACTCCAGCCTTGGTCACATCCACTCGGACAGGGTGGGAAACGTGCACTCACTTTCACCACTGTACAGTACATTACGATGTGCCACAGGGAGTCCAGCTGCAGCACTGATTCAGTTATTCAGTCAGCTATTGTAGTTTATGTGCCGGGCATTCAAAAAATATCCGAATCAGTGCAAACAGAGACTGTAAACTGGCTTTGGAAAGGGGGACCAGAGCACCAAGGACTCTGTTTTTTTAGGCTTAAGGCATGGTTAAGTTAACAGTATAATCATTATTACTCTTGATGAGGGGTAGCAAACTTATTTTAAGAGCAGAAGCTGAAAACTGATGCATTTTAGAGGGGTATTCAAAGAAGGTACAGTGGATTCTGGAATGTTTCCTGTTAAATTTACAGGAGAGCACTAAGATATGGATTTCTTCTGCCAATGGTAGCAGAACAGCCTGTGTGGATCATTTAAATCTAAGAAAGCTTTTGTTTACTTCCATATGTAGCATCAATCAGGCTGTGAACGACTACCGAGATGTGGCGGACATAAAGAATCATGTTTCAAAATGGTCAAAAGTATGTTTGCAAGGAACGCTGCATCTTTGCTCATGCGCATTTCCCATATGTAGGGCTGAGCAGGCAGGCAGGCACTGACATTTTTGTGAAAATATGAAAAGTGAGCTAACACAATCACTGCAATCCAACTGGAAATTGGCTCCCACTGCCCTGGCTCTTAATCATTAACTCAGGACATGAGTCCATTGTTCCCAAAAGGCTCTGCCAGAAGCCTATATATATATATATGTGCTTTACATGGTTATGAATGCAGTAGTTACTGTAAGCACCAAAAAATGGTCAGTTTTCTTCGATGAGGCTCAAGTCCAAATCTGTACAGTCCCTTTCAAAAACAAAATTTTTTCCAGCAGCTAAAACAGTCCTTTTTCGCTCTTCCTCCTCCTCTTCACTTTCACTCAGGGGGCCGATGCTGGTTCGTCCCAGGAATTCAGCAGGGGAGAAGGCCAGGCGCTGATCTGACTGAGAAGACACTGGAAATATGCTGCCACCTGTTCCACCCAACAGGCTCTCGTAATTACCCATCTGCACAAGAGAAAGAAGATTTCCAGAATCACCAGAGGAATCCTAAGAAAATAAAATGAAACCCAGTGCCAACTAAACGCTGTTCTGCATCATGAACACCAAAGAACACTACAGATGGGTCAGGGAGAGGTCGGAGCTAAGGCTAAGTTACCTTTGAACCACTTTTGAAGCACTATTCAATCCATCATGCAAAATGAGAGTTTGGTATAATACAAACCCTTGAAGGAATGGCTGTCAGGTGGAAGAATCTAAAATACGGTGTAGCAGCAAACTAATGCACACAACCCTGAACACGGTGTCCCAATGGGGAAACATGGTGGTAACGGTATGATGGTGTGTCCATGTTTTTCTTCTCCAGAAATGGAACAAATTAGAAGTAAACCTGCTGAGTTTGCACAAAAGTAGTGCTGTGGCACAACACATTTTGCGCATCTTTTGGGGCCTTTAAAAAACACACCAGATGACATATGGTGCAATGTCCAGAGGCAGAACAGATTAATGGACACCAGTCATGAATAGTTTTAGTGTCAACAATTCGGAATAGAACCGCCTTAAAAGGATTGCAGGTTGTCTTGCTGTCTGTTTTTTCCCACTTCTTCCAAAAAGTCATTTATAGACTATCGGACTTAGATTTGAGACCAGCTTTTCTTTTTTTGTCAGACCTTATACAAAAGTCTAATATGAGTCTAGGCCAGAAACATTTCCACTTTATCATTTTATACTTCTACTCTTACTCATTTTAAAATCACCACTCAAGCCATTTTTAGCATTACCTGGTTCATTTATTGATCATTTGATTACTTTATGGTTTAGTTCAAATAAAAAATGCAAAACAAACAAAAAAAATATTTGCTCCCCACAAAAGGTTTTTTTCCTGTTATACGTTCTCAATCTAGATTTTTTTTTTTACTTTTGACACACCAACTTTGCTGCTGAGACCATTAGCCAGTTTAAAAATCAAATAAACCTTCCTACCATCATAATATGGAGAGATCAAAAACATCTAATTTTGGCCACACTCTGAACTATGAACAGACCGTTAGAACCCGGTGGAAGATACAAGGTTCCACTGTTTAACACGTTTCAACTGAGAAAGGCCTTTGTCCTCCAATCCATCCTGATATGTAACACTGAACAGCAACCAGAATGAAATGCAATTTTCTGCTCACCCTATAATCTAGTCCTTGTGGTTTTTTTCTCTTGACTCTATGAATGCCCGTGAAGAACAGCACTGGGATGCAGAACAAATTTCACACAGACAGAATATTGTATTGAATTACCACTCAACAGATCACCTGTCAATCCAGATACTCTGTCAATCCCCCCCCATTGAAATGGTTCCAAAAGTATCCCCTTTGTCACCATTTATAGGTAGTGGAAAAAACTGCAGGCTAATTACTAGAATGCTAATGATAATACAGAGTCTTGCTGGCCCACAATTAAACACTGCACTGCAAATTGAGTCATACCTCCTGAACTTCACTTTTGTTTTAACATTACAACCACAAACTTCTATCTAACCCTTTTTTAATTAGGTCTAGACTTTGACTAGGCCATTTCTAACCGCTGAATATGCATTGACAAACCATTCCATAATAGCTTTGGCTCCATGTTTAGGGAGATTGTGCTGCTGGAAGATGACTGAATTTGAAGTGCTTACAGCATACAGACAAAATATAAATAAACTTATGGGGAAATAAAGGAACAATATTACATTTATTATAATACATGTTTTTGCAGCTATTTTCTATAAAGAAAGAAAAAGAATAGTTGTAAGTGCAAATTTGCACATTATTTCACAGTAGAATAGGGGACTACTCTGGCTGTAAGTCGTTAGGTGCGTTTATCAGAAAGACGTCTGGGTGAGGAAACTGACTGCTGGTTTTTGCAAACAGCGCTCTGCATCACCATCCTGAAGGTCAAAGTCTGAACAGTCTGACCAGGCTCTGTAGGGTCTGCAGAGATGTTGGCTGCCCTTTTCCAAGAGACCCAGTTTCAACTCTTGCCACCTTTAATGACTTTTCTTCCCAGATCGGCCTTTATTTAGCTCCACCCATCTTCCCGTGAACACCGACCAGCTTTCCTGCGCACGCTGAAGAACTAGATCCCAACAGAATGCTGACACCATACTTCACTCTGAACGTTGTGTTCATGATGATGTGGTGCTAGTTTTCCCACCACACACCATTTTGCACAAGGGCTAAGAAGTTTTAGTTGGGTGAGATGTGACCTGGGTACCTTTATCAACACGAGTTTCCTTCATGGCTTGTGGCAAACTGCACACTGGACTCCATATGGCTTTCATTCAACAATGGCTTTCTTCCAGCCACTCAAAAGTCTAAAGCTGAATGTGCATGGCGAAAAGTTGTCACTGTCTCACTACAGCTCCTGAGAAAATAATGGGCCTCATGCAGCTTCCCCAATTACTCTACTGGCTCAGTTAGTCAGTTTATGTGAACAACGAGGTCTTGGTAGGTTTATATTTCGCCGTTCTGTCATGTCTTTTCCATTTTCAGTTGCTTTGTGAGATACAAGTTGCTTCACAACTTTATCCCCGACCAATCTCCTGTGTTCTTTGGTCTTCATGGTTCTCTTTGTTCACTTACGGGTGAAACTTGAAGTAAATTTATTTCAGTAATTCAACTTAAAACATGGAACTAATATGAGACCCATTACATGCAAAGATATATTTCAAGCCTTTGTTATAATTGTGATTGTTGTGGCTCAAAGCTTATGAAAACCCCAAATGTAAAATCTCAGAAAATTAGATTACATGAAATCAAAAAGAATTTTAAACCATCAGGATGCTTCATTAGCGGCCTTCAGCTCTTCTGCATTGTTTGGTCTCATATCTCTCATCTTTCTCTTGGCAATGCCGCATAAATTCTCTATGGGGTTCAGGTCAGGTGAGGTGAGGAGAGTTTGAATACCAATCAAGCAAAGAAATCAAATTGTCATTGAACCAGGTTTTGGTACTTTTGGCAGTGTGGGCAGGAGCCAAGTCTAGCTGGAAAATGAAGTCAGCATCTCCATAAAGCTCTTCTGTGGAAGGAAGCATCAAGTGCTCCAAAATGTCCTGGTAGATGGCTGCGTTGACTCTGGACTTGAAGCACAGTGGACCGACACCAGCAGATGGCATGGCTCCCCAAATCAACACAGACTGTGGAAACGTCACACTGGACTTTAAGCATCTTGGATTGTGTGCCTCTCCATTCTTCCTCCAGACTCTGGGACCTTTGTTTCCAAATCAGATGCAACATTTGCAGTTCTTTCTTTCTTTAGACCAGGAGCAGCTTGACATGTCCAGGATCAGTCTGTGTGGTGGCTCTTGATGCACTTTGTATTCTGTTAACTTGTAAATAGTACATTACTTTTTAACGCACAACTACACATTCACATTCTGTAAATATTTTGGTTTTTTAAATGATCCTACTCAGTTGCACAAATAACACTTTGGTTTTTGTAAATTCTTCCTTAATGTACATATATTTTAAATTATTTTTTTAAACTTTTGTATAAATCTAAATGCTTCCATCATCTGTCAATTTGCTGATGTTATGGCTAAATGTCTAATTTGTGGGAGAATAAAGGATTAGTCTATTCCATCCCCAGCCCACTCCTTGTGAAGGTCCCCAAGACTTGAATGGCCTTTTCCTGACAACTCTTTCCAGGCTGTGGTCATTTTTTTTATTATTTTTTTTTAACACTTTTCCCTTCCACATAACTTTTTATCAATGTGCTTTGATACAACTGTTTGGGAACATCCCACTTCCTTGAGGCTTTCCCTCCTTATGGAGGGTATCAGTGATGGTTTTCTGCACAACTGTCAGGTCAGAACCCTTTGGAGGTGTTTTGGATTAATTAGCTAATTAGAGTGCGACAGTGAGCCTAAAATATTGAACCTTTTCACAATATAATTTTCCTAGATTTAGAATTTGGGGTTTTATAAGCTGTAAGCCGTAATCAAAATTTTAACAAATAAAGGCTTGAAATATCTCGCTTGGGATGTAATGAGTCTATTACCGTAGTTTCACCTTTTTAGTTGAATTACCAAAACAAATAAACTTTTACACAATATTCCTATTTTTCTAGTTTTACCTGTATGTTCAACAACCTGTCGAGCCACTCGTAGAACAGCGGTATTTAAACTGAGATTAACCTGCATAGAACTGGTCTCTAATTAGGTAACTCCAGAAGGCTGTTGATAGCACTGTATTTTATTTTGAGGCATCACATCTATGGTGCTAAATACAAACTCATTACACTTTTTCAGATTTGTTAAATTAAATAAAAACATACATCTCCGCAATTAAGGACTACTTTGTCCTGGTGTCAGATTAAATCCAAAAACACATTCAATTGTGTGCAAAAATGGCCTGAAAAATATGCAGAAAATGTCATGGTGTAAATAGCTTTGAGCAAGAAGAAGCTAACCGATCACTCTTCTAAGAGTACCTCTGCTTTTCTCACCTGTGTCATTTTGCTGAAGTCCAGACCTGGCCTGGAGCAAGGTAGGACATCTGGGTCATGGCGCCTCTTCAACCGGGGTTTACGCATGTCGCAGGGCTGCGAGTGGCACCGTGGCAGCGCAGGGTGCAGGTCCCGCCTAGAGCAGGATGGCGTACTGCAAGCTGAAGTGGGAGATTGACACAGGGCTGGATGCTCTGGGCCAGAAAAGCTGTGTGCCAGAACAGGAGCCGGGGATGGCTGAGGGTGCAAGGACGCCTCAGAGGCGATCTGAATGTGTACAGGAGAAAGGGAGAAGCGACGGTGCAGGACAGAATGAGAAACCAGAGGGGCTGGTGAAGAGGAGCAAGAGGAAGGAGTTGCCAGGGAGGCAGAGCAAGCACCTTTCAGCGCATCACAGGCATCCCATGGGAAGCCACATGACAAAGAGGAGTCAGAAGACAGTGCTAAACTAAAGAAGTTAGGGCTAGAAGATGAGAGTAAAGAGGAGGAGGTGAAGGAAGAACCAGGACCACAAAGAAGCAAAGAACTGGCTCCAGAGCCTGAACTAGATGCTCCTCTACTGTGGGAGCCTCGTTTAACTGGAGTCCAGACCTTTGACGCACTTGGGTGCCAAGTGGAGCGGCACTGGGACAGATCCTCTGGAACAGAGAGGGAGCGGCAGTGGCGTTTCGGAGGTGGCGGAGGGGAACTCTGGAAGGATTTGTTTGTGAGGGAGACCTCTGGTCCCTGGAGTGGCTCTCCAGAGCAGGAACGAGGCCAAGGTTCACACGAGTCAGCCAAAACATGTGCTTTGCATGACTGGTGTGTGGCTGAGCTGGCTTCTAATAATGAAAAAACAAAGATATAATACAGACGTCCACATTAGTCAGAGCTTTTCTTTTAAATTCTTCCGACTTACCTTGTGTCGTTTTGCCAGCACTCCAAGAAATTGTAGGACTTGAGCCCACTGCAGGCAGAGACTATAACAAATGCAACAACTTACTTTCACAGCAAAAAGTCAACTAAATTAAATGGAAGGTCAATTCTGTTTATTATTTTTCCTTAACTTACCACACTGGCATTGAATGTGAAAGCCTTGTGATAAGGTTCCTCTAAACTCTGCTTACGGAGCTGCTCTGTGATAAGTGTAACCATAATTGCAGTCCAAGGAGACTCATGGAGACGGTAGAGGGTAGTGGATTTGTTTCTTTCAGTCAGAACTCTGGCGTGGTCTATGGTGTCCCCTCCACACCTCAACCAGCCAGACTGACCAGCCTTCCAACTACACCATCCTCGTGTATTTGCCACCTGAAGCAACAGAATCAGATTAGGATGACTCAGTGACAGAACAACAATCGTTAACCAGAACAGTTACACACAACACAGAGGCTGTACAATTAAAACAGTATCTTACAAATAAACAGTAAGAGGAACGAGAGCATGAATGCTGAAAGCATACTTCTGCACAAAAACTAAGCTGGGCTACGTGAGCTGCGCCATTCATGTCACACATGAAAGGGAGAAGTTCATGTTCACAAAGGGAGAGACCACATGCGGATGTAAGGAGGCCCTGAACAAAGGAGTACTTCACATTCCATCAAATAAAGAGTAGGCACCCATAAAAAAACAAGGCACTCAAAATACTGATATTTCAGAATAGCTACAAAATGAAAAACCAAGAGGTGATTTAAAAGGCTAGTCATGTTGGTTGGGCCCAATAAACTCATATTACTTCCACGAGTTTTGGGTGCTGCAGAGAATAGGAGGGGGAAGTGTGTGGAAAATGAATGGTACAGGGGTTTGAAATGTGTCATCAGTACCTCCAAGGCAAAATCCATATCACCTTTTAGGACAAGTTTGAAGCAATCGTAAGTCATTGAAAACACTTATTTTCCTATAGATTAACCAACATTGGCATGAGAACAGAAATTCAACAAATCTAAACAACTTCTCCAACTGAAACTAAAGATAAAGACGACTATATAGCTGTTGAATTAAATAAAGCATAGCCTACTAGCAATTGCACTTGTGTTTAAGAGTGCAAAGGCAAAAGTACATTTAGTGCCTAAACCATGCCAATAGAAAGAATAAATCGTTTCAGTTTAAATACTTTACCATAGTCATAATTAGATCTAGTGACGTTCACAATCCCTACTAATTAAACTTTACAACTCTGCTGGCTTTCAGATTTGGCCTCCACAGCCTGCCATCTCATGACAAACCTTGGTGCTACATTGCTAGCTTGGTTACACACATGCCACAAGTCAAAGGATTTCACCAAACCTCATTTGGCAACAGCTCTGAAAGAAAAGCCGTGCAAAGACAGTTCTGCCAGCAATCATCTGCTAATTTCAAGCTAGCACATAATCGATTAGGTCAGCAAGTTTGAATATATACTAAACAATGTGCACAGAATGTGTCAAAAATCGTGATACATGTATGGCAAAAATTAAAAAGATACTTCTAACTTAAAAGTAATTTGGGGTGTTTAAGAATATCAAACGCAACGAGCTTTTTAACATGATGGCGCAGGTCGTTAATTTCTTATGAAAAACGTATTCGATTGCTACAATTGATATCAAATATGAACTGCAGTACAGATTTAATCAAGTTGATTTTTTTTCTGGGTAAATCCAATACAGATTGTAGCTGGTGAGCAAGCTAGCTTCGTAACACGATGCAGACCGTGAGACATCAAGTTATTAGCTGGCTACGTTAGCAAGCTGATAGGATAACAAGCGTGCCAAGCTCAATTACTGGTGCCATGTCTTTCAGCTCAACCCTTTACTACCTACAGACAGCCATGCAGTCGCTGACATAATTTGTCAAGACTGTGAAAACACGCCGTTCCTGAATTTACCGGCTCATATCTCGGTCACGCAGCCGCTTTGAGAGCTAGCACGCTACAGCTGACCTGAAGCATTACCTGCTTTCTGTGGTTCCTTAGCAACCGAAACTCGCACGGCCAAAAGAGCCACTAAGTCGCAGAGTATTTATAGCCTTTGGGCGATACCAATGCAAAGGTGCTTATGAGAACAATGTTTTACGAATATAACGTTCACAAAACGAATAAAGATAAATGTAGCACACGAGTATTCTAATTATCCTACTTATCAGGTTGCGTTGGGTATTTTCAACCCAATAGACTCAACGAATGTGTAGTGTTGCATGCTATCATGTTTTTACACGTCTTCCCCCTTACAACTCAAGTTATACCCTTCGAATTAAAGGTATAGTACAATTTTAAAACTTAACACAAATGTTTCTGCTTTGTATGTTATTTAAAAGTAACAAAACAGACATTTGTTTTATTTAGCCTTCTAGCATTTGCTGAAAAAAAAAAATACAACACATTTTAAAAAACTGGATAAACTAAAAACACCAACTGGGATCTGCGCATGCGTGGGGAATGTTTTCAATTTGCTCCAAAGGGAGATTGCAGGATGTTTGTTAAATAGTTTCATGAAACGAATCTTTATGTTTGATAGCTGTTAGTATGTAGCCCCGTGTTAATTGTTTCAAGTGTTTGTGTGTGTGTTTAGGTGTTTGTGTTTAGGTGTATGTGTGTGTGTTTAACTGACGAAACAAGAGAAGTCATGGCCGAGGAAAGATTCAGGAAAGAGGAAACCCTCGAAATGAGACAGAGGTTAATTGGGTATGTAAAATCAAAGCTCTTTATTGTTTTATTTACTGTTGGTAATGGGTAATGTCCTAGCTAGCTCACCGCTGGCTCGTATTTTGTTTAATCACAGCCAGTCGTGCAGGCTCTTTTATTCAGAAGACCCTGTGAAGATAGTCAGAGCAAGGGGACAATATTTGTTTGATGAAAATGGCAAACGCTATCTGGATTGCATCAGCAACGTTCAACATGGTAAAGTTTAACATTTCTGATTGTTGATCATTTATATAAATGCTACAACACTGTCACCTGGTGGCAGGATGTCTTTCTAATGTACTTGCTTGTTAAAAGTGTCTGGTAAAAGTATTCATGCCTCTTTTACATACTTTTTAATATTAAGTCACTTTGACACAAACCTAAAGCAACAACAAAGTAGTGGAATGAAAGAAAATGATTCATGGTTTCCAATCAGCCCCCCTCATCCCCAATCAGTATTGTGCAGTATGACTTTTTCTCAAATTACTACTGTAAGTCTTTTTAGGGTGTGTCTCAACCAGTTTGAGCCTCTGGAGACAACAGTTATTGTCTGATTGCCTTAGCAAAATTGGATGGAGAGTCTCCTAACATACATTGTCAAGTCCTGCCAGTGATTCTCATCTGGATTTAAGTCAGAACATTGGCTTCACAATTGCAACATATGATTATGCTGTGACCTAAGCCATTTCATTGTAGCTTTGGATCTATATTTAGGGAGTCGTTGTCCTTCTGAAAGGTTAACCTAGTCTCTAACAGGGTTTGCTTCAAGATTGCCATGTGTCTAACTCTATCCATCATACCAAACACTTTGATCAGTTTCGTGGTCTCTACCAAAAAACAGGATCTCCACCACATAATTCTGCCACCACAAGGGTACAGGGTGATATGTGGTTTTAGTAATCCGCCACATCTACTTTTTCGTCTACATGCAAAATCTTAACATTTTGATCTCAACTGACAAGAGTGCCTTCTTCTACATGCTTACAGTTTGCCCCATACGACTTGTGACAAACTGCAAATGTTTTTTTTTTCATGTTCTGCTCCCATAAAAGCCAGATTAATGACATTCAAGGCTAATAGGTGTCCTTTCAACAGATCTTCCCACCTGAACTCTTCCTCCAGAATCCTTCAGAGCCTCCTAGTTCACAACTGTTCTGTAATAAACCTATGAGTTTTCACCAGCTTTATTTATACTGAATTGAACTTACACACAGTCTATTAACTAATTAGTGGACTATAAAATGCA
The DNA here is from genome assembly GCA_963556495.2 of Valencia hispanica. Classification (NCBI taxonomy): domain Eukaryota; kingdom Metazoa; phylum Chordata; class Actinopteri; order Cyprinodontiformes; family Valenciidae; genus Valencia; species Valencia hispanica. Next base: position 28,563,264 of record OY747702.1, read on the forward strand.
ACTAGTTGCGCTGGCTTTTTTTTTTTAATTAAAAACTATTTATACTATTCCTTCTACTTCACTATTATGCATACATAAAATCCCAATAAATAAATCCTAATTGACGTTGTGAATTTTTTTTTGAAAGTTCAAGGAGAATGAATGCTTTTGCAAGACACTGTTAAGTGTATTTTCTGCAGTGGGACATTGTCACCCTGCTATAACAAAGGCTGCTGCGGCCCAAATGGAGCTCCTGAATGCAAATACCCGGTTCCTCCATGACAACATAGTCCTGTATGCAGACCGCCTGGCTGCTACCTTGCCCAAGAAACTGTCTGTCTTCTATTTTGTCAACTCTGGGTAAGAAATCTATCTGAACCGTCACAGAATCACACCCCAGGACAAACATTTCAGTGATCACATTTGCTTCTTTGACAGTTCGGAGGCCAATGATCTTGCTCTCCGCCTGGCAGAGCAATACACTCAACATGAGGATGTCATAGTGCTTGACCAGTAAGAATCTTAACTCCTGAGCAACGCATTTAATAAAAAAAAAAACACTTTTTGAATATAATAAACATTCCTTCCACACCAGTGCATACCATGGGCATCTAAAGTCTCTCATCGACATTAGTCCTTACAAGTTCCGGAAACTGGCAGGACAGAAAGAATGGGTTCATGTGGTGTGTAAATATATAGCTATTAGTATGTAAACTATAAAAGAAAAACATTGGAGTACTGCTTGTCTGAAAGATTGCAATTTGTCCTCCCAGGCACCCTTACCTGACACTTACAGAGGCATATACAGAGAGGAGCATCCCAATCCAGGTCTAGCTTATGCTGATACAGTGAAAGACTTGATAGGGGAGATCAATAGAAAAGGTCGAAAGGTACGTTTTGGTCCCTCTTAATGCTTCAATGGTAAAATAGGCAATATTTTGAAGATTTACTAATCCAAACATTTCCTGCTACAATGAACAACACAAATAGATGACATTTGTTATGGTTATTGCTCGTTCTCTCTTAGATTGCAGCCTTCTTTGCTGAATCATTGCCAAGTGTTGGGGGACAAATCATCTTCCCCCAGGGATACTTCTCTAAAGTCGCAGAGTCAGTATAGATCTATTGCATATGTTTCTTTTCCACAGTCTAGATAGGGTGACGTTTCACTTTTACCCTCTACAGATATGTGCGCTCAGCTGGTGGAGTGTTTGTCGTAGACGAAGTTCAGACCGGTTTTGGACGAGCTGGGACTCATTTTTGGGCTTTCCAGCTTCAGGGAGATGATTTCTGTCCAGACATCGTGACCATGGGCAAGCCGATGGGTAACGGGCATCCTCTGGCATGTGTGGCCACTACTGTGGAGATAGCTGGAGCTTTCACTGCTAATGGAGTGGAGTACTTCAATACGGTGACCATACAGAATTTTTATAGTGACAACCATCATGCTAACTTACATTTGTAGAAAGAAATACAGGTGCCGTTAAGACTGCTTTCCTAACAGATGTCTTTTGAACATCCCATTGTGGTGGTGTTTATTCCTATATGTTTGAGTTTTGTATTAAGTTTCTGACATTTCGCTATTATAATGCAGTTTGGGGGAAATCCAGTGTCGTGTGCCATTGGCCTGGCAGTTCTTGATGTGATCGAGGAGGAAGATCTGAGAGGAAATGCCATAAGAGTGGGAACACATCTGAAAGATTTGCTTAAGAAACTACAACCAAGACATGAAATAATCGGAGATGTCCGGTAAGAGTACATGTTCTTCCATTCTCTCACTATTTTGACATAAATGTGTGTGACAATGTATAACAAATACTAGTGCAGATATTTACATTACAGTATAACCTGGACGAGTGAATGAGTAGGGATTTCCTGTGCTTGTGTTCATTTATTCTGGTTGAATATTTTTAGGTGTAATTAGGTAAACCTTAAAGAGACAGAAGAGCGAACAACAAAATCTCACCTAAGGCTAATAACACCTCTAGTACCATATAAACGTAGCAAAGTACCAACAAAACAGCCGACTTCAATTTGAAGTTATAAAGCAAATTTTTTATTCTGTTTTTATACTTTTTTTCTACCTTTCTTGTTTTATCCTAAATGCTTCTATCATCTGTCACTTTGCTGTTACAGCCGAATTTCCCCAAACAATAAAGGAATATTCTAACTTCTAAAGTTGTTTTTATTCTTATTAAATATATATTCTTTTTTAAGGTTTTTGTGGCCACAGTGGCTTTTATTGAAAGTGGACAGGCTTATAGAAAAGGGAGAGAAGCAGGGGAAAGACATTCGGCAAATGTCCTCAGGCTGGAATCAAACCCGGGACAACCGCATCGAGGACTAAGGCCTCTGAACATGGGGTGCCCGTCTTAACCCACTGCGCCACGCAACGCTACAACTTCTAAAGTTTTTTAAAACATCTGTATGTGCTTGCTGTTTTCTGTCAAGCAGGGAATCTAAAGACAAGATTTTCATTTAAATCAAGTAAAAGTTCAAAATGGCACGTTTCGTAAAATTTCAACAATTATATTTCAAAAGTATTTATAACACATAACTTAGTCACATTTTGAAAGGCAGCATCAATAAACCTTAATACATAGTATTTGGATTTTCTTGTGAAGCGGAAGGAAATTGATACGTTTTTATTTTTAGACATAAAAATATTAAAAGTGAGGCCTGTATATATCTATTCAACACCTCTGTTGTAATACTTTGTAGAATCGTCGTTTGCTGCAATTACAGCTCACCATCTTAATTTTCAATTCAATTGTACAGGGCACTGTATTTCCTCTAACAATTCAACAATCTTGCCACAGTTCAAACAACAGATGTTTACACACGTAATAATTTTACTGTGAACAGATGCTCCCACCTGAGCTGTGGATCTCTGTTGTTCCTTTTGACTGCTGGAAATAGGACTCAGAATGGATGGATTTGTTTCCTTCCACTTCCACTACTTTGCATTGGTCTAACACATAAAATCCCAATGAACTACATTGAAGTCTGTTGTTCTAATGTGACCCAAAATGAAACGTTCAGTGGGGTTCTAATAACTTTTGTAAATCACTGTATGTATCAGTACCAAAATCTAAATGTGTTATTATTCAAATATTTTATTTTCAAATGAATATTTTATGCTATTGAATCCTGTCACTGTTCTTTTGAAAATATAAAGGACCGTAATCTTAATCCTTTTACTTCTTAATCCTCCACAGCTAACTTGTTTCCAGATTATGCTTTAAATGTTCGGTATTTACAATGAAACATTAAAATGTCAACATTATGTTGAGACGTAACAGCACGTTAGCTAAATATTCTACATATTTCTAGTTGTTTTTTTATTTCAGTTCCAATTAAAATCTATAGAAACGTTTCTGCTCTTTTACTTCTAGGGGGACTGGCCTGTTTGTGGGACTCGAGCTGGTTACAGACAGACAAAAGAAAACCCCTGCCACCAAAACTGCAGCATGGGTGGTAAAGAGGTATGGGATCATACTGTGTTCCATCTCCCTGCTACATAAAATGTTTCAGACAAAAGTTGGAGAACTACATGGAGTTTGCCAGTCATTGTGCTTTAGGAATGAGGCAAATTATTAGTAATTTACATCAGTAGTGGATTTACAGTATCGACCTTTCATGCATTTAAATACTGTGGCAACAACTTCAGTGTCAAGTTGAAAAGCGTGAGACTGATTTAACAAATCCAAAAGTAGGAATTCCAAATAGATTTTTCTTAACTGGGATCAGCTTTCCGACTTCTGAGTATACAGTGAGGAACATAAATATTTGAACACCCTGCGATTTTGCAAGTTCTCCCACTTAGAAATTATGGAGGGGTCTGAAATTCACATTGTAGGTGCATTTCCACTGTGAGAGAGCTTTTTTATTTATTTAGGGAATCATCTAAAGAATGCATTTGTATCTTATTCCTGCACATACGTATTTGAACACCTGGCAATCAGCAACATTTCTGGCTCTCAAAGACCTGTTACTCTGCCTTTAAAAGCCCACCTCTACTCCACTTATTAATCTAAATTAGTAGCGCCTGTCTGAGCTCGTTAAAGACACCTGTCCACCCCACAGTCAGACTCCAACTACTACCATGGGCAAGATCAAAGAGCTGTCAAAAGACACCAGACAAAATTGTAGACCTCCACAAGACTGGAAAGGACTACAGGGCAATTGTCAAGCAGCTTTGTGAAAATAGATCAACTGTTGGAGCAATTGTTAGAAAATGGAAGAGGCTAAAAATGAGTGTCAGTCTCCCCTGGACTGGGGCTCAATGCAAGATCTCACTTCGTGGGTTATCACTGATGATAACAAAGGTGAGGATTTAGCCCAGAACTACACAGGAGGAGCTGGTCAATGACATGAAGAGAGCTGAGACCACAGTTTCAAAAGTTACAGTCGGTAGAACACTACACCTTCATGGTTTAAAATCATGTATTGCACGGAAGGTTCCCCTACTCAAGTCATCACATGTCCAGGCCCGTCTGAAGTTTGCCAATGAACATCTGGATGATCCAGAGGAGGCATGGGAGAAAGTCATGTGGTCAGACCAAAATATAACTTTTCGTCTAAACTTCACTCGCTGTGTTGGAGGAAAAAGGAGTTGCATCCCAAGAACACCCTCCGTACTGTGAAGCATGGGGGTGGAAACATCATACTATGGGGGTGCTTTTCTGCGAAGGGGACAGGACAACTGCATTGTATCAAGGAGAGGATGAATGGGGCCATGTATTGTGAGATTTTGAGCAACAACCTCCTTGCCTCAGTCAGAGGATTAAAGATGGGTCGTGGCTCAGTCTCCTGAAGCACACAGCCAGGATAAGAAAGGAGTGGCTCCATAAGAAGCATATCAAGGTTCTGGGGTGGTCTAGCCAGTTTTCAGACCTAAATCCAATAGAGAATCTTAGGAGGGAGCAGAAACTCTGTGTTGCTCAGTGTCAGCTCCGAAACCTGAAGATCTGTGTGGAAGAGTGGGCCAAAATCCCTGTTGCAGTGTTTGCAAACCTGGTCAAGAACTACAGGAAATATTTGACCTCAGTAATCGCAAGCAAAGACTTCTGTACCAAATATTAACACTGATTTTCTCAGGTGTTCAAATACTTATGTGCAGCAGTAACATACAAATATTTGCTTTAAAAAATCTGACAATGGGATTTCCTGAATTTAAAAAAATGCTGCCTCTCAGTGGAAATGCACCTACAGTGTGAATTTCCAACACCTCCATAATTTCTAAGTAGAACTTGCAGGGTGTTCAAATACTTCTGTTCCTCACTGTAGACTACACTGCAAAATGAAACTCAGCGATACCAACAGAGAGCTGATTTAACTGTAGTACTTTAACCTTCATATAAGTCATTTTGATGTCCTCTGTATACCAGGTTAAAAGAGGATCAGATTTTTGTCAGCACGGACGGCCCCTGGGAAAATGTCCTAAAGTTCAAGCCTCCCATGTGCTTCAGTATGGAAGACGCAGAACTGGTAGTTCAGTGCATTGACCGCATCCTCACTGGTTTGTAGCACTAAATCCACTTTCACATTAACGGTAAACATGTCATGTAAACAGACTTCTTTATTGAAGGTTGGTAAGCAGACTGTGTACATTAAAGCATTTTCCCAGAACAGGGCAGCTCTGACACGTCGACCACATTCTTATTTTCTGTAACATAAAATATGCATCACTGAAAACAGCCACACACTAATCTGTATACATGTTGATCTCAATATCAAAAAGCAATTTCAGTGATTAATTTTAATGCGTTTAACCGATTCATTAGACCAATTTTCAAATTGTTTTCAATTTTGATGACTTACAGCTAATAAACCATAAATTTTTTTCAGAAAATTTAAATAACCTTTTTAAATACCTTCAATATAGAGCTCTTTTTGCATGAATTATTTTATCAGTGCGGTGTTGGACAGAGGTGACTTGAGATGAACCTGTTCGTTAGTGATGTTAACTGAAGGGAGAAAAAAACCCTCTAAGTAAATCGGTGATTCATACTTATTTTCCTCTTCACAGACATGGAGGCCAAGAATCTCAAACTGGAAAATGAAGACATCTAAAATTTGTCAAACCTGTAGAAAACCTTTAATTGCATTCAACATTGTCAAGATGACACATTCATGAAGTTGTTCAGAGGTAGAGATATCCACACTTAAGGCTGCTGTAGCTCAGGTACGCTCGCAGTTCATTTCAGAGATGGTATTTCCCCCCAAACACTGACTGCTCTGGGAAGTCACTTCACTTCTTCTTGAAGCCCAATGGAAATGCATCATGAATGATCTGTGCATTCAGTCCTATCCAATTTACATTTTCATGGTGAGATCTTTAGTTTCAGGTGTTCAGCATCACTTCATGGTAGATTTGACAGAACATGTTTTCAGCCTTTCCTCCGATGACCGCCAGTGCATCTTTACCCTTTTTCTTACAACGTAAAAAAAAAAGTCAACACTAAATCAAGGAAATAAAGTTTGGATCCCTAAATCACATCGCCTTGGTTCTTTTGCCCACAGCAGCCATAATTTAAAAACATGTAGCTTCATACTCATCCAAAACATGTGATCAATACACAGTAGGCCCAGTTAAGCACTTACCAGACCACCATCTTTAAGTGATGGATACATTGTTACAAAAGCTCAAGTGTTCCAGGTTCACATTAAGTGCGGTTGGGTATTAACAGGTAGAGAAGCCCTCTGCCACATCTCCCCTAAGAGGAATCCGAGGAGTTGCCATTACTCGAGACAAAACATGCAAGCCATTTACCATTAACAGTACATTTAACATTAACTTTACAAAAAAATAACCAAAAGATCCAAGTGTAATATAAACCAAATTTTTATTTCTATCAATTTGCCCAAGACACTAGAGGAATGAGTTTCCAGTGACAGAGGGGATACCCTCTTACATTATAACAGGCTTGCGTTCAAGTTGAATAACACTAATAAAGCCACTTAAAAATTGCAGACATGGGGGGAGAAACTTTCTTAAAAGCAAAAAAAAATTAAAATAAATGCTGGTTGTTGTTTTCTACAAGCCCCCGTAGCGCTCACTTGACATTTTTAAAGAACTCTTTGATTAGTGTAAATCCCTTTTTAATCACCTCACTCCACATCTGAAGCCATGCAACTCAATTCCAACACTCAGCATGGGAAAACATAAAAATCTAGAAACACAGGCGAAAAAAAAATAAAAAAAAAAAATAAACAGCAATATTGTTTTATTTGAGAGCTTTTCAAAGCCCCTTTGCTCCTGCTCGGCTGTAATTCCAGTCGACATGTAAAAATACAACCATACAATACATTAGATTCAAAAAGGGTACCAAAAAGTACAGTAAAAATAACACTTCCATCACTGGAAATGTATATGGACACAAAACAATATAAAATAAAATAAAATAAAAAAGTGGAAAAGTGACATTTGCTTCCCCAGTTCCTCACTTGATCTGTACAAATGGAGCATGAGTCCAAATTTCTGCCAACTCCAAAGGAAAAGCCAGAGCCCATGTTCGCTGTGGTCAGACCATGGATCTCTTTTTCTTATTTACTTTAGACCTTAGGAGGAAAAACACGGTGCTTTACATTACTGAGAATTAACCGAGCGTGGCATGCAGTTACACAGAGACAGACAGGTGCATGAATGAGTTTGACAAATAAAGTGAATGACAAACATTTTTGGGACGGGAAGGGAGGGGCGGGGGACGCGGCTGCTAGCTGATCAGATCAGTCCTCATTTCTTTTTCTGGACCACCACAAATCCGTACTGATCAAGTAGGCTTTGTAGAGATGCATCTCAAGATGGCTGACAGGTGGAATGAATCCATCTTTCATGATCCCAGACCCCACATCACGCCCTACTATAACCCCACCACAATGGTTGAATGGATTTAGTGTAGATGGAGCTTTTTGTGGGGCCAAAAGGCACTAATGGTTATAGCTACGATCTCATACTACCACGGATGATGCAAGAATGCATACCTGCACTACGTGTGATCAGTATGGCTTGTAGCTACTCTGGTGGCCTCCACGTCTTGGAGTTTTCCCATAGCTTGTATTGCCCTGGTCTGGAGGACAAGAGAAAAAGGGACTGAGTTCTTCTGTACAACAAGGAGGACCAAGAAAATAAAGTTTCTCTCATTCAGTGTCTTTCCCTGGGGGCACTTATCGCTTACTGTAATCGTAGCCACCCCCATAGCCGTAATAACCAGCAGAGTAGTCATAGTTGCCATAGCCACCGTATCCATAGCCCTGCTGTCCATAACCATAGCCCTGGTTGTATCCCTGGTTCCAGTAGTTGTTGTAGCCTTGATTCCAGTTCTGGCCCTGGCCTAGAAACAATAGGTGAGGCCTTTGTCATAACTCAGCTTTAGAGCAAACAATTACAGCTATAGTCGTTAATGAGAAGGCTTCATCGGGCGTGATGAAGTTCCTTACCTCCACGCCCCCTGCCACGGCCTCCGTATCCCCGGGCGCCGTACTGCTGCTGCATGTAGACCTCTTTGGGCTGGGCGATTTTAATTTCACACTGTGGAAACACCAATAGCGTGTTATTTTTCAGTGGGAGAACATTTTTGTAACACGTAGCCATTTGATACCAATCGGCAGTAATCTGCCATAGAGTTTACCTTGCTTCCACCGACGGTATGGTACTTCTTCTCCATAACCTTCTTGACAGAAGCCTCTTCTTTATACGTAATAAATACGAATCCTCTCCTCTTCTCGGTCTTTGGATCTTGTGGGAGTTCAGTGGTCTCAATCTATAAAAAAGGAAAAGAGCTTCGTCAAGCAGCCGGCAATCTCATGCTTGGTGACGTTCTAATCCATCTGATGCCCAATAGCACGATTGTTGTACCTCTCCAAATGTCCCGAAGTATTCTTCGACGACTTCCTTGGCAGTATCCGGGTTAAGGCCCCCAACAAAGATTTTCTTTACTGGCTCCTTCTTCATGGCCATGGCTCTCTTGGGGTCAATCTGTCTGCCATCTAACCTGTGCTCCTTCTGTTCAAGAACCTACATAAGACAAACATTTGTAGTTTATTGCCACTTAATAATCACACAAACATTTCCCCAAAAAAATATTTCGATCCAATTCCAGATCTATATCCCAACAGAAAAAAAAAATCTGTTTCACACACAGCTCATTGTAGTTTGTTTTGGGCATTAATAAAAGGTTGTTGTTATACTGTCCAGCACCAGCTTATTTGTCTGCATATTCAGTACATTTCAAAAGCTGGTCTTAAGTAATTCTTATGTTTCCTATTAGTCATTAAAAGTTGTTGAAGATAGTTAACCATGATGTAAGACCAATGGACTCATGCCAGAATAAAAATAAAAAAAGTTATCCAGGTTTTTATTTAGTAGTTGATGCAAGCATTAAAAAAGGCGTGGATTTATGCCAATGACATCTCGTTTCCTTTCTTCATTCCTTACCTTGTCTACGCTAGCTGAATCCTTAAAGAGAATGAAGCCAAATCCTCTTGACCGGCCCGTCTGCTGGTCCATCTTAATAGTGCAGTCGGTCACCTCTCCAAACTTTGAGAAGTAATCCTTCAGATCCTTTTTGCTCGTGTCCCAGCTCAGCCCTCCGACAAACATTTTGCTGGGGTGGGGGGGAATACAGACATAATTAGCCCAATACACAGTATGATTTACAGGGAAAAGGGGGGCTTAGCTCTCAAATTGGTCAGATTGGGGGTATAAAACATTTAGGCACTCCATAACAGTATACTATTACATGCAGTATGAATAAAGTTGCTGTCCCTTTACCATCCCACTAATGACCATCAAACTTGGGAGAAAATGAATCCTTCCAATCCATTCTGGTCTGTATGGATTTTAACTTAACCCTGATTTTCCCACTCAATGTTTGACTGTACAATTTTAGGGTCTGAATCCTAACCTAGTCAACCTGAAGTTTTATTTTACTAATTAATGTTGCCAGCTAAACTGCTTTCATCATGACAGCAAGTTGGCATCTAATTCGTAGCTTCTGATCTATCGATTGAATGAACATTTAAATCGGGTTATGACTTCAGTGTCGCGGTTTTAACTGGGTTACACTAATTTATTTGTGGCCTTTAGAAAACAAACCACCAGGATTTTATAACGTTATCATTGAGGTGTGTTTGTGAATTGAGAATAGAGTGGATGTTGCCGTCCTTTGTAGTAATTCCCTTGATCTTATTTAATAGTACTCACTCAAGATGTATTAACTTCACATATTATGAAACAATTCATCACCCATTTACTGCATTAGCTGAACAGTGTTGAAAGAAATCATGAAGAACACTAATTGGTCTTTGGACCATTTATTGACAGTGGGACAAAAACTGTTTAGAGAAAACGTCGTCCTCCTCCTTAGGTTGATGTCTCCAGAATAGTTTGTAATGGTAACATCTGACTAAAAAACATGGCGTGATCTAGAAACTGATGGGATTTTATTCAATTTATAGTTATATTCCATAAAAGGAATTGAAACCAAACAAAAAAAGCTCCAGAAGATGTTATTTTGCTAAAGTACAGAGCTGATTCCTTCCGCTTCTATTGTCTCATCTACATTTTTCAGTGTCTTAATCGGATTTAAATCCAGACTACGATTAGGACACCCTTCATTTTGTTTTATTTGAACCATTCAGGGGCAGGATTGCTGTAGAACCAAGCCGATGGCTGGTCATTCTCCGTTAGGGTGTTTGAGCCATAAATTATGGCGACTCATTCCAGTTCTGAAGTACCAGTAGCTCCAGCCCATCACCACGCCCGATTGTCAGTATGATCCATTTCTGAAATGCAATGTGCCAGTGTCCACACACCTTTCAGTTTCGCTTTCGTCCACAAAATATTAATCCAGAAGTTTAACTCTAACCGTTGCGTTCTTTTTAGTTAACAGAGGTTTTCACTTTCACAGGTGAGTGGGGGTGAGTGCTTTGGATAGGGTTCTTGGGTGTTTAAGTTGGCGGTGCACCCTCAAATTAATTTAAGTAACCTTCTAATTCTACTGTTCTAGCATTAATAAAGCTTGGGTGTGGCTATTCTCACCAGAAACTGTGGTTAATAAAAGTTCATTGAAGATTTAATAAGGGGAGGGGAAAACTTATCTTAATTAGTTTACACACACAAGAAATATCTAAAAGCTGTTGTATTTACTTGGGTTATATTTCTGATATTCACATTTGTTTGATAATGTGTTCCTCGCAGTTTGGCCATTTTCACCACATACTGCCTCAGTGCAATAGTAGAAATTGTCCTAGGCAGAGGATGGGGGAGGGGGGGATATACATTATGTACACCATGTTCCAGCACATCTGTTGATCCTGTAACATATGGGGGAGGGGGATTTTGACATGACGCTTTATGATTCAATTTCAACAAATTAAAACATTAGTATTTTTTGACAGATTGTTACGACATCGCTGTAGTTTTTTTCGTGAGCTAGTATTGAATGGTTCAATGTCTGCTGTAACGCCCATCCCCCTCCCTCCACTCGGCACATGGCGCCAACAAAAGGCCGGCTGAACAAAGAAGCATAGTAGTAATCCAGCAGTGGTTATTAAGGCTGTCTCAGCTAGGCAAAAAAATATCGTCAAAATATCAACGTAAACTCACCCGGCATCCTCTTCGCCCTTGCTGGCGTCGATCTGGCCGCCGTCCTGCGAGTTCCCGTCCGGATCGGTCCCCGCGCCTTGTCCGCAGTCATTCTCGGCGCTGCCGTCGTTTCCTCCTTCGTTAAAATCGTCCTCCGCTTCGTGGCCGTTTTCCGACGTTTCCATATACTGCTGCTCTGCCTCAGACATTTTGAACTACTATACCTAAAAAGAACAACGGGGGAATATGCAATGAGTGGCTTCATAAGCGATCGTTTCCCGATCCGTCAGCCTTCACGCGCTTCGCCATTTACGAGGTGCCAATTTACGCTTTTTCCCACCATTTTGACCGGCGACACTGCGCCTCACGCATTCACACAGGGAGACTTAGTGACATCTTTACTGCTCGTTTCTTTACATTAACGTGGAATCATCCACTATCTAGAGCGCTACTCTGCTGGAAGCAAAGATTAGAAAAACATCTGAATCATACTGATAAACCCAAGTCTGGACTCAAATTCTCTATTACGTAAGCCAGAGGCCGTAATGCGCGAAATGTAGGCCATTTTTGCGATGCAGCTTTTATTTCAATACCATCAAAAACGTCGAATAAGAAGAAATAATAGCACAACAAACTACCCGATATGTGTCAGTGTGAAATACAAACATGTTTGAGAAGACAAGAAGGTCTACTTACTAGTCTCACTGTCGAGAGGCTCTCTTCAAGATGGATTCTCCCACACGACGACAACTCGTGGTTGGTTTTTTAGAAGCGGCAACGAGGAAAAAAATAGCTTCTGCGAAGGAGCCATCTGATTGGTCGCATTCAACTGTCACTCTTGGTGCTGACCAATTACAAACGCTACATTTTTCTTCTCCTACACAGCCGTTAACGCCCTCTTACAACACAGGAAGGAACTCAATGAACCTTTCTGAGCTACTAGAAATGTGTTCCCCGGTGAAGAAGTGAAATAGCTATTCCTTTGAGCTGTGAGCTTTCACCTATTGTTTCTTTAACTCGAAATCTGTTTCTTTCTTTTTTTGATCATACCAATAGATTCGATTGCATTCGACAAAAGGCACAAAATAATATTTAACTGCATTACTGTAAGAGTAAAGAAGTATAACTTGAAATCAAGACGGGACAACTAAACTATTATTAGCCTAAATGGAATTAAACTGACCACGATTCTTCTTTTTCAGTGAACTCTAATGTAAGATGATTCGATTATGAAATGAAACAATTTATTGTTCTTTATTAACACCTCTTGAACCTTTATTGACATTTTGTCATCACAGAAAGATATTTAAAATTGCTTATTGAGATTTTATGCGACAGACCAACACAAAGCAGTGCATAATTGTGAAACAGTACACACATTATAATCTGTTTTTAAAGTGTTGGCAAGTGAATCTAGGGTTTGAAAATTTGGTCGATTCTTTGCATAATAGCACAGGGTCCAACAGACTGGATGTAGAGCATCTATTAACCAGTTTTTTAAGTCTTGCCCATTTTGAGTTAGATTCAGATCAGGACTGACTAGACTACACTAACAATAATCTGCATGATTCTGCCACCACCATGTTTCAGGAGTGTTAGTCTTCTTTCAGTTTAATTCAATGCAGTTTATTTATACCCCACTAATTCATAACACATGTCATCTCAAGGTACGTTACCAAAAAAAGTCAATTCGGTAGTCCCTTCTGTAATATGAACAGCCATCTCTCGATCAGTGTAAATTTTGACAAGACTTTTATTTTTTTATGTCAGTTAGTCAACTAAATTGATTGTCTGTTTAGTTGAAAAATATGAAGTCATAGAGAAATGCTTTCTTGGTGCCACCTAAATCTTTACACCAAGCCGAAATATTTATCTTTGCAACTTTATCTTAATTTTCTTTTGACATTTCTTCCCCTAAAATCCTAAAAAGGATGTGCATTGTATATAGAACACACACAACATTTTACATTAAATAAAATAACACCGGTCCGACTGGTTTTGGAGTTATGCCACACTATTTCCATATTCAGATGACAGGCTGAACAGAAGCTGTGAGATTTTAACAGCTTGGAAAATGTATTTGTAATAAATGTACATTTTGCTTGCTGCTCCATTTCTCATTTGCGCTCCAGGACTCTGTGTTCTTAAGCAGGTACTGTAATCTGTTTTAGGCATGGACCTCTACTGACTATAACACTGGTATGCATAGCATCATGACACCTGAACTATATTAACTAACAATTACTGCATTACAAAAAGTCTTTTGCAATATTAATATTGCACGCACATATTATGTGGATGATATATTAATTATATATATTGCAGCCCTTATTTTACACATCTGCACAACTTTATCTCTGACCTATCTGGTGCGTTCCTTGGTCATCATGATGCTATTTGTTACACTAAACCTTTTAAGCCTTCCCAGAACAGCCAGATTTATTCTGACATACCGGTCGACTTTATTTACCAATCTTTTCCACTAAAATAAATTAAAGTTTACGGTAGTAATGTGACAAAATGCACACAAAAAACAAACAACTTAGGGGTGTGAATACTTCTGAGCTACGGTCCAAGTGTGTTTGTTTGTTTGTTTCTTTCTTTCTTTTCTTTCCTTCCAACATGTTCAATCTTCTAGCAGTCTTCTAATGTAGCAGGAAATAAATTAGATTATTTGATTTACTCAGCTGGTCTACTCAGTTAATTAAATCTCTGAAAGCAAGTCTTGTAGTACAGTTGTGGCCAAAAGTTTTGAGAATGACACAAATATTAGTTTTCACAAAGTTTGCTGCAAAACTACTATTAGATCTTTGTTTCAGTTGTTTCTGTGATGTACTGAAATATAATTACAAGCACTTTATACGTTTCAAAGGCTTTTATTGACAATTACATGACATTTATGCAAAGAGTCAGTATTTGCAGTGTTGGCCCTTCTTTTTCAGGACCTCTGCAATTCGACTGGGCATGCTCTCAATCAACTTCTGGGCCAAATCCTGACTGATAGCAACCCAATCTTTCATAATCACTTCTTGGAGTTTGTCAGAATTAGTGGGTTTTTGTTTTTCCACCCGCCTCTTGAGGACTGACCACAAGTTCTCAATGGGATTAAGATCTGGGGAGCTTCCAGGCCATGGACCCAAAATTTTAGCGTTTTGGTCCCCGAGCCACTTAGTTATCACTTTTGCCTTATGGCACGGTGCTCCATCGTGCTGGAAAATGCACTGTTCTTCACCAAACTGTTGTTGGATTGTTGGAAGAAGTTGCTGTTGGAGGGTGTTTTGGTACCATTCTTTATTAATGGCTGTGTTTTTGGGAAAAATTGTAAGTGAGCCCACTCCCTTGGATGAGAAGCAACCCCACACATGAATGGTCACAGGATGCTTTACTGTTGGCATGACACAGGACTGATGGTAGCGCTCACCTTTTCTTCTCCGGACAAGCCTTTTTCCAGATGCCCCAAACAATCGGAAAGAGGTTTCATCGGAGAATATGACTTTGCCCCAGTCCTCAGCAGTCCATTCACCATACTTTCTAAAGAAGATCAATCTGTCCCCGATGTTTTTTTTGGAGAGAAGTGGCTTCTTTGCTGCCCTTCTTGACACCAGGCCATCTTCCAAAAGTCTTCGCCTCTCTGTGCGTGCAGATGCGCTCACACCTGCCTGCTGCCGTTCCTGAGCAAGCTCTGCACTGGTGGCACTCAGATCCCGCAGCCGAATCCTCTTTAGGAGACGATCCTGGCGCTTACTGGACTTTCTTGGACGCCCTGAAGCCTTCTTAACAAGAATGGAACCTTTTTCCTTGAAGTTCTTGATAATCCTATAAATTGTTGATTTAGGTGCAATTTTAGTAGCCACAATATCCTTGCCTGTGAAGCCATTTTTATGCAACGCAATGATGGCTGCACGGGTTTCTTTGCAGGTCACCATGGTTAACAATGGAAGAACAATGATTTAAAGCATCACCCTCCTTTTAACATGTCAAGTCTGGCATTCTAACCCAATCAGTTCAAGAAGTGGACTTTAAACCCACTGGCTAATTTAGATGAGGAATCAAATCAACATGCTTGAAGATAAAGAACAGTTATTTGATCTAGTTAATGATAAGAAAATCAACAAAACATTTGACTGCTACCAAATATTCATGTATTTACAAATATAACAACAAACATGAATTTTTCAGAAGCAAATACAAGTAAAAATGGCGGTCATCCTTCCTTATATTGCTCTCTGGTTGTCAGTTTTCATCTTCCACAGTGACTCCATCACATATTCGAGGCTGATTTGGATCGTTTTTCAGTAGCCAGTCAGCGAGCCAAATCTATTGAGAAGAGAAAAGATGCACAAGCTAACAATACTGTACTTAAAACGTACAAAGCTTTATCTGAGCATCAGTACTTACACAGGGGTTGAGAGGCTTTTCCTTACAGAGCTCTGTGAGTCCACGAAGGAGAACTGGGTTTACATTCTTGCTCAGGTACTCTTCAGTTTCTCCTCTGGTTGGAAAGGGCTCAATTACAGCTGCAGAGAGAAATCATATGGAGTTTGGGACTTCACATGTTTATGAACAACAATAGTTTTGATAGAGCAAAGTACATACTGTTTGGAAACATGAATTTAATCTCCCTGACTGCTGTGAGAAACGAGTCACTGCCATGAAGAGCGTTCTTTAGGTCAGAAGTTCCATATTTTGATCGAAGACTGGAGAAAAATATGTGCAGCACATGGAATAGAAAAAAATATAAAGTATTAAGTTAAGTAAGGAAGGACAACAGGCCTTTACAGCATTTCACCAGAACAGAGTCAGTTTTACTGACACTGACCACACTGTTACTTTGTATAACAGAATATGTATGACACGCTGCAATCAGGGTCATGCTGTGATTGATGTTTATACTGGTTCATCTCAATATATTGGCATGTAATCAAGTAATTCAGCTTAAATAATGAACTTTTAAATTACAGTGAGGAACATACATCTAATTTTACAAGTTCTACCACTTAGAAATTATGGAGCGGTCTGAAATTCACATTGTAGTTGCCTTTCCACTGTGAGAGACAGTATTTTTAAAGAATTTGTATTTTATGTATTTGAACACCTGAGAAAATCAGTGTTAATATTTGGTACAGAAGCCTTTGTTAACAATTACAGAGGTCAAACATTTCCTGTAGTCCTTGACCAGGTTTGCACACATTTTGGCCCACTTCTCCACACAGATCTTCTCTAGATCTGTCAGGTTTCAGGGCTGTCACTGCAACACGGAGTTTCAGCTCCCTCAAAAGATTTTCTTTTGGATTTAGGTTTGGAGACTGGCTAGGCCACCCCAGAACATTGATATGCTTCTTGTGGAGCCACTCCTTGGTTATCCTGGCTGTGTGCTTTAGGAGTCCGAGCCACGACCCATCTTCAATGCTCTGACCGAGGGAAGGAGGTTGTTGCTCAAAATCTCACAATACATGGCCCCATTCATCCTCTCCTTGATACAATGCAGTTGTCCTGTCCCCTTCGCAGAGAAGCACCCCCATAGCATGATGTTTTCACCCCCATGCTTCACAGTACAGATGGTGTTCTTGGGATGCAACTCATTCTTCTTTTTCCTCCAACACAGCGAGTGAAGTTTAGACGAAAAAGTTATATTTTGGTCTGACCACATGACTTTCTCCCATGGCTCCTCTGGATCATCCAGAAGGTCATTTGGCAAACTTCAGACACGCCTGGACATGTGATGACTTGAACAGAAGAACCTTCCATGCAAAGCATGATTTTAAACAATGACGGCGTGATGTTCTACCAACAATAACCTTTGAAACTGTGGTCCCAGCTCTCTTCATGTCATTGACCAGCTCTTCCTGTGTAGTTCTGGGCTGATTCCTCACCTTTCTTACCAACAGTGATAACCCACCAGGTGAGATCTTCCATTGAGCCCCAGTCCGAGGGAGACTGACACTCATCTTTAGCCTCTTCCATTTTCTAACAATTGCTCCAAAGGCTGATCTATTTTCACCAAGGTGCTTGACATTTGCCCCGTAGTCCTTTCCAGTCTTGTGGAGGTCTACAATTTTGTCTCTGGTGTCTTTTGACAGCTCTTTGGTCTTGCCCATGGTAGTAGTTGGAGTCTGACTGTGGGGTGGACAGGTGTCTTTAACAAGCTCAGACAGGCGCTACTAATATAGATTAATAAGTGGAGTAGAGGTGGACTTTTTAAAGGCAGAGTGACAGGTCTTTGAGAGCCAGAATTCTTGCTGAATGATCGGATCAGATTTCCTAAATAAATAAAAAATGCTGTCTCTCATAGTGGAAATGCACCTACAATGTGAATTTCAGACCCCTCCATAATTTCTAAGTGGGAGAACTTGCAAAATCGCAGTGTTCAAATACTTATGTTCCTCACTGTATATAGATTCATCTAAACTCAGCAAAAAAATAAACGTCCCTTTTACAGGACTGTGTATTTCAACAATAATGTTGTAAAAATCCAAATAACTTTACAGATCTTCATTGTAAAGGGTTTAAACAATGTTTTCCATGCATGTTCAATTAACCATAATCAATTAATTAACATGCACCTGTGGAATGGTCGTTAAGACCTTAACAGCTTACAGAAAGTAGGCATTTAAGGTCACAGCTCTAAAAACGCAGGACACTAAAGAGACTTGTCTACCGACTGTGAAAAACACTCAAAGAAAGATGCCCAGGGTCCCTGCTCATCTGCGTGAACGTGTATTAGGCATGCTGCAGGGAGGCATGAGGACTGCTGATTTGGCTAGGGCAATAAATTGCCATGTCCGCACTGTGAGACGCCTAAGACAGCGCTACAGGGAGACAGGAAGGACAGCCGATCATCCTCGCAGTGGAAGACCACGTGTAACAACACCTGCACAGGATCGGTACATCCGAATATCACACCTGCGTGACAGGTACAGGATGGCCACAACAACTGCCCGAGTCACACCAGGAACACACAATCCCTCCATCAGTGCTCAGACTGTCCGCAATAGGCTGAGAGAGGCTGGACTGAGGGCTTGTAGGCCTGTTGTAAGGCAGGTCCTTACCAGACATCACCAGCAACAACGCAGCCTATAGGCACAAACCCACCTTCGCTGGACCAGACAGGAGTGGCAAAAAGTGCTCTTCACTGATGAGTCACGGTTTTGTCTCACCAACGGTGATGGACGGATTCTTGTTTATCGTCGAAGGAATGAGCGTTACACCGAGGCCTGTACCCTGGAGCGGAATCAATTTGGAGGTGGGGGGTCCGTCATTGTCTGGGGCAGTATATCACATCACCATTGGACTGAGCTTGTTGTCATTGTTGGCAATCTCAATGCCTTGCTGTACAGGGAAGACATCCTCCTCCCTCATGTGGTACCCTTTATCCATGCTCATCCGGACATGATCCTCCAGCAGGACAATGCCACCAGCCATACTGCTCGTTCTGTGCGTGAGTTTCTGCATGACAGCAATGTCAGTGTTCTGCCATGGCCAGCAAAGAGCCCGGATCTCAATCCCATTGAGCACGTCTGGGACCTGTTGGATCGCAGGGTGAGGGCTAGGGCCTTTCCCCCCAGAAATGTCCAGGAACTTGCAAGTGCCTTGGTGGAAGAGTGGGGTAACATCTCACAGCAAGAACTGACAAATCTGGTCCAGTCCATGAGGAGGAGATGTACTGCAGTAGTTCAAGCAGCTGGTGGCCACACCAGATACTGACTGGTACTTTTGATTTTGAGCCTCCTTTCATTTAAGGACACATTATTCTATTTCTGTTAGTCACATGTCTGTGAAACATTTTTAGTTTATGTCTTTTGGTGTTGACTCTTAGTGTTCATACAAATATTTACACACATTAAGTTTACTGAAAGTAAAAACAGTTGAGTTGAGTTTATATAACGCATCTATCCAAGCATTTTCTGATGGTTATGGCTTAAAGGTAATGAAAACTAAATATTCAGTTTCTCAGTATATTTGAATATACAGTTTTATATAAGACCAATAAAAAAGGTGGATGACATGCATTAATGCAGCGTAGCATGGAGGAGATCAGTCTGATGTTCTTCTGAGACGCTAAGGAAGCCCAACATGCTTTAAAAGTTGTTGCATTGTTGGCTCTCATTATCAAGACAATACATCGTAAATTCTCTATGGGGTTTAGGTCAACCCAGTTTACTTTTGACACTGTGGCCAAGTGCCAAATCTGGCTAGAAAATGTCAAGTTGGCAGAGTCCTCCATGACTGTATAGGGTAGGCCATAACAGCCACAGCAAAACACTTGTGTAGCAAAAGGTATTTTTTCACTGTTTCCATGTTAATTTCAATTTTCTTGGGAAATTGAGATATAACCAAGCCCAAAATGCTGACAACACTGTTGGCCTAGAAAATGTACAATGCATAATTATTTGAGACTGACCACTCTGGGTGCATTTCTCTGGCTCTGGAGATGTTGTCAGGCCCCATCATAGACTTCCAGTGGGCAATAGCGTTGTCCCGAGCCAGCGTCATGGCAACAATGGGGCCGGAGCTCATGAAGGCCGTCAGGCTGGGAAAGAAGAGCTTTCCATACTGGTGTGCATAGAACTCACTGCATTGCTCAGGACTCAGCAGCAGCCTCCGCTTCTACCACAAGAATAATTCACTTTTAGACAGTTCAGCAAAAATATGGTTATTATTTGTCTCCAGCAGATAGGCACCAGTCCCCCCACCCACCCCCGCAACCTAGGATAGGATGGATGGATGGATTTGCCTACAGCTTTATGAAACTGATGCAAATGACTATTTAGACAGATGAGGGCTTTTAGGTTTTCCACAAGGCAACAATAAAAGGGACATTGAGCTGAGTACAGATGAGCCAGGTTAGGTAAGGAAATGCCATCAAAGGAGCCATCTGCACCAGCAGCAGCACTTCAACAGCAGCAGCCAAGGCACTGACACAGGGCGCCCAGAGGAGGCAAGGCAGAGACCTCCACTAGCGCTACCTGGAAAGCACCCAGGCAGCCACAGCCGACCACCGCTCCCGAGGCAGAGGGCTCCCATAGAGGAAACACTGGAAGAAAGATTAAAAAACAGGTTAAAATATAAAAATAAATAAACAATGGTTAAATGTGATAAGACTACGTAGTAAAACACTGATAAACTAAAAGCAAGTAAAACATACAGAGCAATTAAACAGACTCTAATAAATAATAATCAGTTAAAAGCTCGGCTAAAAAGGCGAGTCTTGAGCCAGCTCTTAAAAACATGAACGTTCTCTACGCTCCTAAGGTCCTCTGGCAGCCTGTTCCAGAGGTGAGGGCCGTTGTACTGGAAAGACGCCTCGCCATGTGTGTGTCCTGACTTTAGGGATAACAAGGAGATGGCTGCCAGAGGAGCGCAGAGACCACGAGGGTTTATATGGTAAAAGCAGTTCTGAAAGATAAGAAGCCCCAAGACCATTAAGACACTTAAAAACCAATAAAAGAACCTTAAAATCGATGCTAAATCATACGGTGAGCCAATGCAGTGAATTTAAGACAGGTGTATTGTGCTCCCCTTGCCTGGTCTTCGTCAGAACATATGCTGCTGAATTTTGTAGAAGTTGGAAACCTGATATACTCTTTTTGGTAAGACTAGAAAGCAGGGCATTACAGTAATCAATTAAAATGGTGATAAAAGCATGCATCAGCGTCTCCGTGTTGCCCCGGGAGAGAATGGGGCTGACTCTGGCGATGTTCTTTAGATGATAAAAACCAAATTGTTATTTTTACTTAATTAGTGTGAATGCTGTAGATTCTTCTTCTTCTTCTTCTTCTTCTTCTTCTTCTTCTTCTTCTTCTTCTTCTTCTTCTTCTTCTTCTTCTTCTTCTTCTTCTTCTTCTTCTTCTTCTTCTTCTTCTTCTTCTTCTTCTTCTTCTTCTTCTTCTTCTTCTTCTTCTTCTTCTTCTTCTTCTTCTTCTTCTTCTTCTTTAACTACTTCTTCTTCTTCTTCTTTAACTACTTCTTCTTCTTCTTCTTTAACTACTTCTTCTTCTTCTTCTTTAACTACTTCTTCTTCTTCTTCTTTAACTACTTCTTCTTCTTCTTCTTTAACTACTTCTGCATACTTTGTGCTATTTTAACCATTAAACTTTTCAATTATTCAGCTTATTCTGCTCTTTCCGGCTATATCTTTTGGTATTCATAACCTTTATACTTTTTAAAATATTCAACTTTTTATGCTTTTTTTGCTCCCATTGAAATGAATGGAAAACCTCAACAATTCAGCTAAATTTCGCCTGTTTTGCAAAACTAACTACTTCCACATACTTCCACTTAGAAACACCATTCAAATCTTAAAATGTAGTCATACTCTTCAACTATTACTGTATGTCTCAGCTTCTTCCTAACTTGTACAGTTTTCATAAAATCCTTCCTCAAGTTTTTGGTCTCGAAATGATCAGATTTCTGAAAATACATGCATTTCTATTGGAGCGAAGCAATTAAGCTAGAGTGGCCCACTCTAGCAGAATTACCCTTTTCTACTTTCCTGATTTTCCACGAACAACTTCTGCTCACTCGCTCATATTTTACTCTTTCTGCACATATTATATATCAAAACGTAGGTTATCAATTTTTGATTCAGGAAATGTCACCAAAATTTATGTGACAGTTACAGTTTTTTGGCAAATCGACCCGAAGCAAAGTGGCCGCACCCAGGAGGGACCATTGGAATGCATTGGGACTGAGCAAAAATTCAGAGGACGGCTGGATTCTGACTCATATTCGTAAAGTCATATCTCATAAACGATGCGGCGTAGAAACATGAGCCTTGTGCCAATATAACTTCAGAACTTCCTGACGCTCATGATTCAACAATTTTTTTGATACCTGTTACTGTTTCTCCATAAGTTTTGTTTGTTCGAGTGTAACAAATCTGCTCTTCGCTAAAACGGCTCAGATTCAAAAATGCCAAAATCATGCTAATTTGTACAAAATCAGTGCTCCTAGACAGATTGAGGTACACACATGAAACGAACCATGATTCTTCATCAAAGCCTGCTGATACTCACAAAGAAAGAATAATTTCGACAGGCCTTATATTTTCAGAGTAAGAGGATGTATTTCGGGACCAAGGAAGGTAAGATTAATGTTTCTATCAAATTTATCAACATATTCGACGTCCTTTTACGGCTGTAATATTATATTTTCAACAAATTGAGTGGTTTGAGAACGTTCCCATATCCGTTCCGATAAAAATGGTACCTTGGTGACGTCGATACGCCTTACGGTTCTTAAGTCATTAAGAGTAGTTTGGAAGCTGCGTTACCTGTTAAAACGGCTGAGAAATTAGGAGACATTAGTGAGGTGCTGCACTCTGGCTGTCTCCCCCAGTCACAGCCTGCGTGTGATTGGTCGAAAAATGACAGGCCTTTTGATGGCTGGAGCTCCGTCTTGTGGTACAAAAGAGAATTACTATATACACTAAACAAAAATATAAACGCAACACCTTTGTTTCTGCTACCATTTTTCATGAGATGGACTTAAAGATCTTAAATTCATTCCAGATACACAATATTACCATTTCTCTCAAACATTGTTCACAAATCAGTCTCATCAAGATGCTGATCTGACATCATGATTAGTGCACAGGTGTACCTTATACTGCCCACAATAAAAGGCCACCCTGGAATGTGCAGTTTTTTGCTTTATTGGGGGTCTGGGGACTCAGAACCGGTCAGTATCTGGTGTGACCACCATTTGCCTCATGCAGTGCAACACATCTTCTTCGCATAGAGTTTATCAGATTGTCAATTGTGGCCTGTGGAATGTTGGTCCACTCCTCTTCACTGGTTGTGCGAAGTTGTTGGATATTAGTGCGAACTGGTACACGCTGTCGTATACCAGTCAAGCACATCCCAAACATGCTTAATGGGTGACATGTCCGGTGAGTATGCTGGCCATGCAAGAACTGGGACATTTTCAGCTTCCAAGAATTGTGTACATTATTTTGCTAAAACATGAGGTGATGTTCATGGATGTATGGCACAACAATGGGCCTCAGGATCTCATCACGGTATCTCTGTGGATTCAAAATGCCATCAATAAAATGCACCCGTGTTCTTCGTCCATAACAGATGCCTGCCCATACCATACCCCACCACCACCATGGGCCACTCGATCCACAACATTGACATCAGCAAAGCGCTCACCCACACGACGCCACACACGTTGTCTGCCATCTGCCCTGAACAATGTAAACAGAGATTCATCCGTGAAGAGAACACCTCTCCAACGTGCCAGACGCCATCGAAT
Organism: Valencia hispanica; assembly: GCA_963556495.2. NCBI lineage: Eukaryota > Metazoa > Chordata > Actinopteri > Cyprinodontiformes > Valenciidae > Valencia > Valencia hispanica. The sequence continues at coordinate 28,587,091 of OY747702.1, forward strand.
GTGAGCATTTGCCCACTCAAGTCTGTTACGGCTACGAGCTGGAGTCAGGTCAAGACCCCGATGAGGACGACGAGCATGCAGTTGAGCTTCCCTGACACGTTTCTGACAGTTTGTGCAGAAATTGTTTGGTTATGCAAACCAATTGTTTCAGCAGCTGTCTGAGTGGCTGGTCTCAGACGATCTTGGAGGTAAACCTGCTGGATGTGGAGGTCCTGGGCTGGTGTGGTTACACCTGGTCTGCGGTTGTGAGGCCGGTTGGATGTACTGCCATATTCTCTGAAACGCCTTTGGAGACGGCTTATGGTGGAGAAATGAACATTCAATGCACGAGCAACAGATCTGGTTGACATTCCTGCTGTCAGCATGCCAATTGCACGCTCCCTCAATGCTTGTGGCATCTGTGGCATTTTGCTGTGAGTCAAAACTGCACATTCCAGGGTGGCCTTCTATTGTGGGCAGTATAAGGTACACCTGTGCACTAATCATGATGTCAGATCAGCATCTTGATGTGGCACACCTGTGAGGTGGGATGGATTATCTCAGCAAAGCAGTAGTGCTCACTATCACACATTTAGACTGATTTGTGAACAACGTTTGAGAGAAATGGTAATATTGTGTATCTGGAATGAATTTTAGATCTTTAAGTCCATCTAATGAAAAATGGGAGCAGAAACAAAGGTGTTGCGTTTATATTTTTGTTGAGTGTATTATGCCCTCCACTGTAAAACTGAGGTTTCAGGGTTATTGTAAGACATCTCAAACAACTTGTAGATTTAATACAAATCAATTCACCAGGACTTTTGATTACTCTGTAAAATATGATGATCAATACAGTCTCATAGGTACTAGGCAGGCAACAGTGGCCATTTTACTGTTCCAACACCTGGAAAACAGTGATTACTTTTTAGGGCAGTTACACAGACTTGTATGTTTAGGGGATTGTAGGCATTATAAATGGAGTAAGATATTGTTAGCTAACTTGCTATTGTTATCCATTATACTAACACTAGCATTTAAGCTAACATTAGCATTTTAGCTAATTTTGACTTAATAGCTAAAGTTAACATACAGAATGGATTGAGATACCGTTAATCAACATGTTAGTGTTTGCCAACATGCTATCTGTGGCATTTAAGCTAAGATTAGCATTTTAGCTAACATTAGCATTTTATCTCATTTTAGCTATCATTTGGTTTTTGGGTTGATTGTAACATACTGAATGGTTTTAATTATTGTTTACTAATTTTTTCAATGTTTGCCAACATGCTACCAATAGCTTTTTTACTAACCATTGCAATGTAGCTCATTTAAGCTAACAATAACATTTTAGCTAATTTTGACTTAACTGCTAAAATTAACATAATGGATGGATTGAGTTACTGTTAACCAACATGTTGGTGTTTACCAACATGCTATCTCTAGCCTTTAAGCTAACATGAGCATTTTAGCTAATGTTCACTAATATTAATATTTTAGGAAGATTTTAACATACTGAAAGGATTAAGTTCATGGTAACGAACATGTTAGTGTTTGCCAACATGCTATCTGTGGCATTTTAGCTAACATTAGCATTTTAGCTAACATTAGCTATTATTTGGTTTTTGGGTTGATTTGAACAAACTGAATGAGTTAAGTTATTGTTAACCAATGTATTCATGGTTGCCAACATACTACAAATAGCTTTTTTGCTAACCATAGCAATTTAGCTCGTTCAAGCTAACAATGGGATTTTAGATAATCATTTAATTATTTAGAATATTTTAACACACTGAAAGGATTAAGTTTATGGTAACGAACATGATACTGTTTGCCAACATGCTACCACTAGCATTTAAGCTAACACTAGTATATCAGTTAGTATCAAAATTTAAGCTAATTAAGCTAATTTTAGCTAACACTTCCCTTTAAGCATGTTTTTATTATACTGAATGGATTGAATTATTGTTAACCAACATGTTTGTGTTTGTCAACATGCTACCACTAGCATTTTAGCTAACATTAGCATGTTAGCTAATTTTCAATAATATTGGTGTTATAGCTTGTTGTCAATTTACTGAATATAATAAGTCTTCTTTTAACCAACATAGTTGTGTTTCCAAACATGATACTACTAGCGTTTTGGATAATATTTGGAATTTAGCTGATTTTAGGTAACACTGGCATTTTAGCTAATTGTGAGTTTTTCTATGTGGTAGGGTCGGTAGATTACTTTTCTTTTTTCTGCTGATTCTGTGCATTACACTTCAGTAAGTCTTCTACAGTTGACTTCAAATACTTCAGGCACTAGGCAAGCAACAGTGGCCATTCTACTGTTCCAACACCTGGAAAACAGTAATTACTTTTCAATGGCAGTTACACAGACTTGTGTGTTTAGGCAATCTTAGGCATTATAAAAGAAGTAGGATGTTGTTAGCTAACTTACTATTGTTATCCATTAAACTAACACTAGCATTTAAGCAAACATTAGCATTTTAGCTAATTTTGACTTAATAGCTAAAGTTAACCTACTGAATGGATTGAGATGCAGTTAACCAACATGTTAGTGTTTGAAAACATGCTATCTGTGGCATGTTAGCTAACATTAGCATTTTAGCTAACATTAGCGTTTTAGGTCATTTTAACTTAATAGCTAAAGTTAACAAACTGAATGGATTAAGATAAAGTTAACCAACATGTTAGTGCTTGCCAACAAGATATCTGTGGCATTTTAGCTAACATTATCATTTTAGCTAACTTTGGCATTTTAGCTAATTTTGGCTATCATTTGGTTTTTGGGTTGATTTTAACAAACTGAATGGGTTGTTATTGTTAACCAATATGTTCATGTATGCAAACATGCTAGCAATAGCTTTTTTACGAACCATAGCAATTTAAGTCTCTCAAGCTAACAATGGAATTTCAGCTAATTTTGATTTAACAACCAAAATTAACCTAATGAATGGATTGAGTTAATGTTAACCAACATGTTGGTACTTACCAACATGCTATCTCTACCATGTAAGCTAAAAATAACATTTAAGCTAACATTAGCATTTCAGCTAATGTTAGCTAATATTTGCATTTGAGGAAGATTTTATCATACTGAAAGGATTAGGATCATGGTAACGATTATTTTAGTGTTTGCCAACATGCTTTCTGTGGCATTTTAGCTAACATTAGAAATTTAGCTAATATTAGCTAGCATTTGGTTTTGGGGTTGATTTTAACATACTGAATGGGTTGAGTTATTGTTAACCTATATGTTCATGTTTGATACCATGCTGCGAATCGTTTTTTTTTTTAACTAACAATAGCAATTAAGCTCATTCAAGCTAACAACAGAAATTTTGCTCATTTTGACTTAACAGCTAGAAGTAACATAATGAATGGATTGAGATACTGTTAACCAACATGTTGGTGTTTACCAACAAGTTATCTCTAGCATTTAAGCTAAAATCAACATTTAAGCTAACATTAGTATTTTAGCTAATGTTCGCTAATATTTGCATTTTGGGAAGATGTTAACATACTGGAAGGATTAAGTTAGGTAACGAAATTGATACTGTTTGCCAATATACAACCACTAGTATTTAATCTAACACTAGTATTACAGTTAGTATCAAAAATGTAAGCTAATTTTGACTTAACAGCTAAGGTTACCTTGCTAAATAGATTTTGTTAATGTTTAGCGCCATGTTAGTGTTTGCCAACTTACTACCACTAGCATTTTAGCTAACATTTGCATTTCAGCTAATTTTAGCTAACACTTCCCTTTAAGCTTATTTTTTTTATACTGAATGGATTGAATTATTGTTAACCAACATGTTTGTGTTTGGCAACATGCTACCATACGCTTCCGTAATTTTTGTGAACTTCAACTACTTCTGCATACTTTGTGCTATTTTAACCATTCTACTTTTCAACTATTCTGCTCATTCTGCTTTTTCCGGGAATATCTTTTGCTATTCATAACCTTTATACTTTTCATAATATTCAACTTTTTATTTTAGCCAATTGTGACAGTTTTTCTATGTGGTACGGTTGGCAGACTACTCGTCTTTTTTCTGCTGTTTCTGTTTATTACACTTCAGCAAGTCTTTTACAGTTGACTTCAAATACTTCAGCCATTTTCTGCAAGTAAATTCAGCTTACAGCATTCACACTGCATTTTCACAGGAAATGCAACTTTTTCTAGTTTTGATTTATTTTACTCTTTATGTCTGCCTTAAAGTATTTTCTTAGTGTTTCACCGCCATGGAGGGGGAAACAGTTCAAACAGTGCATAGTTTACAGTCACTTGCAAAGCTTCCTTTTAAATGTACATGGCTTTCCTAATGTGAAAGATATTTCATCAGAGAACATGTGCAACCTCATTAAAAATATTAATAACTAAACATTTCCTTGACTTACATTCCACTGCATTGGTTTTAAATACATGTTAGGGTTAGAGAGAGACTAAAAAGAGTAATAAACACGGTAAAGGTTACATTTGAGGTCAAAAGTGAAAAAAGGATTAATTAAAAACAAGAACAAAATTAGGTTTAGCTTGATACATCTATAATAATCAAAATAAATGTAACGCCAAGTGGTCTCCTCGCTTTGGAAGTTTTCCAGGCTTGTCACACTGCTGCAGACTAATGAAAACGTCTCCGACAATACGTGTGTGTGAGTGCAAACTTGCTGAAGGAGAAGTATAAACTAGGCTTAAGTAACAGCCTGAGAGACAATATGTCCCTTAGGCCTGCGAATGCTTTGAGCTGTCCCTGATCTGAAGAGTGATCTTGGGTAGAGGGATGTCTTCGTTCACCTCCTGGACCTGTTTTCTTCACCAACCAATCTCAGATAAGCAGAAGATGGATGGCACTGGTGTGACATAGTGCTAGTTCAGGGTTCAGCCATCTTTCCACTTTAAAGACCCATTTCCCACAAATAAAATTTACCTAGAGCCAAGAATTACCTCAGCGTAAAGATAAGATAACTTCAGGTGTTTATATAATTTGTATTATTAGGTTATTGGAAAATAATCCTGTTTCTTGAATAGAACGAAGCTTCTCTCTCTCTGAAAAAAAACGGGAATAATTTAAAAAAGTTCCAAACAGCAGAATTATGAAACATAAAACCAATCTAATAAATAAGGTAAGAGCCATAAAACATCTAAACTTTAGAATACAATACTCTTGAAAATAACACGCGTTTTAAAAAAATTTTTTCTTCTTCATATTTATGGAAAATATAAGAAAAATAAGAAACCCCACTTAGAAATACAGTACAACTTGTTTTATCTGAATTATACAGATAACATTCTTTCAGAACAGATACAGAAAAGCTGCGTTTCCTATTCCCTTTATTTTTAACCCAAATCATCATGTCTGTCTCATTCCTCCTCAAAATAGTGTTTCTTCTGCAGCCCCAGGGGGCAGTCGTCTGCTCTAGCTTGATACTGGTCACCATTGCCCTCTAGTGGACAAAAGGTACAATGATCAAACTTCCAGAAATCGCAATGTGTCCAACAACTTCGATCCTTCTGCATCTACGTGTCATACATTATAGAAGTAAATGTATCTTTTAGTCTGGTCTAACAGACTTCCTAAAGGTTTGATATTTCTACCAACCTGCAGGATAATGAAGCCTGAATTCAGGATGACATTTTCGATCTCCTCGGACTTGTGAACAGCATCAGGTTTGATGACAGCCAAGGTTCTTTCTATAAAAATACGTTGATGTGAAGTTTGGTCCATGTCCTCTGCGAGCTGTCGCTAACATGTGGCAACAACTTCTGCTGCTTCCTCATTTAAGTAATTTAACAGGAAAACTCCGTCAATAAATAATTCGATATTAATTACGCTTTGTTCATTTAGATAGTTGGGATGAAGCAGAAAAGGTAGGGGGGGGAAAAGCAGCTGAACTTATGTCTGGTCGGTTATTTGATTACTTTCTGGGTTGCTATGATACCAGACAACTACGGTGACTCATGGAGGACAATCCATACCTTTTTCGAATGTCTTTGTATCCTGCAAGTCAATGCCAACGTACAAGCTGAAATATGCAGTGAAAAGCAAAAAAGTGAATGACTTTCTACGAGTCTAGTAAACCCCTACACCCAATTTGATTCTCTGATCATGAGCAATGTTGCAATCACAATGAACTCCATTGACATTTGCAATATTTGGGAAGCATGTGGTTCAAACCTTTGTTAAAGGTTCAGTGTGTAATATTTTTACTTGTTTACTTTCAAATTATGTGCATCTCATTCACAAACTTGTCCTCTTCCATTAATATTTCTCACCAACATCTATTCTAAGTATTCCCTTTACCTTGACATTTTATATACATAAACTGTGGTGAACCCCCGATTGTTATGCGCCATCTTGAAATATGGTAGCTGTTTAGGGACATACAAGATATAATGCTCTGTTTTGCGTCCTTTCTTGAAAACACCGATCTTCGAAAAGTTGTAGCGAAGCCTGGCTGGTTTGGGGAAATTCTGCTCCTTCCTCTTGGGTGGCTTGCCCTGCTTCAACCACATGTGACACTCCTCTGCCTGTCTCCACGGATGCCGGATGATATCAGAGTTTACAGAGGGGGGGGGGGGGATTACTACCGACTCCACTACCTTGTATATATCCAAAATAGCAAATAATCAAACAAATAGCCTCAAATAAATAAAACAAAATATAGTTTGTTACATTAGCAACATAGCTAACAAATTAGTTTTCATTACTCAACACATATTTAGATAAAATATAGAAAAGAATACAGATTAAAAGAACGGACCTGATCACTGGTTTGAAAGGTGGAAGTTGCTGATGACATTGTACCAAGGCTGCAATACCTACTCTGAACTGCGTGGCGCGCCATACATACATACATATACACACGGATGAAAACTAAAAAGCCTTTTGAAATCTGAATCACGAGTCTCTCAGCCTCAACATCAAAAATCAACATGGATCTTCTGCGTTTAAATTCTGTTTTCTCCATTAGTCATTTTATATCACATTTACACTCACAAATGCACGCACTTCAGTTTTTGAATATGCTTAGATACTTCCTAAAAGTATACAATTCAGAAACTTCAGCTTGCATCGCCACTAGCAAATCCTGATTTCTCAATCTACAAATAAAACATGAATTGAGTTTATTCATTCAGATCAAAGGGATCCAATCTGAGCAGGGAGATAGGGCTCAACTACCAAAAACTAGCTTTGGTTCTTTTCTTTGCTCTAAGCTGCAGGTCATTTGCTTCTCATTTAAACGTTTAACATTTCAGAGTGCCATAAAGGAAGCCAAAGTGCCACCACTGGTGCTTGTACAAGTTTGCCACTGGGGGTAGAACCATTATCTTTCATGTGCCATGCATTCAAGCATCACTAGCCAATAACATTTATTGGCAAGCTGGATGGATTTTTTTCAGTTTTTTTATTACTAATCTGTTCAAGATCCAAGTGGCTGAGATGGTCAGGGTTATTGGTACAGTAATGTTATATTTTCCTACTTGTGCAATTCTACTCTCATACTTGCACTGAAATTAATGCTTACAAAAACAATCGAAACCAAGACCAGAACAGATTTTCTTAAACAGTCTTTTTATTCAAAGTTGCTTCTCCAATGGGTTCTTATCGTGTTCCAATAGTGACCTGCCACACTCTGATCAGGTTATCAGTGTAGCCAGCAAACAGGGTCTGTGAACAAATACAAGAGGGTAAGAAGTTAATGCCACACATTAAAACAATTAGTTAGCTAACTCAGTTTGTTTTTCCCTGGTGCCCCTCATATTTGCAGGACTGTCAGCAGTGAACATCAGAATTAAAAGTGATTGGGTATAATCACTGGGGCTACAAGACTAAAACAAACTTGCAGGGTAACATCTGCTTTTAAAGTAGCCGAAGAGCTGAACATCAAATACCTGTCCATCAGCAGACCACGCCAAGGAAGTACACTGTGGGGGTTCAGCCTTGCTGTTTGTGCTGATCACTTCCTGTCTCAGCTCATCCACAATGATCTTGCCCTCCAGATCCTGCAAGGGGGAAACAAGAGCCACAACCCAAAAAGATCAGTGATCAGAGAGAGTCCATTACAACCTCTTTTAGAATAAAACTCCATTAGGTCAAAGCTCAGAAACAGCCTCTGATATCATCATAAAAATACAGCTAGCATGTATAAGTTTCATCACCGCCCATCGTCATCGGGAGACATTCATCACAAAGACTCACCCAGATCTTGATGCTGGGGCCAGTGGCGGCACAGAGCCAGTAGCGGTTGGGGCTGAAGCACAGGGCGTTGATGATGTCGCCACTATCCAGAGTGTAGAGGTGTTTGCCCTCATTCAGGTCCCACAGCATGGCCTGGCCGTCCTGAGCAGAAAAAAACAAACAAACAATGGGCCAATGATCAATTCCAGCAACTCTACATGTCCTACATGACCAATCACATCTATAGGCTTAGTCATCGCTCAGAAACAGCCTCTTGTATCATCATTTTTTAAGCAGATGCATGTTTGGTTTTCCATCAGAGCAGACCATTGTTTGTTTTTAGGATCAGAATGGTGACACAGAAGTTACTCTGGTAGACTATAAATAAAGGTTGATTACCTTTCCACCAGATGCACAGAGGGAGCCATCAGGAGAGACGGTCACTGTGTTCAGGTAGCCAGTGTGGCCAATGTGGTTGGTCTTCAGCTTGCAGTTAGCCAGGTTCCATACCTGGGAGGCAGGGACAGTAATCAGCACATCCACAATGGCCAAAACAGCCTCTTATGAAGCTGAGATTTGTGCTCTCATTACCTAAACTATCTCCTCAGAATATGTAGGATAATACATGCAAACATTTTTAAATCATTGAGCAAATGTGCGTTAAACACAGGTGGATTTTCAAACAGATCGACCCACCTTGACCATCTTGTCCCAGCCGCAGGAGACGATAATGGGGTTGCTGCTGTTGGGGGAGAAGCGTACACAAGACACCCACTCAGTGTGGCCTTCATCCTGCAAAATGAAGAGAGAATTTCTAAATACTCATCCACCATTTAAAGCAGAATTTCAACGGGATCAGCCTGAGTTTCTAAAATGTAATCTCACATTTCTGCAGACAGCTGAAGTTAAGGATACTCTAGGTGCAACTTCAATTCAAACAAATTCAACCCGCTACCTGGCAAGCAGCAGCGTCAGCTAGTCACTCACCTGAATGGTGTACTTGCAGACGCCAAGCGTGTTCCACAGCTTGATGGTCTTGTCACGAGAGCCAGACACAATCTGGCGGTTATCAGCAGAGAAAGCCACGCTCAAAACATCCTTGTTGTGTCCAACAAACTGGCGGGTGGTTGCGCCGCTGGAGAACAGCACAACAGATGGGATACAATTAATCAAATCCAATAAAGGATCATTTGTCTCAAACACCGCAGTTAAACAGTGTTTACTTTGTAAGGCTACAGACGACAGTCGAGCATTTTTTCACCCCAACACAGTTTCACCCCTATTAGAGCCCAGACAGATGTACTGATATATTTTCTGGAAACAGCTAAATTTTTCAGTTTCAAATGATGCACTCCAAACTCATGTTAGGATAAAGACACTGGTCTTTAACTTTTATCCATTGAATTTAGGGTGCTCTAACAGAAATCATCTGCATCAGTGGTTCGCGCATTTCTACTTTGTTAGAAAATATAACGTATTCACTCATCACTGATGATCGATTAGCAACATCTGCGCCGTTGTATTGGTCAAGATTAGTACATTTGCAGGCTTGTACTAGGACTCAAAGGTCACTGGCAATTCATGGACCCCACATAGACCAAGAATTCAAATTAAAGATCTTTCTCAAAGGAGTCCAACTACAGCCCTCAAGATCTGACATCCTGCAACCTTTAGACCCCTGCCTTCTCCAACACGTCTGAATAAAATGGCTTAGCATCTATGAGCTCTGCAGAGGCCTGGTCATGAGCCATTCGTTTGATTCAGGTGTGTAGAAGCAGGGATGCATCTAAAAGTCGCAGGATAGTAGATCTCAGGGGCCAAACTTTGGCCTCTTGCCTGCGTTAGAGGACTTCCGAAGACACCTGGTAGTGAACCAATCATTTGATTTACGCGTTAAAGCGGGGGAACATGTAAAGTCATGCGGCACACCGGCTACTGAGGACTGAATTTGGACCCCTTTGACTTACGTGGTAAGGTCCCACAGGCGGAGGGTCCCGTCCCAGGCTCCTGAGAGAGCAAACTGGCCATCTGAGGAGATGACAACATCACTCACGAAGTGAGAGTGACCCCTCAGGGAGCGCTGGGGGATGCCATAGTTGGTCTCATCACGGGTCAGTTTCCACATGATGATAGACTTGTCTGAGAAACGAAAACATACAGGATTCTTCACACATGGGTTTTATCTCAATGCATGAACACGTCAGGAGTTAGCATGCTTCACTAGTTCATATTAGAGCCTCAACTATAAATACTGTACACGTTATCAACATCAATGCTGAGTATTTATGTATGTAATAATCTCCAGTCTGTTTAAACCATGCTATAAGTAAGCAAGGGTGATTAAAGTCCTTTCACAGATGACGCCACATAGCATAAGCTAACCAACATGGAGCCTTATCTCTCCTTCATTTGATCATACTGACCGTCAACAAGCATGAAATCTTTAACCTGTTGTCTTTACTGTTCATTTGAAACATGTGATTCACTATGTCCTCACATTGCTTTTTTTCAAATATTAGTTATAAGTGTTGCTAACTGCACAATGCTAGCTGTAGCCATGTTGGCGGACCCGGCGGGGGGAAGCCTCACCTCGGGACGCCGACAGAATCATGTCGGGGTACTGGGGCGTAGTGGCGATCTGGGTGACCCATCCACTGTGGCCCTTCAGGGTCCCCCTCACGGTCATCTGCTCGGTCATTTTGGCGAGGTTTGGTGGTGCCTATCACAAGGATGGATTCGGATTCTTGAGAGGTCCGGGTGAACCTAAGTCCTCATCGCATCTAGGCACGGAGGAAAAGGAAGAACGGACCCGGATGCAAACGCTATCAGGAGGTGAGAAACTCCGCAAAGGATTCTGGGATATGCTGTCTTTATTCGCTCCTTAATTGTAATACACACACACAGTAGTTCAGAGTTTTTGAGGTGAATTTCTGAACACTGCTTTTAACAACCTCAGGACTTTTTCACTCTCCTCTGTTTTTGTTACCAAATAAAAAAAGACCTCAGCCAGAGGCATTATTAGGACCTTAAACAAATTGGAGCTTAACCCGGCCCTGAAAATTTTGAGTTTTTCATGTAATGAGTGTGTTTGTTTGTTTAAAAGACATAGAATTTAAAAATTAAACAAAATTCAAAATATTGTGTACCATTACTGGTTGCTATAAACTGAATATAACTAGTACAAAAAGAATAGTTTGAAGGCATCCTCCTGTTCTCTTGATGTGTTACCTACATCCCTGTTCAAAGATGTCTCCCAGTCTATTGGTCCCTGTGTGCTTACAATTATTAACTCTTCCCTGCTGTCTGGTCAAGTCCCCAAGTACTTTAAGAATGCTGTTATCCATCCACAAAAAAAAAAAAACCTGGGCTTGATCCCTCCCTTTCAGCAGCTACAGACCCATCTCCAACCTACCATTTACTTCTAAGATTTTAGAAAAAGTTGTTGCCAAGCAACTTTGGGCTGCTTTAGATAAACACAGCATTCTAGACCATTTCCAGTCCGGTTTCCGCAGGGCCGCTCTTCTTAAGGTCACTAATGACATCCTGATGCAGAGTGATGCAGGACATTGTTCAGTGTTATTGTTGCTGGACTTGACCTCAGCTTTTGACACTGTCGATCATCTTGTCCTGTTCGACAGGTTAAATAACTGGGTTGGGGTATCAGGTTCTGCACTGAATTGGTTTTCGTCTTATCTATCAGGAAGATCCTTTTCTGTTGCGGTTGCTAAATTCAAGTCCTCCTCTTCTTCTCCACCTACTTTTGGTGTGCCACAAGGATCTGTTTTGGGGCCCTTATTGTTTATTTTATATCTGCTCCCTCTATTCTAGGCTATTTTAATGATATTTCTTATCATTGCTATGTTGATGATATTCAGCTATGTACTTCTTTTAAACCCCGGGATGTTTTTAAGGAACGGATCTTGCTTCAGTGTTTGGATTCTGTCAGGGGTTGGCTAAATGATAACTTTCTTCAACTAAATGACTCAAAAACTGAAGTTCTGGTTTGTGCCCCTGACAAATTTGTCCCTGATATAATAGTCTCGGCCCACTTGCCTCGTTTATTAAGCCCTCAGTGAGGAACCTCGGGGTGACTCTTGACCCTGCGCTGTCTTTGGACTCTCATGTTAAATTATTGGTTCGTTCTTGTTTTTATCATTTGAAAAATATCGCGAAGCTGAGTCCAATTGTGTCACGATCTGAGATGGAGATGATCATTCATGCCTTCATCTTATCACGTCTTGATTACTGTAACTCTGTTTTTACATGTCTAAGTAAAAAATTCCTGGAACGCCTGCAGATTGTCCAGAACGCTGCTGCAAGGTTAATCACTAGGTCACCTAAATATTCACATATCACCCCTTTATTAATCCAGCTACACTGGCTCCCCATCCACTACAGAGTACATTTTAAAATTCTGGTTTTAACATATAGAGCTCTGAACGATCAAGCCCCATTTTATATTGGAGAGCTTCTGCAGTCATATGTGCCCAGCAGGTCCCTGAGATCCAGTGATCAGGCCCTGCTGGTTACAAAGAAAACAAAAAGGTGAAAGAGCCATTATTCATTCTCACACACTGGTGGAAGCAAGCTACGATTATAGCCACAGCTGCTCTGAGGCTGCCATATCACGCCATCGGCCCTTCTGGCCAACACCAGTAGGCAAGGTAGGAGAAGTGTCTTTACACAACAACATGTAGCAAGTGGAAGCTGGAAGCTGGAATCAAACCCACAGTTTCTGGGTTGCAGGCTGACAACTCCAACACTGAGCTACAGCCACCTTACTTACTTACTTTCTTACTTTATTTGCTTGATACTAATACTTGACTCCCATTGCTCTCATAACTCGCGCTTCTAGTAGGCTACTATACCAAGTTCAGTCACCTCTACCTTCACATTACCTCTCATGTTCATTTACAGCCTTTCGGTTGAAGTGTTCTTCTCTTCTGTTCTTTTGGGACATATTAAATATGTAAGCGTTTTCTTTAAAACTTATGTGAACAAACAATATTGGATGTCGTTTGTAGAGTTACACATTTAAAATAAACAATATTTTCTTTCATTTACCAACTCTAGTCCTCAAGAGCCACTGTCCTGCAGCTTTTAGCGCCCGCATCACTTTTTGCATCTTTGTATGTACACAATTTTTGTAAAAATATGTAAAGCATTAAATCATAACTTTATACTCATTGGCTTCAGATAATCTCAAAACCCTTGTTGGTAGGATTAAAAGATGATAAAGTGTTAAATAAGTATGTTTAAGTTGGTTTTTGTGGTTTCTTAACGCTACATATAACTTTATGTGATTTTAGCCCTTTTAAGTATGAATAAATGTGGAGAGGTCCTTATACAGTACTGTACAAAGGTTTTTGGCAGGTATGGAAAAATGCTGTAAACAAAGAATCCTTTCAAAAATTAAAGTTTTAATCTTTTATTTTCATCAATAAAAAAGCAGAAAATGAACAAAATAGAAATCTCAATCAAATCAATATTTGGTGTGATCACCCTCTGCCTTCAAAACAGCATCAATTCTTCTAGGTAGGCCTACAGACGTACAGTGTTTGAAGGAACTCGGCTGGTAAGATGTTCTAAACATCTTGGAGAATTACCCACAGATCTTCTGTGGATGTAGGCTTCCTCACATCCTTCTGTCTCTTCATGTAATCCCAGACACATTCAATGATGTTGAGATCAGGACTGTGTGGAGGCCATACCATCACTTCCAGGACTTCTTGTTCTTCTTTACACTCAAGATAATTCTTAATGACGTTGGCTGTATGTCTGGGGTTGTTGTCCAGCTACAGAATAAATTTGGGCCCAATCATACGCTTCCCTGATGGTATTGCAGGATGGATAAGTATCTGCCTGTATTTCTCACCATTGAGAACACCATTAATCCTGATCAAATCTTCAACTGCAGCAATGCAGCCCCAAAAGTTCAAGGAACCTCCACCATGCTTCACTTTTTCCTGCAGACACTCATTATTGTACCGCTCTCCAGCCACATATTTTATATAACACCACATATTAATTTGATTTTGATTTTTCTTTTGTTTGCTCACTTTGCATTTTGTAAATTGATAAAAATAAACATTCATTATTTATATTTCTCAAAGCATTCTTTGTTTACAGCATTCTTTCACAACTGGCCAATACTTTTGCACAGTACTGTATTCCTCTTCAGAAATATTTTTTAAAGTTTTTTTCTTTAGATTTTATTATTTATTTACATTAGTAGAAATTTTCAGTATCATTAACTCATTAATTAAAAGTATTTTGCATCATTTATTTAATTAAAAATCAGGATATGTGCATATGTTTGATTAAAAGACAAAAAAAGAGTAAAACTTTAGAGTTTATTTCTATCTATATGTTGGATTGAACAGAGGTATAGGTTTTTATATGTAAGTAATTAAAAAAACAGCGGAAATCTTTTAAAACCAAATACACAATCAGAAAAACAGTTCTCACAAAGTCAAGCTAACACTGTAGGATTGGGTAAGATATAAAACTTTATTCACAAATAGACTTCAAAATAGCGCTGAAAGAATCCATGAAAGCAATAAACATTGATCAGATAACCACCAGCTTATTTTGGCATAATGCACAGAGGTGTGTTGCATTGACTGAAGTCTGAGTACTTGAATAAGGAAAAACAGGGGGACTTCTCTTTCTTGAACATTTTTTCAGATCAGATTCTGTCTAAACTAAGATGTACAAACCTAAAACTTCCAGTCCAAAATCAGAACTGACTTAAATGAGAAACACATTCAAGAAACAAAAGAGAAGTCTAGATATTGCGTACTCAAGCACTAGGGACCATATTAACTAAATGCACTAAAAAAGTTTCACTCAACACATGCATTTCAAAACGAGACTCTCTTAATATTTATCTCAGAATAAGGAAATAAAAATGCACAAATGAGAGATATTGCTCATGTTTAATACTGTCCCCCCTCTTAGTTTTTTGCAAATCTGTGAGAGGCAAAAAATTCACAAACAAAAAAGCTGCAATAACCTGGTGGTATAAACGTGCACGCCCTAATCAAATCCTTTATCTGATTTATCTGAGATAAAGTTCAGATGTTCTAGAAGGAGTTCTCCAAATGAAACCTAGTCTATTGTGTCCTTCAGCTAAAGCCATACTTTACTAAAAGTTTAATGTTTTTATGTCTGGACTAAGAAATGCGAGATTAAAACCTTCTCTTAAAAAGAAAATGTTCAGTTTTGGCAAAAATTTCCTAAATCCTTGTCGGAGGACATATCATGGTCTGAAGAAACCGAACTTGAATTATAAGCATTTTCTTAAGATAGTGACACAAAACTGTGCAACCTGGTTATTTCAGCTTTTCTTTTTTTTTTCTTTTTTACTGTTCCCTCAGAGGGACTTGTTTGTTTTTAGCTGAGTTTTACAGAGCACATATAACACATTAAAGAAGAGCATACTCTTGTAAAGACTTATCATGGTCACATTTGTTTTACATCACAAAAATATGACATCTTAACAGGAGCATGTAGTTTTTAGATCCGCTGCAGGTGCTTACATCTTTCCAATTCCAAATAAACCTGAACCAATTCAGAAAACTCTATTTAAAACCGTAGTAATACTGAGACAGAAACTCTTTTATGTGTTAAAATACTGCATTGAGTATAATGTCAAATGCAGGTAAAACATCAAATGACATATCAATGTACACAAAGCTCCAGTAATGTATATTTGTGTGCTGTCCACATTCTAATTCTGTTTCTAAACCTATAGAATGTTTAGCAGTGTATAAGTACAAGGCAGAACAAACTCATCCTAAAGGTTTTTGAAAAGTCTGCAGATGTGTTTTTAATGATAGGTGATCAGTGGCAGTTTTATAAATGGGCCATATGGGCAGTTTCCCTGGGGAGCATTAGAAAGGGGGTGCACAAGCACCAGATAAATCTATGCCTAATCTGTAAGTTGTGCTTTAAATACGTTTTTTATTGCTTTTATATATTTGCCGTCAATGAACAGTTGGCGCCCCCTGGTGGCTGCTGAGAATAGAGGGGATATTGTGCATTGCATTTTATCCTAAACATAATATAATTTCCTGCAATTTGATTGGTTGGGGGTGGGAGAGGGAGGGGCTCGCCCTGGGTGCCATGCATGCAAGAACCGCCACTGTTAATGATAAAGATCTAAGCACCAAAAAAATGATTCCATCTTAGAGAGATTTGTTGCCAATATCAGGCATGATAATGAATGTTCCCTGATAGCAAAGATAGTTTTTTTCCCCTGATAGCAAAGATAGTTTTGTTGTAAATTTAAAGATCCATGCAGCAAAAACAAGAACATATCGCTGAGAGAAAAGGAAAGTTCAGATCAATGAAGAATTATTGCATATATAATTGGTTCAAATGACATCATTAAGTATATTGGTTCTTAATTCCAGAGCTAAAGTTGATTCACAAATATATAGAAAGAAACAAACAAACACAAATTTAAGTCAGCAGCAAAAAACGTCTACTGTTGTCCAAAATACTGTAAGTAGCAATCCAACAGGCCTTCCTTCGTAGCTGAAGTGCGAAGATGAGAGGAAGCGCATCAGCTGAGGGATATTATTTCCCATGGCAACACTGATTGATCCAAAATACTGCAAATGGTTCCTTCAAATTTTACTCAGCAATCAAGACAATACACAGGAATGCAAACTGTAACTGAAAAAAACATAAAATACAATATGCAAAACTAATACAACATACAAATGTAAGCTTTACAATAGCTGATTTAATGATACTTTTGGGCTTTTAAATGTAAAGACTGCTTATTGCAAATAAAAATGAATATTCAGTTGGGTCAGGGTTTGATTGAATTCCCACCTGCTGTTAGGTTACTAAACAACACTTCCATGCATTAATATTTTACAACAATCTCATACAAAATATTATTATAACAAATTATCTGCACAGTAATTTCCTTCCTTATGTGCCAGGGACGTCAGTGACTCCCAGAAAACGTCAACAGGTTATCAAGCTACCTTGCAACATCATCAGCAACAGGTTTATTTCCCATCAGAGGTGAATGTAGAAATGCAGAGTTCTGTCGACCCCCCCCACCCCCCCCCCCAGAGAGTCTCTATATTGCAAGATCTGAGTGTGACGCAGAGGCATCAGATATGAAGCTCTGCTTCAGAAAAAGGCATTTTTTTCCCACTCTCTCTGCCCATTTGGGTGTCCTCTCCCTGCTGGACTCCATTCTTCTCAGGGCTGAGAGAGTCGCTTACGTTTGAGCTTCTGCCTCGCCATTTCCTCCTTGTGGAAAGACAGAGAGAGGACAAGAGAGCACTGACACCACACTCCTCCATATAAAAAATTCCCATCCTTTCAAACATCCATCCATCGGTGAGATTTGGATGAGTGCCCACACCATCATACAGCCCCCACGCAACTTGTGGTTTCAACACGTCAGTCAGACTTCGTTAGTGAGGCACTCTTCTACTCCAACACTGACATTTGGACTGTCCTTCAAGCTAAAAATCCCACTGCCAGTTCATTACTGCTTTCACACTGAATTGTGAGTAAAAAAAGCTAAAAATGTCCTTGTTCTTTATCTTTCAATATATTATATAATAGGATTTTATTTTAAAAAAGGAGAAAAAGAGGTTGTTGGGGTAGTATACAGCTGCAAAATATACCATATCAATATGTACAGGTCCCATGCGGCTGGTTAGTCATCACTGCAAAAAACAAATAAAAACAAATGGCAAAGACTAATTAGTTTTCAAGTAGCATAATTAAAGAAGCAGGGTATACATGCTTTATCCTTATAATCTCAAAAGCACACTTTGATATACTTACAAATTGTTTCTGTGTTAAATCAGAGTTTGTATGTGTAAAATCAGTTAAAATGTAATCTGTGTAAACTTTGATTGTGATCCAATTCCCTAACTGAACCTTTAATTTGCTTAAAAACAATGGCTGAGAATTGCATGAGTTAATAAAAAACAAAATTCAAATACTCACCTTATGCCAACAGCCTGGTATTGGAAGCCCATCGTGTCCCTGCAGGTAAAAACATAGGCGGAATGTTATTGCTTGAATCTCTTTCTTTAAGCATTACATTCTGGGTATTTTAACACCAGGAATGACTACTATTGGAACGAATGGAAAGCTGGGTCTGACTCACTGGTACAGTACTTGGCTGGTTCGATTCTTACCTAAAGAACAGGGACTTCTTTGTCTCAATAGGAAACCTTTCATCAGAACAAACAGAAATCACATGAGGGGTGCCCAAAGGCTCCATCCTGGGGCCCCTCTTATTTGATATCTACATGCTCCCACTAGCTCAGATCACAACAACCAATAAGATTAACTAGGCTACCATTACTTTGCAGATGATAATCAGCTCTACACTACGATGTCACCAGGTGACTTTGAACCCATCCAATCCCTAAGTAAATGCATCGAGCAAATCAATGGATGGATGTGCAAAGGACCTCGGAAAACTCATCCATGCGTTTATCTTTGGTTGGATTGATTACTGCAACAGCGTCCTCACAGGTCTGCCTAAAAAGTCAGTTAGACAGCAGCTGATCCAAAACGCGGCTGCTCATGTCCTAACTAGAACCAGGAAAGAGCACATCTAAAGTCCTTATACTGGCTCCCTGTAGGTCAGAGAATAGACTTCAAAATACTTTTATTAGTTTATAAAGAATTGAATCGCTTGGCACTAAAGTATGTTAAAGATCTACTGTCACTATACCAACCTCCTAGACCACTCAGATCCTCTAATTCCAGTCTACTCAACATCCCTAGTATCAGAACCAAACATGAAGAAGCAGCTTTCACTTTCTGTGCTCCTCTAATCTGGAACAAACTTCCGGACAACTGCAAAGCTGCTGAAACACTGAGTTCTTTTAAATCACAACAAAAACGTATTTGTCTGGAGCTGCCTTTGATTAATGTTTTCATGTATCATATGTTTTGTGTTAGCTGCTTGCTTTATTGCTATTTTTTACTTTATATGCTTTCTCTGTGTTTTACTGCTATTTTTATTTGACCCTTTAATCATGTAAAACACCTTGAATTACCTTGTTTTTTAAAGTGTGCTATACAAGTAAACTTCCCTTGCCTTCCCTTGTGTTGATCATGTTGGTGTGCCCGCTCTAATAAAATGGAGGAAACTGAAATCACCCCCCCCCCCCCCCCACCATGGTTAAGGTAGGACAACTTAACCATGTCCTGCCTTTTTGTGCCACCCTCTGTAAGCCCGAAGAAATACAAGAACTTAAGGAGTGGCAGGGCAATTATTTACAATATTTTTTTTGTATGACAGTGTATAATCAAATAACTATAGGGTTACCAATCATTTAATTTTACTTAGGTGTAGAGGTGAGTCTAAAGGCCCTTCCAGAGTTTTTGGCACCCCTGGTAAAAATGTTTAAAGAGCATTAAAATAAATTCATCTTTTATTGTAGTAACAACATCTTATATTTAAAAAATATAGAATCTTCAGAATGGGAACTTGTGTTTCTACCACCAACAGACAGTGAGATATCTTTTTTTGGGGTTGAGCAATGAGGATAAACACCCCCAGACAGCCAGTAAATGTTGCAACCAATACTATTTATTGTTTGAGAATAGATAAGGTTAGGAAGGTACAGGACTATGCAAACTGTAGTTTGACAAAAGGGAAGGAAATATTAAAAATAAAGGAAAGATGTAATAGATGAAAAGCAAAAGAAGATAGAGTAAAGAAAGAAAGATACTGTACCACAGGACAGGGGGCCTCAGGGCCAGAAGGAGGAAGAGGAGCAGTTTCAGAGGAAGAAATCCCTGCCTTCACAGACTGATCTTTACTCTCATCACAGCCCTGTCAGAAGATGTCAGTTACACGTTTACAGCAATAAGGAGGAAACTCAGAGAAAACAACTGAAACAATACTGAGAGTGAAGCACAGAATATAAAAACATAAAAGGTTCTTAGCTGAGAGCATCATTTGAAGTGTTTCAGTATCATAGAATATGTGTGTGTGCAAGATGGTAACATACCACAGGACAGGGCTGGTCCAGTCCTGGAGGACCCTGTTCTCCCTTGTTACCCTTCAGACCTCTCTTCCCCACTGTTCCTCTGTCACCCTGGTAGATGAAGAAGGCAGCAGTCAGACCCACATGGTCATAATAATGAGAAACAAACTGGGCTACAGAAACACTAACGTAACAAATTATTAAGATTAAAAAGAAATAGAAAATATGGCACCTCCAAGTGGATGACAATAACAACCCATTTTCAGATGATCAAATAGAGTATGATGTCATGGATTACGTCAATGTTTCAAGGATCTTTGAAAGAACAGGCCCACAGCATCACACATCCTTCACCGAACTCAACAGTGGGCACAAGGTGCTTTTTCACATATTCATTTTTGGTTTCAGGCCAAAGCCACCGGGAGTGTTCATTGTTAAAATACCTAAACTTTGTATCATCTGACCAAAGGTAACGGTTCCAGTTAAAATCTTGTTATTCACATGTGTGATGGTAGGACAGAAAATACGTTTCCTGATGCAACTTTCTGATGCAGGTCTCTAAAGGTGAAGAGTAGAGATTTTTGTCACCTCCTTGTCCACGTCCTGCATTGGGGCATGGAAAATAGGGCTCCTACTCTAGGATAATGACTAGAAGCTGAAGGAAAAGGACCTCTGTGTCGCATCATATTTAAACCCCAGGAAAACAGAAATACATCAACCACTAATCATTATTACTACTAGTATTACTGTTATTATTGGGAGTAATTTTTATCACTAATTTGAAGTTTCTGGAATCTTTAATCAACTTAAAAAGTAACAAATAAATTACAAAATACTGTAGTTACATTTAATATAAAGATAATTTTAGGGGTTTAGTTAGAACAACTATTTCTTTACATGGGATTTGTCCTCCACTCAATAAATGTTCTCATTTTAAAGGTTGGATACTTCTACATTTTTCAGAATGAATCTTTTCATGTCTTCACCACGAGTGACAAAAATATGTCTGCATCTGTACAATTCAAGCCAACCTTGTCTCCTTTTTCCCCTCGGTCTCCCTTTTCTCCTCTCAGACCTGGAAACCCCTAAATTAAGAAAAGAAAAACAGGCTTAGCGCATGTTTGAGTCAAGCTAAGAAAAAACAACGGCAGGTAATTTCACTTCAGCAAACTCACATCTAGTCCAGGCTCCCCTGGTCGCCCCTGCAAGCACATATTTGAAAATGAGAGTTCTTATTTGAACAGAAATCAGAGGAGGATTATTAAACACATGCTATAGAGAATAAAGCTTATTATGGATTTACCTTTTCTCCCTTTGCGCCTGGAAGGCCCACTAACCCAGGAGCCCCAGGTGGGCCCTGGTGGCCGTCCAGCCCCTGTAGTTAAAGTAAACAATCAGTAGCCAATTAAAAGCTGACATAATGTGTAAATTACAATACTATAAGCAAAGATGTCAGTTACTTTGTATCCAGGAGCCCCATGGTCCCCCTTCTCTCCCTTGAACCCAACTCCTGGCTCCCCCTGCATTGTGACAGCACAGCACTTAGATCCAAACATATTCCTCAGCCTCCATCCCACCACACACCACAAACAGGACTCTCAGGCTTACCTTTGGACCGGGCATTCCATGCAGCCCCTGAAAAACATCACATTGTCACTGTCAGTGTTCGTGCCTGCATGACCGGAAGTGCTGGACTGGGACGTGGATGTAAATACTCACCATGGATCCTGGGGACCCTGGGGGGCCAGGAGGACCAGGAGGACCCGGCTGGGAGATCATCTGGATCTGATGAGGAAAAAAGTCAAAACGGAGGAGGATCATTAAAAAGTTAGTTTTTCTTTATGGATTTTGTGAAGCTCTGATGTATTTAACTTAATATTGCACAACTTTTTCTTTTCAACAGAAAAACAAAAAGCAAAGTCTGATAAAACGTGTTATATTTGTAAAATTAGCTTTTTTAGTTTTACTGTTACGCTTTTAAAATGTTGCCCCTTTCTGTTGTTTCCTAAAAGGCTGCTTTGTTTGGCTACTGTAGTTTATGTGGTGTGTGGTTTTTGAAATCATGGTCACAGAAGTTGGTGCTTGACAGAAAACGAAGCACAGTGCCTTGTAAAAGCATTCTCACGCCTTGAACATTTACACATTTTGTCACATTACAACTACGAACTTAGTTATAATATTTTATTATGCTTTCATAAGGTGGTGCATCATTTTGAAGTCGAAGAAAATAATACCTGGTTTCCTACATTTTCTACAAAAGAAAAAAAATCTGAAAATGTTAAATAATTGCCCGTGTGTAATTTCTCAGTTAAAACCTCAGTATAAATCCAGCTATTCTGTGAAGCCCTAAGAGGTTTGATAGAGAGAACATTACTGAACAAACAGCATCATAAAGACCAAGTAACAAAGTAGACAGGTCAAAGATAAAATTATAGGAAGGTTTAGAGCAGGATTAATTTACAAAATGACAATTAATACACCATTCCTACAGTGAAACACAATGGTGGCAGCATCATGCTGTGGAGTTGCTTTTCAGGAGGGATATGGAAGCTGATAAAAGCTGACAGGGATATGAGTGGAGCTAAATACAGGACAAAAAAAACTGTTAGAGCCTGGAAAAGATTTAATATTGGGGCAAAAGTTCATCTTCTAGCAGAGCAAAAACCATAAACATTCAACCAGAGCCACACAGATGCTCTCCATCCAGTCTAACTGAGTTTGAGCTTTTTCGCAAAGAAGATTGGGCAAAATATTGACATGACATGAAATAACTTCTTTGGGCTACACATAAATGTATTGAACAGTTTTCATATCTTTACTCACAACATACTGTTAAAATTATTTTTCCTTCCATTTACAAATGTTGCACTGCTTTGTGTTGGTCTATCAAATAAAATCCCAATAAAACGTGCTGAGGTTCGGGCGATGTGAAGTGACATGTGATAAAGTTATAGCAAGGCATTAATATTTTTGCAAGGCACTGCAGACTTTTTATTAGATTATTGAAGGTATCTCAACTTAAGTTTTAAAAATATTAGAAGATATAAAGTGATAAAATAATTGTTGAATGTACATCTGTGTTAATCTGACACAGATATCACTGTGTTCACGTGTGTGTTTAACACTAACCAGGTTGTCGTCCAGCCTGCAGTCACCTTTTTCCCCTTTATGTCCATCTATCCCCTGATCCATACAGAGCAACAGTTATTTTCACTTGTCACCGTTTGAAGCCTCAGAGAAATAATTTGCTTCTGTCACAACTTACAGCAGGCCCAGACAGACCCATCTCTCCTTTCTCTCCTCTCTCCCCAGGAGATCCTGTTTCACCCACATCACCTCTGGATCCCTAAAAGTTAGGACACCAGAGAGAAATCCAGTTTAAAGATAATAAAATAACCGCATATGTTGACTCAAAACTGCATGAAAACATTCAGTCAGCATGTGTGCTACTTTGTGTTTTGTACCTTTTCTCCATCTACTCCAGCAGGCCCAGGTAATCCAAGCTCTCCCTAATTCAGGACAAAGCGATACAATTGTTGGTTATTTGATGGGTTTAAGAGGTCTTATAAATACACAAATATCTACAGTGGATCTTAAAAAGTGTACATATCGATGGTAAAATACAGAGTTTTGATGCAATTACACTGAAAAACAAACATGAATAATTCAGCACATCCTCAAACTGATATTTTTTTTAAGCTGCTTTGCCATAAATCTCTGCATTCACTGTCCTTCTGACTCTTTCAGGATCTTACATCTTGACTTGGTGATATTTGCCCACTTTAGCTTCTGAAATGCTGAACTCTCAGAATCTCTGATTGTGAAAACTTCCCCTTCTCTCTCGATCCTCTATCCTCTCAAATTATTGTTCAATAAAGGCCACTAGTGGCTAAAAAAATCCATACTTGGCAGAAATTACTAAAGGTTCTTCAGTGTTGCGGTCAGTCTCTTTGCAGACTCCCTGAATGGTTTCTTTCTTGTATTTTTGTTAATTTAAGAGAAGCATCCAGGTTTTGGAATGTCACTGTTGTCTAATATTTCTTCCAGTTAATTCACTATGGCATGGTATGTATGCACGGCTGTGAAAATTGTTGTACCCTTCCACTGACTGATACCTTTGTACAAAGAGATCCTCTTCATCTCTATTCTCCTTTATGTAAACTATGGATTTCATAAAAACATCCAAACAAGACAACTACCAAAAAGATGCTTCAACAAAGTGTCAGTTTATGGGTTTCCATATTCATGTAACCAACTTTTTATTAATTTGTTTACTTTTAATAGACACCTTCTTTCTTAGTTGACTTGTACAGGATACATCTTGCATTAAAGGTGAATAAAGTTCTGAATAGATTTATCATGGTCTCAGGTCAACCTGGCATTTTAATACGGGGTTGTCAACTTTTGAGAGCAGAAAACTAATATACGGTATCATCTTTACTTACCTTTTCCCCTTGAGGGCCAGGAGGTCCTGGTGGTCCAGGTGGGCCCTGGAGACAAAAAAACAGATGGGATGTGTTTAATTTTACTACACATTAAAATTGCAACAACAAACGTTCTGTTGCATTGATTCAAACACGAGGAGAGAATGTCGCTGAGCTTCTGTTGATACAATACCAACATCCTGTGACCCGGTTAGTGAAAAGCAGCCTTTGATCAGTCTTACTGAAAAATGTTAAGTACTATTTATGCCTTAACTGGTAAGATAATGATGTTTTGTGTTTATAACAGGAGCCTCATAAGGTCAAAAACCTCCCAGATGGGGCTCAGTGAAGTGTTATAAATAAATAAAAAATTATCTTGAACTGAGGCAGCTGCACGAAATCCATAATAAATGTAAGAGTGAAATTCTAAACTTCCACACACCTTGTATATATATGCATGCTCCTAATGACTTTCCTCATAAATAGAGGGAGTAAACAAATGTTCTGCTGGTCACGAACAACATGAAGGTATTTCATCAGGCAGATATTGTAAAACAGCGCTGAACTGAATGTGGTTTGTGCTACACAACAATCTGGCACAATTTTTCATGCTGTTGATTGTTTTGATGCACACGGAGGCAAAAGGAGAGGGAGCCAAGCATTGATTTGATTTTATGTAACACTGGATGAGAATTAGCACACACATGATTGCCACATTCTCTCAGTGTTGTCTGTTGTGTATAGCAGGCCTCTTTAATCATGCTCCTTAATCTCTGTCTCTAGTCATACACTTGTTACTTCTTCCTCTGAAGGCTTCGGCCATCTTGAAGTAATAAGAGTGGAAACCATGCTGCTTCCCAGATCTGTGTTACTCCTTTTCCATTTTGGTCTCTGATAGAGCCGTGAAATCCTTGGAAACCAGAGATGTTTACTTGATGCTATTTGATCTGGAGTATTTCATCAGTGGTTAGTGAGCGCCACTCATGCAACCAATCACATAAAGAGCTGCAGAATGAAGACCAGAGACAAACCAACAGTTACAATGGCATTATTTTACAACACATTTATCAGCATATAACATGTCAGCACAGATGAAACACAATTACCTGCTTCTCACACAAGCAAGTGAATGGATCAAATGCAATATGGGTGGCCAATGAGTGAATTATGTGCATTTAGAAGTCCTCCAGAGACCCAGAGAGTAGACTTTGTGCAGACTGAACCTCTTTGACCAGAGGTTTCTGATAAGATCTTCAGTTCGTGTTTTCACCATCTGCTCTGAAGCTATCTGAGGCTGTTGGGCTGTGACTTTGCTTCAGATCAGGACCCAAAGGGAATTGGCTCATACAAGTTTTAAATCAAATGCAAACACCACCGTAGAGATAGCCATCTTTCAGTAGCATGTATACCCCAGTACAAGGCAGGATGAAGATCAAGTGTATAAAGACGGGGATGTGGAGTAGCCCTTCCTATCGTTTATCAAAATGTCCCGCTCCTGTCAGCTGGGTTGTACAGTGTATTTTTTATGACACAAGATTCTATGTATTTGATTGGGATTTTATGTGATAGACCAACACAAAGTAGTGTACAACCGTGGCTTGAAAGGGGAAGAAAAGAACCTGTTATTCATTTTTGAATAAACATTTAGCATGTTAGTATGTAAGCATAAGTATATGTTTGGATTTATATTTAGTCCCCTTAACTCTCATAGCCTTAACTCATCAATACAATTCAATGCCAGCAACTGTCTTATAAAGTTACCTGGTTGGTAAACAAAATTCACCTGTGTGTAATTTAGTCTCAGTATACATTGAGCAGGTCTGTGAAGGCCTCAGAGGTTTGACAGAGAACATCAGTGAAAAGAAAGCAATAAAATTCAAATTGAAATTCAAAAATATTTTTATGATCCCATAGGAAAATTAAGTGTTTTTGTTGTACACAGTATTTAAGGAGTTATTGTAGATGCTGATGGCTGTGGGAAGGAAAGATCTCCTGTAGCAGTCTGTGTCACAGCTAAGCTGAAGAAGCCTCCAACTGAAGACACTCTGTTATTGTATGATAGTCTCATCAAGAAGATGCTCAGGGTTGTCCATAAAGTTCTTGATTTTATGAAGAATCCTTCTTTGCATCATCATCATCTCCAGATGTTCCACAGTTGTCCCAAGAACAGAACCAGCCTTCTTTATCAGGTTGTTGAGCCTTTTTAACTCCCTGGCTCTGATGCTGCTACCCCAACAGATGATAGCAGAAGAGATTACGCTCTCCATAACAGACCTGAAGAAGATATGCAGCATCTTGCAGGAAACTTTGAAGGATCGAAGCTTTCTCAAGAAGTACAGTCTGCTCTGTCATTTGATCATGAAAACCAAAAAACACAGCAGACACGTCAGGGAGGAAGTTGTGGAGAAGTTTAAACCATGATTAGGGAAGTGTTGGGTAATAACACAAACCCGGATACATGCAGCCAAAATGAGCTTCCTCTGTAGGGTGACTGGACTCAGCCTAAGAGATAGAATGAGGAGCTCCAAGGGAGCTCAAAGTAGAGCAGAATGAGCTGGAGGCTGTCGCTGGGAAGAAGAATGTCTGTTGCCCCGGCAACCCGATTTCAGACAGAGGAAGATAATGGATGGATGGAGGTAAAATTTTGAACATCTCACAGAGCACTGCTTATTCATATGAAAAGGGAAAGAGTATAGCAGCGCTGCAAAAATATCAGAACACTGGCATTTACCTATATGAACAAGTTGGGCAAAAAAGGATTAATTAGAAAACAGCCAAGAAGGAAATGGTATCTCTGGTGGAGCTGTAGAGATCTTCAGCTCAGGTGGTGATGGTCTGTTGATAGGATAACTTAAGTTGTTTAAAAGACAGGAATAAAAAAATCTTATATTTGGTTAAACACTGCAGATCACTCCTTTCTCACAGGAAAACATGGCAGTGGCAGCATCATGCTGCGTGAACGCTGTATCTATACCAGCTTGTTTTTTGCCATATACCATGTAAATGACACATCAAATACGTAGAAGAAGAAGGTGCGTTGATCAGATGAGACCATCTTATGTCTAAAGCTAGGCTGATGTCTCAACACATACAAACATTTCCACACCATCCACAAGAAGAAATATAGTAGTGGAAGCATCATGCTGCGGGGATGCTTTTTTTAAATAGCAGGAATGAGTGGGATGGTTAGAGGCTTTAAAAGTCTTGAGACTGGTGTGTAGGTTCACTTTTACAGGACAACGATACGTAAACAGAACGCCAGAGCTACAATGGCATGGTTAAGATCAAAGCACATCCATGTGTTACAATGGGCTAGAATTAAACCCAAAGGAGCAATGGTGGCAAAACATGAAAATATGGTATATAATATAGACATGAATGCTTTGCATCCAGTCAGAGCTATTTTGAAAAAAAATGCAGTTTCTAGATGTACAAAGCTGATAGTCAGAGTAACAGCTGTAATTGCAGCGAAAGGTGGTTCTACTTATACAGTATACTGACTCAGTGGGGGCGAACACAAAAGCACGCCACAGACTTTTGTATGTGTAAAAATAAATAAAAACTAATCTTATATCATGTATCCTTCTCACTTCAGATTTACACACAACAATGTGGTGGTCTATAACAAAATATTCCAATAAAATACATCCAAGCTTGTGGTTGTAACAAGACAGAAATGAACTTTCTGTCTGGGAATATGAAGACACATGAAACGCACTGTATGAGAAAATGCAAATACCAGAGAATGCACACCATGCTGCCATTTAGTTACAGTTACACAACATTGCAACACACTCAGTATGCTGCAAAAAACCCTGTTGATTGTTCTGCATGGTTAAACGCATTTCTTTAGGCTACATGTTATCTGATAAAACAACACAGCTGCGATACATTAACTGTGGCTGTGTGCTGCATCCCAAACGAATGCACTAGAACGCAGCCGACCCCAGCGTTCAGTGAGTCTCTTCAGATGTGGCCTGTACAGTGACATCTAATACATCTGATCTCGCAAATCCGGACACCACATACAATCAAAAACGCACAACAAACGACTGTTGAGGCAGGTGTGATGTGTGGCGGAAACACAAGAGGTGTGTGCTGATGCAAGCATGAAGAGTGGTGTTAGTGACTCGTCACGCCACCAAAAACCATGCAGCAACAGCAGCAGATTACCGAAACACTGATGGCTTTGATGGCCTGTCAGGATGAGACAGCAACACAGTTCACTTTAGAAGTCTCTGGCTGACATATTCAAGATATATTTCCTGCACAAAGAAATTGCTATAGGCTTAGGTTTCCCTGAACCCTGTTGTGGGATTCAGTGCTAAGTTTCTGATGGAATATATAAGATTAAACTCACCTGGAAAGCATCAAGAAGCTTTCCGTTGAAATTGACAATATCTGAGGAGCCGGCAGCGCCCTTTTCACCAGGATAACCCTGCAGCAGAGTTTAGAAAAATGAATGCACACGATTTACAGTGGCTTGCAAAAGTATTCGGCCCCCTTGAACTTTTCCCCATTTTGTCACATTACAGCCACAAACATGAATCCATTTTATTGGACTTCCACGTGAAAGACCAAAACAAAGTGGTGTACACGTGAGAAGTGGAACCAAAATCATACATGATTCCAAACATTTTTTACAAATAAATAACTGAAAAGTGGGGTGTGCGTAATTATTCAGCCCCCTTTGGTCTGAGTGCAGTCAGTTGCCCATAGACATTGCCTGATGAGTGCTAATGACTAAATAGAGTGCACCTGTGTGTAATCTAATGTCCGTACAAATACAGCTGCCCTGTGACGGCCTCAGAGGTTGTCTAAGAGAATGTTGGGAGCAACAACACCATGGAGGCCAAAGAACACACCAGACAGGTCAGGGATAAAGTTATTGAGAAATTTAAAGCAGGCTTAGGCTACAAAAAGATTTCCCAACCCTTGAACATCCCACGGAGCACTGTTCAAGCGATCATTCAGAAATGGAAGGAGTATGGCACAACTGTAAACCTACCAAGACAAGGCCGTCCACCTACACTCACAGGCCGAACAAGGAGAGCGCTGATCAGAAATGCAGCCAAGAGGCCCATGGTGACTCTGGATGAGCTGCAGAGATCTACAGCTCAGGTGGGGGAATCTGTCCATAGGACAACTATTAGTCGTGCACTGCACAAAGTTGGCCTTTATGGAAGAGTGGCAAGAAGAAAGCAATTGTTAAAAGAAAACCATAAGAAGTCCCGTTTGCAGTTTGCCACAACCCATGTGGGGGACACAGCAAACATGTGGAAGAAGGTGCTCTGGTCAGATGAGACCAAAATTGAACTTTTTGGCCAAAATGCAAAACGCAATGTGTGGCGGAAAACTAACACTGCACATCACTCTGAACACACCATCCCCACTGTCAAATATGGTGGTGGCAGCATCATGCTCTGGGGGTGCTTCTCTTCAGAAGGGACAGGGAAGCTGGTCAGAGTTGATGGGAAGATAGATGGAGCCAAATACAGGGCAATCTTGGAAGAAAACCTCTTGGAGTCTGCAAAAGACTTGAGACTGGGGCGGAGGTTCACCTTCCAGCAGGACAACGACCCTAAACATAAAGCCAGGGTAACAATGGAATGGTTTAAAACAAAACATATCCATGTGTTAGAATGGCCCAGTCAAAGTCCAGATCTAAATCCAATCGAGAATCTGAGGCAAGATCTGAAAACTGCTGTTCACAAACGCTGTCCATCTAATCTGACTGAGCTGGAGCTGTTTTGCAAAGAAGAACGGGCAAGAATTTCAGTCTCTAGATGTGCAAAGCTGGTAGAGACATACCCTAAAAGACTGGCAGCTGGAATTGCAGCAAAAGGTGGTTCTGCAAAGTATTGACTCAGGGGGCTGAATAATTACGCACACACCACTTTTCAGTTATTAATTTGCAAAGAATGTTTGGAATCATGTATGATTTTCTTTCCACTTCTCACGTGTACACCACTTTGTTTTGGTCTTTCACGTGGAATTCCAATAAAATTGATTCATGTTTGTGGCTGTAATGTGACAAAATGTGGAAAAGTTAAAGGGGGCCGAATACTTTTGCAAGCCACTGTACATACCTGGCAACGAAAACAGAGTAAATATGGAGGATTCATGTTGTGAAAGAAAATATACCATGGGTACCTGTGGTCCTTGCTCTCCTGCTTCACCTTTATCCCCCTGTGTGAGGAGCAAAGGTCACATCAAATGACACATTATAACTGTGTATGTTGCATGGAAATAATGCCAATAGGTATATTTCAGTGATGATCATCGTTTAAAGAACACTTCAGATGACTTCACCTTTAATCCTGGGAGTCCATTCATGCCTCTCTCTCCTTTCTCTCCAATACCGGGCTCTCCCTGGTGCATTAGAAAAAGAAACAGGAAACCGGATAAATACATTAAGAACATGGTAAAAAAAAATAGTGATAGTATGGAAGAAGCTGGTTATACCCTCTGCCCTGGAGGACCCTGCGCTCCTGGATAGCCCAGCTCTCCATCTTCTCCCTGCCAGTCAGTAGAGTTTAATAAATATAAAGAGAGAAATATTTAACAAAGACTTACAGCAGAATAAGTCTGAGGAGTCAAGAGGGATCAGTTATTATTCATCTTTACCGGTTTCCCAGGTGCTCCCTGCGGTCCCTGAAGTAAAAGAAAAAAAATCAGATGAAGAAAGATATATATATCAGTTTGATGTATAATTGAGAACATAACAATGATAAACCGTACTCACCTCAACACCATCCCGACCTGGCAAACCCTGAGGAGGACACAGTGGAGACTTAGTGAGGCAATCAACTCTTAGAAAACAGTTTATTCACAAATTTGGTCACTAGATGTCAGTGTTGACTAAGAAATTTAAGGAAGCCGTATACAGGATGCAGCTGTGCTCAGAGGTGTACTCTCATTCACCATGGCATGAATGTCATTGAAGGTTTAGGGTTTTAATGCTTTATTTAAACTGTTATTTTTTTTTCAGGTTGATTTCTATGGCATCAAAACGATACCAGCTTAAAATGAAACAGAAAAGAAATATTGGCACTGAAAAATAAAAATTGGCGTTGAAAACTATAATTGTAACACAAAATATTAATTTTGAATGTAAAATAAACACAGAGAAAATTTTTGCATTGAAAGTGAAATAAAAATGGAAAGTGAAAAAAGTTTCAATGAAACTCAAAATATTTACAATGAAACAAATAAACTCACAATCAAGTTTTCACACTTTCATGTTTTTTTTATAATGCCAATCTTTTTTCAATGCCACCGTTTTTTCAGTGCTGCTGCTTTTCTGCCTCAGTCCTTTGTCACTTTTTTCACGTTATGCACGCACAAACTGTAGCCTAAGTCATTTTAACGTTACAGTATAACATTTATAATGTGTTATACTGTTGTTTTAACCTGATGAGGGCCCATTAACTTCTTATGAGTGATCATGAGTGAATGCAGGTTATCAGTTCTCTAGTTTGACAGCACTCATTAAACTGACCAATAAATCAGAACAATGGAAAAGATTGAAGAAGTTAATAAAGACACAAAAAGGACAATTGGATATTTGAGGATACGTTGAGAAAATGAGATTTAAATTTGAAGAACAAACTAATTACAGTACAAGTTCCTCTGATGTGTCATCACTTTGCCAATGTGTAGAAGAAGACCAAGAGTGTTCATGGTAGCATCAAACCTGACATTAAAGTACAAGAACATTAATCTCAACGAGATCAGATTAGCTGTTGCCCACATGGACAAGCTAAATGCCCTCAGGAGAAATGTTTTATGGCCAGATGAAAGATATTTGGCCACAATGGGAAGAGGTGTGTTTAGAGTTGCCAAGCTATGGCTTTTTAAACCTAAAAATAGTATCAAGCACGATGATGTCAGTATCATTCTGTGGGTCTGTTTTGCTGGTTGATATTGTACAAGGCAGTTGAAATAATAAATAACTGCGTCAAATCAAGGGACAAATAAAACTTGGACACAAATTCAAGTTCAAACAGCACAATCATCCAAAGCACATAAAAGTTGGTTTTAGATGGATAAAAATGGCTGACAAAAAGTCTCTGGAATGATGTTACCACTACACACTATTCCTGACCTGTAAATCAAAGAAGGTATGGGCCAGGATACAAACTGAATCATGTCCACCAACTCTGATGGAAGTGGTTAAACCTCCTGACATGCTATTATACCAGCTTCTTATTGAAACATCTAACCAAATATCAGGACGGATATATACAGTGCTGCGCAAACGCTTTAGGCAGGTGTGAAAAAATGCTGTAAACAAAGAATGCTTTCAAAAATCCAAGTGTTAATAATGAATGAACAAAAGAGAAATCTAAATCAAATCAATATTTGTTGTGAACAGCCTTTGCCTTCAAATCAGAATCAATTCTTCTAGGTACACTTGCACACAGTTATTAAATGAACTCAGGTTATTCCAAACATCTTGGAGAACTAACCACAGATCTTCTGTGGATGTAGGCTTCCTTATTCTTCTGTCTCTTCATGTAATCCCAGACACACTCGATGATGTTAAGATCAGGGCTCTGTGGGGGCCATACCATAACTTCCAGGACTTCCTGTTCTTCTATCTGAACATAGTTCCTAATGACTTTGGCTGTGTGTTTGTGGTCATTGTCCTGCTGCAGGATAAATTTGTGGGCCAATCATACGCCTCCCTGTTGGTACTGCATAATGGATAAGTATCTGCCTGCATTTTTCAGCATTTAGAACACCATTAATTCTGACCAAATCTCCAACTCTATTTGCACAAATCCAGCCCCACACGTAAAAGGGACCTCCACCATGCTTCACTGTTGTCTGCAGACAATCAACTCACACTTCAATGATCAAACTAATTTTGACTCATCAGTCCAGAGCACCTGCTGATATTTTTCTGGACCCCCGTTCCTATGTTTTCTTGCATACTTGAGTCGCTTGGCCTTGTTTCCACATTGGAGGTATGGCTTTTTGGCTGCAACTCTTCCATGAAGACCACTTCTGGCCAGACATTTCTGGACAGTAGATGGGTGTACCTTGGTCCTACTGGTTTCTGCCAGTTCTGAGCTGATGGCACTGCTGGACATCTTCTTAATTTCGAAGTGTACTAAGCTTGATGTGTTTCCTTGGCCGACCACTGTGTCTACGATCCTCAGTGTTGCCCGTTTCTTTGTGCTAACAATTAGACGGTCAATCTGTACCTCAATATCGAACCCACAACCAGTGCCATCCCCAATCAACAACAATGTAGAGAAAATGTCTGAATTCCATTAATTAAACCAGAACAGCCTTGAAAAAATCATTATCCAATTAAGCTCCTCCTCCTCCTGTCTTGATATCCTACCCACAGCTTTTCTAAAGAAAGTTCTTCCTGTTATTGGGTCTGATCTTGTTCAAATAGTGAACTCATCACTGCTATCAGGTGTCTTCCCTCAGGCTTTAAAAACAGCAGTTATTAAACAAACCGTTTTGATGTTTTTCAGTCTGGTTTCCGCGCTCACCACAGCACCGAGACTGCCCTCGTCAAAGTAGTCAATGACATCCGCATAAATACAGACTGTGGTAGAACCACAGTGCTGGTTCTGTTGGACCTCAGTGCAGCATTTGACACTGTTGATCATGATATTTTATTGGAACGACTGGAGAGCTGGGTAGGACTCTCTGGTACAGTACTTGGCTGGTTCGAGTCTTACCTAAAGAACAGGGACTTCTATGTTTCAATAGGAAACTTTTCATCAGAACGAACAGAAATTACATGTGGGGTGCCCCAGGGCTCCATCTTGGAGCTCCTCTTATTTAATATCTACATGGTCCCACTAGAAAAGATTATAGCAACCAATAACATTAGCTACCATAACTACGCGGATGACACTCAGCTCTCACCAGGTGACTCTGAACCCATTCAAACCCTAAATCAATGCATTGACCAAATAAATGGATGGATGTGCCATAACTTTCTCCAGCTGAATAGAAACAAAACTGAAGTCATTATTTTTGGACCCAATGAGGAATGATCAAGAGTCAGCACCCAGCTTCAATTAATACAGCTAGAAACTACTGATCAGGCTCGAAACCTAGGTGTAGTAATGGACTCAGACCTGAATCTCCAGGGTCACATAAAGGCAATAACAAGGTCAGCGTTCTATCACCTGAAGAACATCTCTAGGATTAAAGGACTGATTTTGCAACACGACCTAGAAAAACTCATCTATGCGTTTATCTTTAGTCGGATTGATTACTGCAACAGCATCTTCACAGGTCTGCCTAAAAAGTCAATCAGACAGCTGCAGCTGATCGCGTCCTCACTAGAACCAGGAAAGTAGAGCACATCACCCCAGTTCTAAAGTCCTTACACTGGCTCCCTGTAGCTCAGAGAATAAACTTCAAAATACTTTTACTAGTTTATAAATCATTACATGGCTTAGCACCAAAATGTGTTGAAGACATGTTGTCACGGTACCAACCACCAAGACCACTCAGGTCCTCCAACTCTAGCCTACTAAACATCCCTAGACTCAGAACTAAACATGGAGAAGCAGCTTTCAGTTTTTATGCTCCCCTTATCTGGAACAGACTTCCTGACGAGTGTAGAGCTGCTGAAACTCTGAACTGCTTTAAATCGAGACTAAAAACCATCTGTTTAGAATTGCCTTCGAGTAAATGCTTGATGTCATATGTATGAAATGTGTTCATGCTCTCTTGCTTTTTTAAAAATCTTTCTCTTGCTTTATTATGTATCATGTGTAATGTGTGTTTCTTTTATGTTTTTTTTTAAATCACCAAATCATGTAAAGCACCTTGAATTACCCTGCTGTTGAAAGTGTGCTATACAAATAAAATGGCCTTGCCTTGTATGATCACTGAACCCTGAGAAGATCAAACAAATAATTGAAAGCCTCAAATTAATGACACCCGTGTCATGATGAGTACATGTAAATGTTTCAAAGAAACTGTGTGTCACACGCTGTAATATGTGTAGATGGTGATCACTGCTAAATGAGTAAATCAGTGAGCTGTTTGCTACTCAGAGTAAGACTTTCCCATGATGAAACAAATGCTTTTTCTCTAGCTTTTCATACTGACTGTTTTCTTCATTTACTTGACTATTATACAAAAACTTCATTTTTATTTTCTTTTTACCAAATATAATGGCTTATATATGAGGCCCTGACCTGGAGTCTGTATGTGATGCAATAAGCTGCGGTTCCAAACAACATCAAACACAAACATAATTTCATGCCACCTTCCATGCCTTTCTCCATCTGTCTATCAGTGATTTGGCTCATTTAGTTAAACAGACTTATCGGCTGTTTGTGGGGGCCAGGTGGACGTCTAAATATCTATGAAGTCATCCGTTCCAAAGAAAACTTTGAGGAAATGTGTGCTAAAGCTCATTCTTGCACACGCCACACACACACACGGCAATCAAGGAGCCGTGTTTACTTGATCTCTCAGTGCACTCACATAAATGCATATACATTTAGTTCTCATATTTTGCAATATTGTGTTGGAGCTACTAAGATGTTTCCCAGCTGCTTTTCCTCTTCTTGCGCTCAGTCTGCACATACAAGCTGTCAACCTGATGCACTGAGCTGCTCTGTGGTCCTCTTTTGTTCCCATCCTCCTGCAGCCTTTTAACCTCTTTTCTCACCCGTCTTACCTAAGCCCCATCGTTTGATCTGTCCTGCCCAGCAGCGGGAAACAAATCGCTGTTGCAAATAATTTTAGCAGTGCTTTTTATCTTGAGTGCAGAACAGAATATGGTTCAGATGTTTATGCATGTGTGATAACAGAGACTGAAATTTAGGCAAGCTTTGAATTAAGATGTTAAAGCAAAACTCTACTTTATTGGTTCAAATCCTGAAGCTCACATGGAAGAAGCTATTCTAGTCAGATGAAATCAAACTAGAACTTTTTGGTCCACATGCCAAATGCAATGTGTGGCTGAAAACTCGCACCCTGATTATTCCATTCCAAACATGAAACATGGCGGTGGTAGCAACATGCTGTGGGGATTCTTCTCTTCAGCAGCATAGGTCCGCTGTTGTGATTGGAGGTGGTTCAAAGAGTATTAACTAAATACTGAATACAAATCCACATCAAAGTTTTCAGACTTATAAGTTAAAAAATAAATATAATTATTTTTTCTCCTTATAGTTGAGCACTAATTTATGTTGGTCTTTCACCCCAAAATATGGGGAATAAAACAAATTGGGGGTATGATTAAGTTTGCAAAGCATTGGAGTTACAAGCATCTGGTGTTAGAGGACACCCATGTTGGCAGGCTTCTTCACTTTCTCCTGCTCAGTCCGCTCAGACATCTGCCCACAACATGGAGCAGCTCTTTTTTGCTGTTTTGGGTTTCGCAACGTCTTTAATCAACTTGAAAAGACCATTTACAGTCAACTAAGTTACACGATGGTCCCCTTTTTGTTCGGCCCGTCTGCTTTTTGTCCCTTTTTGAGCTGATCCGGCTCATCTCTGTGGTTGCTTCAGCGTGTGTTCTCAACTCACCCACGTCAAAACCAACATTTCTCATATAAAATCCCTTGCAGTCCAGTGCCAGATGAGAGTATTATTCTGTCAAGTAGATAAACAAAAAATTCTAAAATTTCTCCCTTCAATTTCAGGAACCACAGCTTGTTGCTGCCACAGCAGATCAATGAAACTTTGTGGGGTACAAACTTAATTATGAACAACAGAAAATGCCTCAAACAAGGAGTGCACTATTGTTTCCTGCGGCCAGCAAACTGCCCATGAACTCACCACAGTCCCATATCTGTTTCAGTGTGCACGGCAACACAGTGGTGGGAGAAAGCGGGGTGTTTTGGAGAACTTTGCAGCCGCTGACTTATGCAAAACAGATGAGGCTTGAAGTAGAGTTACTATTTTTGGAGTTTTTTTTAGGTAAACCACAGCTCACAAGCTAATGTGGAAGAATGAGGGTTGGGGTTCAGTGCAGTTTACAGAGGAGATCCTTACCCAAATGACAAATGTGTATCAATGCAGACTCACACAAACCTCAGTGTGTGTTGTGGAACCTTAGTCTGATGGTGTGAGATATGAGCAGAGGGATGGAAGCGTAGTGGAACATGAAGTAAAAGAGGGTTCCTGACACGTTGCGTGCTCTTACCGGCTCTCCAGCAGGACCACGAGGCCCGTCCTTCCCGGTATTTCCTGGGGGGCCACGGGGGCCAGGAGGACCAGGTGGACCAGGAGGTCCGGCGGGTCCGGCTTGGCCCTGATCACCCTGATGAAAATAACAATATAGAAGAAGAGTGGAAAAGGAAACATTAGAGAAATTGTTTTTTATTAATGGAGAGGTAAAACACCGCTTTCATCAGTCTCACTGAGTCATTTGTTGTGCAAGCAAACAAAGTGTGGAGAATGATAAACAAAACTAATTAGTAATGCAATTTAACTCAATAAATATTAAATATTCAAAGGTGCATGTAACATGTTTGGCCAGAGGGTGGCAGCAGGGACAGATCATCACCTGACAGAAATTACAATACATGTAAGTAATGTCTAAACCTATAAAATGGCACCTATAGCAAAGATGTGAAAAAAGCTCTGGAATAAATTCAGCATCTATTGCAGTAGCATCACATCACACTGAGGCAACTGATTTAGTTCTCTAACAGTGAGTTTTTCAGACTTTTCTGCACCGACCGTTGTAGGGTCGTCAGCTTTAGAGTGAAGCTCTCAGCAAAATAGAGGTAAGAAATAAAATTTGGTGTGTGCTTTGTCTTTAAAACGGTTTAAAAGTGGGCATATTGAATTCTTTATGGTTTATGGTCTTTTGAGAGACTAATTGAAATCTTTATTCACTCACCAGTGCTAGAACCTGTTATTATACACTGGAACCTACTTCAGGTAATCCATTCATAATTCTGACCAAACAGTTGTACTTCATTGAGTAGAAGAACAATTAGTTCATTATAATTTATTATCATTACTAATCTTATTCCAGTTAACCGTGACTGAAGTTTTTTTTTTTTCCTTCCTAATTTGGAGAGAATTTTGTCTGGGTAGAATAAAAAAATATAGGAAAAGCCTTAGTGTCACTGAGGAAAAGACTAAACTGGCAACCCTTCTGCCTTCATAATCTAAGGAAAAACAATCAATAAAGTTCTTGTCCAGTCTGGATCCAGTTATTTCCAATTTTTTAATCCTTTCTGTAACTATAGACATGGGAAAGTTCAGAAAAGTGGCTGTTTTATTGTGTCTAATTTTTGCTTCACGACGATGAACACAGAGCTGCCTTAACTAGTTGCCATGTTCTCTTGTCTTTCCCATTTTGAAGAGTAGTGAATAGAAACAGGCCTCTCTGTCACATTGTATTACCCTGAATGCACCCCAAAAACAATGGAGTACTTATTAAAAGTTCCTTTACACTCTAATCACCTTCCAGCATAACAAAGTAGAAGTCATAAAAAATTAAAGGAAGTAAAAGTAAGACACATTGTAAAGGGACTGTTGAGAGTGCCAGTTCAATTTTAATATGAGTCTTTTTTCTAAAATTTTCATTTTGTGCATCTTTTTTGGCAATATTACCCTATTTATTACATTAAAATATGTATTATATATGTTCATATCTTTAAATATCTGTTTCACAGAACATTCATCTTTACAATGTGAATCTTTAATTGGATTTAATTAGAGTCTTTTTATTCAGTGTGGCTGCTGCACCAACTGAGAAAACATGAACAGCAAAAAAGCACTATTCTGCAAACTAACTAGTAAGCAATGCAGAATTAAGGAAAACTGCAGAGCCTGGTGTGTGCTTTCTGTAGCGTTTCA
Source organism: Valencia hispanica (assembly GCA_963556495.2). Classification (NCBI taxonomy): domain Eukaryota; kingdom Metazoa; phylum Chordata; class Actinopteri; order Cyprinodontiformes; family Valenciidae; genus Valencia; species Valencia hispanica. The sequence continues at coordinate 28,626,490 of OY747702.1, forward strand.
TAAAAATACAGATTAAAACAGATTAGAACAAAGATTTACTTATTAATTAAATCAGCAAAGAGAAATCTTCATTGACTTATTTTGATAGAAGACAGGCTTGAACTATGACCTTAAGGAAGGATGGATCTGCTCAGACCTCCTCCGATGAGATGACAGATATTTTGTCACACAGTGAAACATCCAAACTGACTGATCTGATTTATGTTTTAAGTTAGCTTCTCATATTAAGCTTAAGACAAACACCCTTGTTTGTCAAAAGAAGGAATTTCTATTCTTTTTTTCCCAACTGAAAAACATTTTAGGAATCAAATCTGATGCATATTTCACATTTGTGTTCAGAACAGAAAACCATTAAAATTCCTAAAATACCCTAAAATTACAGTGGTGACACTTTCTCTCCATCTTCCCATCTCTGCTGGCATCTGGAGCATTATGGTTGGCCTTGTTGAGGCGAGTCAAAGAATGATTCAAGCCATGCAGATCGAAAAAAATATATTCAGACTGATTCATTCATCTATTCATTTTGGAGCTATACAACAAAACAAAATGAAGTTACCTACAGATCTTTTAGACAAATATGCAGTAAGATTTAAAGAAAAATTGAGAAATACTTGCATCTTCTTCTACTTCTAAACCTGTCAGAATCTACTTTTTAAAGCATTGACAATGTTTTGGATACATTTAGACTTATTTTATTCTTTTGAAAAAAAACAACAACCACATATTTTCTGACCACAATTAAAAAAAGTTCTTTATCATCTCAATTTCTCTAAAAATTCAAAAATACCAACATCTTTGCTTCATTAAAGGAACTAAAAAAGAAAACGGCACAACAAAATGATGGCAAAAATCAAATCAAAACAACTTATTTTATGTAACAGAATCAAAAAACAGTGAAAAGAGAAAAAAAGAAACATTACAAGTAGATCATGCAAATGAAAGGCAGATTAAAGTGTTAAAGGAGGAAGCACATGCCTTTTAGTAGAGGTCTACCTTCAGAAAGCGTCTCTGAAAGCTGCTGGACTGCTCTCCAGCGAGAAAGCTGTGATCATATCGGGGAAAAACCATCTGAGATGCAACAGATGTGCAGTTGAGAATAAGGGGAAAACAGAAAGAGGGAGAAGATATAAATTAATAGAGAAAACAGGAAATATGTTGTTAAACTGGGAGTCCAGCGGTAAAAGAGCAGGCCGCTGCAGGAGAAAACAGATATAAAAGTTCAACAGACTACAGAAGTAAGAAAAAGCTGAGAAGAGAAACGTTGTGATCATCTTTTGGCAGAGACGGTGACAGATGCGCAGCAGCCAAAGAGAGGTGGCTGCTGGGAGGATTATAGACCACTTAGGTGGGGGTAACAAACCTTGACAGCAATCTGATTACTTTGCAGACTTGCATATGTGCTGTAGTTAGGAGGGCCCTGAGGAGAGGAGTCACACAGTGAACAAAACCTCACAAACCAACGCTGTTAACCTTTGACAAGAAACATTGCCCTGCAGAATTATTCATACTCCTTCAACGTTTTCATATTTGGATATGTGAAAAACAATAAACGATGTGTGTGAATGATGCATGTTTTTTTTAATGTTTACATTCAAAAATTTAAAAAGTATGTCATGCCTATCTATTCAGTCCTCCAGAGTCAAAACTTTGTAAAAGAACCTTTTGCTGCAGCTATAGCTACAAGTCTTCTCAGGTATGTCTCTATGGCTTTTCACATTTAGAGACTGAACTTTAAGCCGAATTTTTCGTAGCAAAAAACCCCCCAAAAAATCAGGAATGAAGAGCACCTGTGAACATGAACTTTTAAGTATTGCCAATGCTTCTCGAAAGTAATTAGGTCTGAACTTGGACCAAGTCATTCTAGCACATGAATATGCTTTGATCTATTATTAACTATTTCACTGTAGATCTGGGTGTGTGTTTAGAAATTTGTTTAACCTTATCCAAAGAATCGTCTTTAGAAGCCTCAGACACGTTTTCTTCCAGGATTGCCTCCTATTTAGCTCTTCCTATCACTATCCAGTTTCACCACGAGGATGTTGGGTTCAGAAAATGTGCAGTGTAGGTTTTCCAAACCAAAACGTTTATATCGTTTTTATCAGGAGTTAGGAGTTTGTCTTGTAACCAGAGGGTTGCTGGTTCGAGGCCCTGCCCCGTCCGTCTCAGTCATTGTGTCCTTGGGCAGTACGTTCAAACATTGGGATATTGTCTTATAACATCGCCCTGCTTTAAACTTCTCTACAACTTTCTGCCTGACCTGTTTGCTGTGTCCCTGGTCTGTCTGATGCTGTTTCACTAATGTTCTCTTGCAAACCTCTGAAGCTCTCACATAACAGCTGTATTTATACTGAGACTAAACTACACACAGGGGGACTCCAGTTACTATTTTAGTGACTTCTGAAGGTATTTGGTAACACTGGATTTTATTTAGAAGTATCAAAGTAAATGGGATTATATAAAAATGCATTCAAGTTTGTTTAGGTTTTTATCAGCAAAAAAATCTTTCCTTCCACTTACGCACTACTTTGAGTTCATTTATTGCACAAACTCCCAATCAGATTCACTGAACTTTGTGCTTAGAATATGAGAGACTGTGGGGGAAAAACTCTTTTAAAGGTAATACATGTGCATGTTATTATGAGAAACAGTAAAAAATCTGCTAACTGCAACCTTTGCCCTTTTGAAATTTATGCCTCCGTCAACCATCCAAACATATATTTCAGAGCAAATGTGTACATGTGCTTTGTGGAATGGCTTCCCATCTTTCCCAACCCAAACAGAAGGGGTTTGGCTCTTTCCAGTCAACAGACAGTAATTGTGTTGATTGTCTTTCAAGCTGAAAGGAGCAGAGTTTGTCTGCCGCCACGCAGCTTTGAGCCACCCTGGTTGAGCTCCCGCAAAAACACACACAGGGCGCAGGGAAGGATGGAGTGATGTGATGAGGAGATCTTGGAAAGGGAGTAACAGCGGGGAGTAAGGAGTGAGAGAAGGAAGGGAAGTCTGCTCGACAAGTTTCTGCTAACAGGCTGCGACAAGCGCTGGACCGCTTAGGTTTTTCCAAGACCACGAACCGTTCCTCCTCCTCTTCATGCCTATATACTCCTCTTTTCCCCTTTGTCACATTCACTCATTCACACCGCTCCCACCATGAAGACCACATATGCTTTTAAAAAGGTCTCATAACAGAAGAGGCTGTTTCACAGCGGGCATTGCCTTTAGCTCATTCCCATCAGACAAACCAAGAAAAACAGACATCCCCCCTCTGACGCCTGCCTTAGGTTGAATTTTTAATACTACTTTAGGGGAGGCAAAGAGAGAATTTGGCTGCGGTTTCTTACAAACTATCTTTAACAATACAGGCGCCAGATAAACACAAAGGTGCGGTGACAGTGTGCTTTACATATGAACTGGAAGATATGTATAAAACAAGGCTACAAGCTTCTTTTTGATAAAGTGTTTCTTGGCAAAAGATGCAAAACTGGACATACTTTTGTATTTTGGTGGCTCTGTAACAGCTGAATTAGTTTTAATATGCCTCTTATCCTGTGTCTGTGACCAGAGTCATCCTGATGATAGCTCTGAACATGAGGGATCGGCAGGAAGTCACAGGTTGACAGAGATTCATGGCCACTTCCTGTTTTCAAATGTATTCTTTTATCCTGCATAGGTCAGAGGTGAAGCAGAGCGCACAGTCAAAAAAAGGGCAAAGTGATAACCGAGCTTATGTTGGAATAATACTGCAAACCCCGGCAGCACAAAGCAATAGCTTCTTAGTTGCCTACCTATCAGGGTATATCCATGAAACTCCACATGGAGGAATCACTCACAGGGTTTGTTTTGACCGAGCAAGTGTTTCCAGGCAATATCCTGAGGTTTTGGGGAACTGCAGACTTTTCCAAAGGCATCAAAGCAAGAGAAGCCTCGGCCAAGCGCAATATTTACCATTTGGAAAAACTACCAACGGTGGATGCCAACAATATTTCAAACTACTGCCTCCGAACCAAAAATGCATAGGTAGGAAAATGTAATGGCCTACGCCTTGATAGGAATCAGGAATTCCTGCAATGTTTCAGAATCGCATCATAAATATGTTTCCACTGGGCAGGCCTGTCAAGTTTACCCTCCATTTTAGCTCTGCTATAATACAATAAGCACCAGTGTCCTTCCTGTCCAATCACACGCTGTGCTTTACTAAATGTTCTAACCTCTTGACCTTCTTCACATTCTGTCCTGTTACACAAACGTCAAGTATTTTGTTAACATTTTATAAGATTAACCAACATAAAGTCATGAATGGCTATGAAGAGGAAGGAAAATAGTGCATAAGAATCTGAAAAGTATGGCTTGCATTTGTATTCACCACTTGTTGCTGCATTTAGAACAAGTCTTTTGGGGTATGTGTTCTTAAATTTTGCCCCCAGATTCTCAATTGGACTTAAGTCAGTATTCTGACTGGGTCACTCTAACAAATTTATATGCTTTGATTGAAACTATTGGTGCCCTGCGATGGACTGGCGACCTGTCCAGGGTGTACCCGGCCTCTCGCCCCTTGACCGCTGAAGATAGGCACCAGCCCCCCAGCAACCCTGCATTAGGATGGACGGGTATAGAAAATGGATGGATGGATGAAGGTATTGGTTTGTAAGCCTGGCTGTATGTTTAGGATTCTACTTAGTTTTAAAAATCTTTTACAACTGTGCAGTATGTTTGTAAGCAGCCTCATAGTCAATACTGCAGAATAATACCTTTTTGGTTTCATTTGATCAGAGCACCTTCTTCCAACTGTGTCAAAGTCTGAAGTACACTTCTTGCAACTCTTCCATAAAGGCCAGATTTGTTTAGAGAATTATTTTTACCAACAGCTTGCATGAGCTGTGGATCTCTGTAACTCCTCCTTGGATACACAAATTGTTACTAAAGGACTAAATGAATATACATGTATACAGTAAAGTCAAAAACCATTCGTATCCTGGCAGATTTAGGTTTAGAATCATTTTCATTCAACGAAGAAGTTGTTCTCAGATGTGAAATGAGACAGATATCTCACACAAGATAAAACCATGTAAAAAGTGTAAAAAGACTATCAAATTTGAACAAATAAATTACCTGCTTTTTTTAAATATATAGTTTTGTATTTTATTAAAAAAAGGGATTTCAAAAGTATTTATTCGATTCTCAGTGATCAATGGAAATTTCTTTATTTGCATTAGCCAATAAAGATTCTTTTAAACTCTTCTTATGTCTGTTGACCAGTTTTTGTTTTGTTTTAAGCCTTATCTTTGGTAATGACCTCCAAGACTTTGAGGTTAAAGCATCTCCTTGCCATCAAGCTTTAGCTCCACCCACAGATCCTCCTATCAGATTCATGTTATTTCTCTGCCACAGCCATTCAAATTTTTAATATTACTTCCAGTCAGAGTTAACATTGCTGTAACATTGAAAGATTACTTTAAATTAATATCTGCCAAAGGAATGAATAATTAGGGTTTAACAGTACATGTAGCTATATATGTTTTAAGGATTTAAGACAGGCTGTCACAAACAGCTCTGGGGTTTAAGAATTTGATCCATTTTGCTCTTGCTGTAAATTACATAACCATAGATCAATATGTGTAGTTTTGCCCCTAAATTCATGCACAATGCTTCATTTAAAGGAGCAGTGCTTCCTTTGCGTGTGCGCTGAACATTAGACGGATGCTCACTCTCTGGTATGCATGCTTTAACATGCACAGATGGTTAAGTGAGTGTGCTCATCAGAGTTTCAAAAAATTCATAAGGAAATTTGTTAGGGATATTCCCAGTGCCATGTGGAGATTAAATAAAAATGATATGTGATTAACTATAAAGTTACATAGTTGGGTTTATGGAAGATTTTACAAAGTTTTAGCCATTAGAAGCTTGAGTTATAAAACAAAAGAAAAACAGCTTGAGTGGCCAAAATGAACTGTGAAGTTTCTCCTAGACATACAGTCATATCTTTTTACCACTGTTACACACACAGTAGGTGCACTGAGAGAAAGGTCCCCTATTTCTTGCATGAAATAGGGGGCATGACCTATTTTTTTTCTTAGCAAAACATACACAGGATTAGGGGGTATTTGACCCTTGTCAAACGATCTACAATTTACCACTTTGCATAGTAAAGCAAAAGAGTCTTATTTTCAAACCACACTGGATTAAACTAGAGAAAATTATGTATTTCCCATGGATAGTGAGCTAATATCACATGAAAAGAAAACACAGAACAGATGCAGAAGGAGGTTTTTGGTTATGTGAAAAAAGTCATACTTTCGTTGAGACTGGATGGCAAATTTGGCGCTCTGCCCCAACCTTTGAGTTTGATGGGGAGGTTTAAATTTTTCCATCATTCTCTCATAGCATTATTTCTGGCTTGAGAGATGTAGGCAGCTTAGACCTCATCCCAGGAGTGAGCCACACAGGATAAACACACTTTTCTTTCGAAATTACCAGATTACTTTAAGGGACTGTTTAAGGCTTTTAAGGGACTGTTTAAGGCTATGTGGACAGACGCAGTCATGATAAGAGTTTTATTTAAATATTATTTCCCTTATCCAAGTCCAGATTGCTTAAACAGTTTTACATGCTTTATTCAGACGTTAATCTCCACAGATGGGAAATTTCTGCTCCCTTAACTGTGATTTCCTTTTTGTGATGGTCTGTTACTCTGTCTGCTTTCAGTTTGACTCTCATCTCGGACATTTTCTATTGTTGGGACATACGTATTTAACAGAGGTGTAGGCTTGTGATAAGCTCCTACCATTTTTAAACCTCCAACATGCTCATGATGCTGTTGAATGCAAATACTCCTCCTTTAAAAATAGTGTTTCAAGAAAGTTTCAATTCATTCATAAGCTGACCTTTGATCTTCTCTGAAAAAGTGCTTACAAGTTAGGTTGGATTGTAGCCTTTACAATTTTCTTTGCAAAAAAAATCTAAATACAGTAGATAATTCTATTTTATGGTAAATAATAATGATGAATTCAGAGCCAAGTATTCTTTCTTAAAAATATTTTTTATTATCTCCAAAGCTGGGCTTTCAATGACTAATGATTCTTCTTCTTGTTTTTAAATTGCACTAATAGGTTGTTGTGGGTCATTTTAGGTTCAAATGTTAATCTCGTGTTAAACTTTAGTTTTGGGACAGATCATCACACATAAACTTTAATCAGATGAAACAAAGAAACCACAATATAGTTTTCCATATAGGGTCAATGAAGTTGAATTCCCAATTAAAGAAACACAAAACAAAAAGAAGAAACAAACTGACCACACAAGGTCTACCTGATGTGTATTTATAAGTTGAGCTTAATATCAGGACAGACCAATATACTTACAATTTTAGACCAAATTTAGGCTCATTTTAGTCCAGACAACACATTCCCTTTTAAAAAAAACAAGTATAAAAGTTTACTGGTAATTTAAACTAATGTTTGTGGCAAAGCTGCTCTAAACCACAACACCCCCACCACAATGCTAAGAAAATATGTCTTTGTTCTTCATTTATTACTATTTTATTCAACATTTTACACAGTGTAGATTTTATTAAGTATTTCTATAGTGGAAAGACGTTCCCACTGCAAACATTGACACACATCAGCTGTGGAGATTAGGCAGCACTTCTCTGATTGACTCTTTCTTTCTTTCTTTCTTTCTTTCTTTCTTTCTTTCTTTCTTTCTTTCTTTCTTTCTTTCTTTCTTTCTTTCTTTCTTTCTTTCTTTCTTTCTTTCTTTCTTTCTTTCTTTCTTTCTTTCTTTCTTTCTTGTATTTAAAGACCTCCTTTGCCTTCGTAGAATTGCTTTGTTTTATGTCTAAATTTATATCGCGTCTACGTATGAATATCAAGTATTCCCTTTCATCCTTGTTTAAAACTCAAGACAATGAGGATATCCAAATATGTTTCTATTCCCATGTTTGATTGCAGGAAATATCCCATAAAAGTTATTTTTAGTCAATGCGTAGTCTAGTCTGGGTTTCACAATTGTGTTTGCTGATTAATGGACGAACTTTCAAGCTGTTTGCAAAGGAAAGTCATCCTCTCTACACCAGGTGCTCAAAGAGAAGTTCAGTTGGCTTCTATTCAATGCCTTAGATTTCCATGTCATGGTTAACTGAGAATGTACACCAACACACATCCTGTCCCGCCCCACAATATCCGTTTTCTTCTTTTGTTAGCAGGATGTAAATGTACATTTTCAGAGTATGTAAAACGCCCTTATAGTGTAAAACTCTGTTTTGAACTTAAAGGGGCTATATGCAATTTTCTGAAATTTAAACTCGCGACTGACCCCATGTGGCCAAAAACAGAACTGCTCTTCCTTTATGCTCGCTCTCACAGCGCACGCTCGTGCACCGGTCGCTCTCAGTCTTCAATCTTTTTCGGGCACTTGTCAGGGGTTTAACTTTTTTAGTCTTATGTGGAGTTACTGTTGGTGTCAAGTTGTCCTGGGTCTCTTCTGTGTATTCGCACAATCCATTTAACTGCTTGCGAGTGCTGACTTCCGGTGGTGGCAGAGTGATCTAAAACATTTAACACGGGCTTGACGTCACATCCGCAGACAGCATGGGAAAATCGGACCCGACAGAAAATAGAAAAAATTGGATACAAGCTTATAGGTGCACCCACTGTGAGCTGACAAGGTGTCAGTATGCTCATCAGGAGATGTTTGAGTCATAAATTGTCGAATTAAAAGGCTATTGTTACGTTTATTTTGGGGAAAAAGTTGCATATAGCCTCTTTATTTTTGACGAGTTGAAGTTTACATTATATAGAGAGAGCAAGATGCACACAATGCCTTGCAAAAGTATCCTGATAAATGTGCATTTGTATTTAGCCCACCTTTACTCTGATACCTCTAAATAAAACTCAGTGAAACCGAGTGCCATCAGAAGTCACCTAATTAGTAAATGAAATCGATCTATGTGGGATTTAATCTTGGAATGCATACAGCTATTCTGGGAAGTCTTCAGGAATTCACATTAGTGAACAATGAAGACCAAGGAACACAGCTCAGGTCAAAGATAATTTTTTGCAAAAGCTTAAAGCAGAGTGAGGCTATAAAATCATCTTCTGAACATTTCACAGAGCTGCAGAGATTCACTAAAAAGTAAGAGTTGATGGGAAGACAGATCGAGTTTAATTGAGGACAATCCTGACGGAAAAGCTATTAGAGGATGCAAAGCCTGAAGACCATGTCAGAGGTTAGTCTTCTAGTAGGACAGGAACCCGAACCATACAGCCAGAGCTACAATGGAGTGGTTTTGGACAAAACATATTGATGTGTTAGAAAGTCACAGTCCATGTCTTAGAATGTTCAGACTTAAATCCAACTGATAATCTATGACAAAAATTGAAAATTGATTTTTACAGACCTATTTCATAAAGAATAACAAGCATTTATTTTAGTCTCTAGATGTGTAAAGGACGGGAAAAACATAAACATCTGCGGCGATAACTGCAGCAAAATGTGAATTTATAATGTATTGACTTTTCTCTTCTCTTCATAACTGTGTACTTTGTGTTTTATTCTGTCACATGAAATCCCAATAAAATACAGTGAAGTGTTTGACTGTAGAAAGACAAAATATGGAAAACTTCAAGGTACGTGAATGCTTTTGCAAGGCACTGTAGGGTCAGCTGAAGGGAATACAAAGGTATTAATTTTATCGTCATATTAACACTTTATTATTTTCAACATTTGTAATGCATATAGTATAATGCATAACACATACTGAATTCCAATAAATCATACAACCTTTTTTTATATTGTAAATGCAGGTACTGAAATGTGGAACTGTTTAAAAAGTGGAGAATTGGAAGCCCCTACTCCTTTGCAACAACTGTATTGAAGAAACAGCATCTAAACTGTGCAAACTTTTTTTCAAAAACATTATTTAATCTCTCAAAGATGATAAGAAAACACAACTTACCCTTGGCCCAATGTCTCCTTGGTCGCCCTGGTAGAAAAACAGGAAAATAACAATTGTCAGTAGTTCTCAGAATTGTAAATGTACAAATGGCTAATAAGTCAAGAGCTACTGTGTGGCCGCCATGACAGACGAGCTTACAAAAATAGTGTTTATAGGAAGGAAGCAACTCAAGGGTCATCTGTCCAAACCACAATGGGATGTAAACATTTACTGCATAAGTCATTTGATAAGCCGCAGATACACTCATCAGACAGGATGAGATCGGGGTAGTAAAAGTGGGTGTGCGCTTGGTGAGGATTGTTTTTTGATGTGGACCTAAAGGTCATGCTCTCATTACTGAGCTGCTATTATGACTACACAAAGGAAGGCTGTTTTCTTTTTTTAAACTTCACATCATCTATCTGTTGGAGAGAATGCACGTGAATCAGACTGAGTCCTGCCCTGATAAATGCTGTTCTCTGCGCTGCGGTGTTCTTCTGCTTATCTGCAGGTCCGTTACTCGAGGGAAGAAGCAAACATTTGAGCACACAAAGTTCACCACGAGTGTGGGCATCACTGAGCACATGGCAAACTCTATAACAGCCAGCACTTTCCAACATCTTCAGCTGGAAGGAGGTTCGCAGAGCGCAAAAACATCTGGCTGTCATTGAGCTACATGGAAGGTCTGCAAACCTGCCCAGGGCAGTACATGGTATCTTTTGCTCATTTAGTCAGTTAGTGTAAGGCAAAAACCTGAAGGATCTAAAGCAATCATGAGGTTATATGCATCTCTGTGGCTTTATATGAGCAAAATAATGTTAGAAAGTGCATCCAAACATGCCAGTGACAGGTTGAGCACAGCTGGAACTCGGTTCGGAGCATACCTTCTCTCCCTTGGGTCCGGGCAGGCCCTGCGGGAGGGATAGGAGAGATAATCAGAGTCAGTTGGTGGAAATAAATCAGTGATCTAATGAGGAACACACACCGTAGCGAAAAGCATCTTCTACGTGGCTTAACTTAGCAACACCACTTAATAATGCTTGTCATGGAGACTGCTTAATCTCAAGTCCCTTCCTGCTGAATGTAATTTACCGTTTAAAGCAAAAAAAAAAAAAAGGAAAAAGAAATCTTTCAAGTATGTATGTATGTCAAAGCAGAGGCCTGAGTTAAAAATGTGGTGAGAGATGAAGCTGAAAAGCAAAAATGTTACTTTTCTTACACCATCAGTCTTTCTGTCAGATGGGAACTTTGAAGATGTTTTAGTGTAGGGAGTCCATGGATTATTCTGTTCGGGTCTGTGGGTTTTGTTGTGTCTTTGGGGTTGAATGTTCCAAACACTAACAGAAAACATGAAGCTTTAGTGTTCCTATGCTGTATATCAGATAAAGATACACAGTCCTGCTTTGGGTTGGACATTTTGACATAAAATTTATAAACGGTGGGCAAACAGATGAGATTAGTTTGCTGTTCGCCTTTCTGTCCACTGCGCACAAGTGGCACAAGGACGCCACATGTGGTGGCACCACAAACAGAAAAGGTCCACAGTTACAGAAGAAACAGGCCAACATCTACAGGCCAAAAGTAATCATACCCCTTAAACATTTTATTATTTTATCATGTTACAACCACAAACTTCAATGTGTTTTATTTTTATTTTATCTGATAGGTCAACACAAGGTAGAGCCTATGCATTCAGCCCCTTTACTCTGATTTACCCCAAAAAAATCTTTGCCTCCAGAAGTCATCATATTGTTAAATAGAGTCCACCTGTGTTTAATTTTAAGTCACTATAAATCTAGCTGTTCTGTGAAGGTCTCAGAAGTTTATCAGAGTAGATTATTGAACAAAGAGCATCATGAAGACCAAGCAACAAAGCAGACTGGTAAGGGACAAAGTTGTGAATATGCTTAAACCCGGGTAGATCAGAGCACTTTTCAACTCATAATCTAAAAATAAGAGGATGCAGCAACTGCAAACTTACCAAGACGTTGAAAGACGTCCACTTAAACAGGTCATTAATCAGAGAAACTGCCAAGAAGCCCCAGATAAGTTTGGGGGAGCTGCAGAAAGCTGCAGTTCAGATGTGAAAATGTGTTGGCAAGACAACTATTAAACTAATCCACAAATCACTTTTATGAAAAGGTGACAAGAAGAAAGTAATTGCTGAGAGAAAGGATCAGCATGCTCTGGTCAAGAACATGTTTAAGATGAGGCTCTAGTCAGATGAGACAAAAATGAAATGTTTTTGCCTTCATGCAAACATTATATGAGGCAAAAACACTATGCATCACCCTAAACCAGTTGTGTCCAAAGTCAGTACTCAAGGGCTGGTATACTAGATGTTTTAGTTCTTTCCCTGGTTTAACACATCGGAATCAAATGATGGACCATTTCAATCAGCAGTGTTGGAGCACAGACACATCTAAAAATGTCAGAACACTGGCCCTCGAGGTTTGAAGCTGGACACTACTGCCCTAAACACATAATCCCCATGGTGAAGCATGGTGGTGGCAGCATCACTCCTAATTCAATTTGATCAAAGTGAAAGTCAAGGACTAAATACAACTGCGACTCTGTGGCAAGGCCTGAAAACTGATGTCTATAGAAACACTATCCACTGATTGAGCATGAAATATTTTGCAAGGCAGAGTGGGAAGACATTATTGTCTAGACGTAAATAAAACAACGGGTAGATAAATACTCCAAAACAGCTGCTGCTATAATTGCATCAACAGGTGGGTTCACAAAGTATTGATTTAGCGGGCCTGAACACAAATACAAGCCCAAATAATGCCCTAACTGTTGTAGGACGAATTATAAACGTCTTAAATCGTTCTCCATTTTGTGTTGTTTTATCACGTAAAATGTCAACAAAACAGTGCGTGCAACAAAATGTGAAAATATTCAAGGGGTATGAGGGTATTAAGGCACTTTTTGTCATCTCTCGGGACCTAAAAGTGACAACACAGGCCAAATCATTATTTTCCTTTATAAACTTCTTCAATTTATTGTTTGACTAACCCTATATTGTACCTAACACTATGTTCCCTCTGGCTGCTGTATAGAGTCCTCTGACTCTACAATCTTCCATCCACCCTAAGACTGGGCTCTAAATTTTACCTCCGTCTTCCTTTTTCTTTGAGCCAAATATTTTGTTTGGACAGGAGCTCCTATTGTGTTATGGAGCACAACTTTGGGGCACGATGGAGAGGCAGCCAGCAGCTTTTCTCCGGCAGTGCCTCAGTACTTTAGGTCAAGGTGAAAGCAGATGGAAAGATGTGTGATTTTACAAAAAAAATAGCTTGACAGATAAAGATCTCCATTTAAGTGTCGTCACAACTCTCTGCTAACAAATCAATCACATTGTAGTTTAACTTTTTCTCTGCATTCTCTTGTTTTAACCTTATGCTCCGTGAATTCAGAAGGGACCCTGGCCAGGAGGTCTACATTAGAGGATGACAAGGGAATGGATTTTCTTTGCATTCCCATACCACTCCCAGGTCTGGCAAACGGCGTATGGTGTTTCAACTCTGTCACTGACAACTTTCAGAAAATGTTTAAAATGTCAGACTTCCCTGACAACGTTTTTGAGGTGATGCGGAAATCTAATTCACTGCTCCAACTCATCTTTCTTTCGGTCCAGTGTTGCCAACTCCTCAGGATAAACAGTAGCTATTGGCAATCCAAGAAGTCGCTAAATTACATGATCGCTTCATTTTTGCAATGTGCATGTCATTGTAATAGACACTGTAGGAGAGGGGAATAATTTTTAATACTATTTTTTACAAACATTTATTTGAGCTGCCTAGGCCAGATCTGCACTCTGAGTGCTTTTCTAGCTTTAGTGTGGAGTTGTTTATTTTACAAAAAAACATTTTTACATTTACATCCAGTCTTCACTTAGCGGGTAAAATCAACCAGCTGTAGTTTCGTACGTCTGCGATTCCTTTGCATCTGATCCAGTGGGATTAAAAAAAGGCTCAACAACCTGATAAAGAAGGCTGGTTCTGATGCAAATAGTGATTTTTCATAAAATCTCTGAGCATCCCCTTCATGACACTATATACAACAACAGAGTGTCTTCAGTCGGAGGCATCCTCAGTTTTGTTGTAACACAGACCGCTACTGGAGATTAGTGTTTACAACAACTCCTTGAAGAAACCTAAATAGTATGAGTTAGAACAACACCTAGTACCCCTCTGGGATCAATAAAGTATTTTTGAATTTTAATTCAACATCTGCTCTGAGCAGACGTCTGCTCTGTGCCTGGGTGGGCAGGGCTGTATGTAGCGCAAGGACTGCCTGCTTGCCGTGAGCGCTCCGCGACGGAATAGGAGCGGGAAAGACAGCACTTCTGGTCGGTGTGAAGAGTAAGAAGGCTACATGCTTCACGTCAGTCCCTAAAAGTCTCCAATAACATCCAAAAAGTTTCTAGATTGGTCTTTGAAAAAGAGTCGCTAGACGATCCTAAGAACTCACTAAATATAGTGACATTTTCTCTAAGTTGGCAACACTGTTTTTGTCCATGATGTCAAATATGGCGTGTGAGCGGCTCGCCGCTACGCATTCCATTCCCGCTCTTATGGAAGCCCATATCTGCCACTTTAAACTAAAAAAACGAAAAGTGGTATGTCATAATTATGAGATACGAAGTCATACTTTCGACTTTCAAAGTCATAATTTTGAGGCACAAAGTCAATTTCAACTTTCAAAGTCATAATAAGGAGATACAAAGTCATAATTATGAGATAAAAAGTCATAATTTCGACTTTCAAAGACATAATTATTAGATACAAAGTTATGATTATGAGATAAAAATTCATAATTTTGACTTTCAAAAAAATAATTATGAGATCCAAAGTAATAATTATGAGATCCAAAGTCATTATTTTGACATTCAAAGATTACTTTGTATCTCATAATAATGACTTTGGATCTCATAATTATGACAAACCATGTTTCATTTTTTTTACTTTCAAGTGGCGGAAATGGGCTTCCATACACTCTTGCCCACTCCTGTTTTATTCCAGTAACGTGATTGTAAATAACTTAAATCCCATCTAATGGCAATCCCGCAGGACTTACTTGACCCACATGAATCCCAAAATATTGTCAGCGTCTAGTCTACATCCCTCCCGCTGTGGGTTTTACGACACACCATCAGTGATGGAAGAGATTCCTATTAAATGACAGATTGAGCTTTAAGTCTGTTTTCAACAGGAAACAGGAATTTAATGATGTTTGGAAAGGAACTATTTAAACATCTCCAATTAAGCTGTCAGATTTCAGAGAAGGATCCGTAATAGTTGCATGTAAAAGAAATATATTTTCTTTATAAAACATGTCCATAAAGACATTCTTTTGTTGTAAATATCATCTAAATGTTATTTTAAAAAAATAATTTAAAGAGATGAATAAGATAAAAGGAATGGCAAAGCGACCACAGAGGTCAGCTAAAGGAGGAGCAGAGGGCATCGTAATGACTTTTTAAAGAGCCTGTGTGAGGCTGTAAACACTATTCTGGCTCCTTTGTCCCACTGGTGCGTAACCCATTTGCTCTGCTTTGCCCATTTACACGCTACACCTGGGTGTGTCTGGGAGTGTGCAAGGTTTCATGGGAAGGTTGATGAATGGGAGGGCAGAGGGGATTTCTGAATTAACTTTACTTGATCCATGACTCCCCCTTGACTGTGAGCTCTGGGACGACTTAGTTCAAATAGCTACCATGTTTTCTTTTTCAACAGGAACAGTAATAATGATGGATGTACTACACAAGACCCACTTGTCTTGCAGGCAAAATGGATGCCAAGTTGACAAAATCTATATGTAGCTACTAACTTCTTTATTTTAACTGATGGGTGTAATAAAGAGCTAAACAGATGTGTGAGGATGTACCTGGCTTCCTTTGAGACCTAATAATCCCTAAAATTAGATAAATATATATATTTTAAAAGATTTGTGGCCCTGGTGGCCTTTAGTCTATTTGACAGTGGATAGGTATATGTCTTCGGACTAAAACTTGGGACACCAGTGTCGAGGACCAAAGCCTCCTTGCATGGGGCGCCCGCTCCACCATTTTGCCACATAACGCACCAAGAAATAAGAGTTTTTACTTTAAAATCGAATCACTTAAAACACACTGTAAAAATGTGTATATTAAAGTACTTACGGGTTTTCCATCCAAGCCAAGAGGACCCTGTTGAAGGAGGAAAAGATAGTTATGAATAAAAGCAGAATAAACCACTCCAGAAACAGCTAGAAGTGTTGGGAACATCACTGTGATAACTTTGGTTTCTGGTTTTGTAAACAACACATTCGAGAGCCATACTCCAGGAAAATTGGTTTCCCAAAATAAAAGAAGCCCAAAAACATACGTTCAACTACTGTTGATCCAGCCATATACATGACGTAAAATAAATAAAGAAGAAATGAACACCAAAAATTTGTAAAGATCTAGACGTAGTGAGGAATACCTACTTTATGGCTAATGCTATGTTACTTGCCAACATCTGTTGCCCAGCTAGTGCTAGCTAGCTACCACTGGTCTGCTAAGGCAAGACTTACATGAGTTTAGATTTAATGGGCAGAAATGAGATTGAAATTCATCCAACTCTCAGCAAGAAAGTAAGGAATAAATCTTCTCTTCTAATGACCAGCTTCAAAGACATCTAATGAGTTCTCTGTGGATGAAGAATTTCATTATTACACCGAAAAGACACTATTTGCTCAGACCAGACAGACCCCCTTAAAAATATCTTAAAGCCATCTGTTACCGATTAGTGTCTCATAATGTTTGAGTCTTCTCTCCTTATCTCTCATGAGACAACGTAAATAGTTTTTGTCTTAGGAGAAAGAATGAACATTATTTGCAAATACAACAAGGAGAGTGTTAAAAAAAAGAGGATTTGTACATAACAAAAGCAGCTTTGAAAAAAGAATAAGAGAAGGAAAAACGAAACAACATTGATGTAAATATCCTGCCCCCCTTTTGTGTGTGCATCACTTTAGGAAATTTCAAAATCCAAACTTATAGGTTGTTGGATTTCTGCAGTACTCCTCCATCTGCTGTGTGGGTTTGTGGTGATGAGATAACCTAAAAGCCGGCTTAGTGAGACCTTCCCGAAGCTGAAGTGCTGAAGCAGCAATTGGCTTTGTGCACTTTGTTTACCTCAATAAAAAACAGCAGAGCAGTCATTGAACCTCCCCCTTAGAACAACCCTCAGTTCAAACATGGAGACCTTCAGATCCTTACTTAAACATAAAGGAACACTTGGCTCAAGAATCAAACTTTCCAAAAACACTTAAATGTGATGTATGTGGTAATAGCTAATGTTGACTTCCTCCTTAACGACCATACTCCATGTTAAACTAACAGTTTTTACAGGGTCTCCTGAGTAGCGGGTTGCTGGACCCCTTCACAGTCCTGGTGGCTTTGCAGACTAAAAGCTGTCATTAACACTCAGCCTGTCTAGCCTTGGACGGCTTTTGCTGTTTTGCCTCTTCTGTGGGCCATCTGGCCTGAGGTCCGGCAGGGAAAACCTCAAGATTGTCATTACTTGATGGATGGGCAGTAGATGCAAAAAGATGATGGCTAGATAAAAAATGTTTATGCATATGTTTGATGTTGTGGCTTTAAAATATTTTAAATTTGTAAGCATTTAAAGCTATATATTAAAAGCATAGGAAAACTCTCTGAGGCAATATTGTTCAATTGACTGTTGTGGTTTAAAGGAGCCAAAATAGTCAGGAAGTGTTGAATTTTTATTTGTACAACTTTACACTGCATTCAGCCCAAGACAAGTTGTAGTTTTGTCACTCTATTAAATGCAGCCCGCTGGGTTTACCATGTCATGAATGTGAGAAATTAGATGGGCCTACAAATGTCCCACTGAGTTTTCCCTTCTATCAGGGTCCAGATCTCTGGATGTGTGCCTTGTGGTGCACATCCATCCGCGCGTATGTGGCGCTATCCCTGCATCTGGTAGCGTTTACTGCGGCGCAGCTCCTTCAAGCATCGTCAGGATGACTAGATGAGATGAACGTTGTGAGGTCATCTGCTGCTGCAGACTCTGAACCCGGTCAAAAAAGAGACTGATTTATGGCTAACAAGTAATACGGTGGCCTGTGAACCCTTGCAGTGTAAGTCTTTGCTTTTGAAGATGTGTGTGAAAATTTTACTCGACATTATAAAACCCAATATGTTTGCCTGGCTCCTGACCTCCATTTTAAAGATGGAGACTAAAGTGTAGAATTTGTTCTGTTCTCACAATTTCAGGGGGCAATATCTCAACTAACAATGCACCATCAATTAATTCCCTTAATGATAAAAGGTAACCAATTTGCACAGCAAAAGGCCATTAGGGAGGGGAAAAGCAATATAAAATGCCTTGCAAAAGTAACCATGAACTTTTTCACCATTTGCCAACTTACAACAAACTTTTTGTGATGGACCAACACAAAGAAGTGCATATTTGTGAAAGGAGAATAATAGATGGTTCTCAAAATTTTTAAAGATAAAAATCTGAAAAGTGGGGGTGCCATGCTGTTCAGCTCGTGTGTGTCAGCACTTTGTAGACACACCTCCCCCCAAGTCTTTTGGTACATATCTTTACCAACTTTGCAAATCATTTTTTAAAGACAGGTCAAACTCAATCAAACTGGGCTGGGATCACCTGGAAAATTGGTGGGGGTATGATGATCTTTGCAAGGCATTGTATGTGAAACACAGAAGCCAAATAATAATTTTCCCTTGATGATGGAAAAGTACTGGTGATATATTATCTGAGGTATATTTTTGTATAGCTGCAACATACCTACAAGGCAGACAAGGAGTCTATGCATAAAAAATCTGGAATTCAAATAAAATTAGGCTGAACTAACAGGAAAAAACAAGCAAAATAATATGGGGGTGTGGTGAGGTTTTGTGGGTCGGAATTAGGAGCTGCTGGTAAAAACCTCTTCATCTCACACCACAAAAGGATCCGACGCCAAATACAGAATGGGAAAAAGGAACAATGAAAGAAAAAAACTGGAAGAAAGGCAGAAAAGTGAGTGAATAACCCTGATAATAACTACCAAAACCTCAACTAACTGTGGAGCAAAAGTAAAACAATGATTTCTTCTTGTGCATCTTTGATTGCATTGTCTGCCAGCTTCTTGTTCTATAACAACCCTAACCAGAATGAAATCAATTGTTTATACAAGAGTTCCCTTAATAACTTCACATACAGGGAATCACACGCATTTATTTTTTCTGTGTGAATGCAATTACTGATTAATGCAGGTATGTTGTGCAACCTGTTAATCCCCGAGAACAAGGGTGTGGGATGTTTCTGCTGGTTTTATTGTGCTGTTTGTGGTGCAGACTGCCGATTATCCATTGGGGTGTAATTGTTGAGGATGCAGCATGAAAACCATGGTGTCTGCACATCAGCGCAGACGTCTCGACTGGAAACACACATGGTAACGCGTTGTGCACATTAGCAGTTAGCTTGATTTCGGTCATAAAACTGAAGCTGATAAGGTTGATGAGTGAATCCCTTTCTCTCTCCTTTCCCTAGCCTACATGTTTTTCCACTCCACTCTTTCTTTGAGCATCCATTGATCCTTTCATTTACCTCCATGCTGCTGCTGCTATGTTGGGAAACACTGAGGCGCTTCTACATTTGTACAATTTGTGAAACATGACTTTAAAAAAAAAACACACAGACACAGAGGCTGGAGGAGAACCAAAGAGAAGAAGAAAGCATACCAGAGGGCTGTGTGTTTGGGACAGAAAATTACTGACATGTTGTTGGGTGACCGTCTGGCTTTAATCTGCGGAACAATGGAGGCCTTGGCCGGTTTATGCCAAGAAAGGTCGGCTGTCTGTCTCAGACTGGCACTCTCGCATAAACACACTTATAGCTGGGTATGCTGATCTCTGTCCATATGAATGAAAGTCAGAAGCTGTGTGGGTGTGTGTGTTTACCCCTCTGTGCTGCTCTGTCAGTGTGCCTTACATTGATTATTTGACAGCTGGAAGTCTCTTTTCAGAAAGTCTCCTTGGCTGTGATTTATGAGAGGAAGGAGAGACATGGGTTGCACAAAGAGAGAAAACATACCTCAGCACACACACACTTGCTGCAAAGTTATGCTTGAAACACTCACAAACCACACTTCATTAACAGTGTTTATCAAATCACTGATGATTCACTGCCAGCGGACTGCTGCCTGCATTAGGCTGATGTACTCAACATGTGTATTTCACATGAATGAAGTATGTGCTCGCCTATGTGCTCATGTTGTCTAGTTTTTCATTTAATAATTAAGCAAAGCGATGTGTTTGAACTGCCACCAGAAACACCAGTTTAGTACATGGGCTATTAAGAGCAGAAGGTCCTTCAAGAAGAATGTAATTTGGGGTTGTTTTGCTGAAATTGTAAATCTCTCCCAGAACATAGTGTCTGGGCAGCAGCCTAAGTTACTGTAAATCATGCATATACAGTTGAAACCAGATGACAGACAAGGTTTAGTCTGATTTTATGTCAGACATGGAAAAAAGTGTCTTTTTAATCCTGCATGTAGAATACAATACAACGGAACAGAATAGAATAGAAATTAAAAAAATTGTCCTTTAGTAGGGAAATTCAGGTAAACATCTGGTATCATCTGCATATTAAGATAATGGGGCCTTTGCAGGTGTGATTTTTACTCAGCATGTGTGCATTATATGTCCTGATGGCAAGGTGAGACATCATGCTCCTGTTTAAGCATGAAGGTTGTGGATTCCTTAATTCATTTTTTTTTATTAGAATCAATCTGTAAATTTTCAACATCACTTTAAGACGCGATTTGAATATGAAACTTGTAACTCAATCTCCTGGATTTTCACGGGCACAAATAAAACCATAACCAGTGTTTCTTTTGCTGCAATTATACTTTATGACTACAGGCGAGTCACTCTAAACCTTGTGGAAGCTGTAACTTAAACAAACTTTTCGTGAATTTCTTTAACACACACTTTCGTGTTCTTTGGGGCGCCAATGGGTCAGAATGTAGGGAGTTCGTCCTGTAACAGGTGGGTTGCCGGTTTGAACCCCCGCTTGGTCTGTTTTTCCCAGTGCAACTGTGGCCACACCATCAATTTATGAATGGGTGAATAACTGATTGTATTGTAAAGTGCTTTGGAGTCTTTGCACCTGATAAAGCGCAGTACAAGTACAGACCATTTACTGAGAGCAGAGCAGATGAGAGGACAGCAAAGGAGAGCTGGCTGAAATTGAGAGCAATAACTTGAAATTATTTTACAGTGGTCACATTTGATGCCATTTAGTTAAATTTGGTTCTATGAATCTTTATTAATTAAAGCCTTCACAACATGTCCCATAGGGGCATAAACCATACAGACATGCAGCACCTGCAGCCAATTCAGTACGTCCGCTCTTTTCAATCGCTTAATGAGACAAAACCTTGGGGAGTTGTGATTGGTTTAATTTGCAACTTGGAACAGAAATACTGTGAAATATGTTAATATTACCGGTCTGTACAGATAATGTCCAGAGTTTCTAGATTTTTAAAGCAAGAGTAGATTGCATGATGTAATATTGATCTTGCTGTTTGCAATTTGACAACACAGATTTCATTCTTTTTTCTCTCTCCCTTGACATCTTGAAAAATAACCATTGTGGAGACTTTTTCCTGACAATAACAAACTAACAGCTTCTTTAGGCATTTACTTTGGAAAAGGATGGTCTATCTGACACGTGATCTTAGGTGTGTTTTTTTGAGAAAAATATTACATTAACATGTATATTTTACAGAATGTCACAAATGTCTAATTCTGCATTATAGTGTATCTAGCAGCTCTGAAGAGGGTATAGACAAAATGCAACTGTTGGGGGTAAATAGTGTCAGTTCATGTTTTTGAATTATATTGTTAATGTGTAAATTTACTCACTCCTGCTACATAGGTTATGATTTTAAAAATGAATCAGAAATAATTTAGCTCAGAAAGTCATTACATGCTTGATGGAAGGCAATAAGATGGTACTGGAATGATATCTTTCCATTTGATTCCATTGTTTTGTTACTAGAATAGGATTCAGACTAATAGAAGGCCCAAAGCAGCAGTCAATACGGGGACTTATTGTGACCTTCAAAATAAAGGTAACAGGTACCATCTAAAGCAAGGGGATAGGTTCCAACAGATTACTAATTTGGCTTTTTAAAATTACACTTACAGATAGGGATGTGTATTGGTAAGAATCTGGTGAAACGATATGTATCACAATACAGGGGAGACGATACGATATACTGTGATACTATGAGTAAGACTGTATTGTGATATTTTATACATAATTTAACTGTAGAAAAACTGTCAGCATTCTAAACACTCCAACCTGTTTAACACATCCAGTTTTATTACTAGATCTAGTTGATCCACTGGAACGAAGAAGGTGAAAACAGCCACCAACTAGCAGCCATACCTTTAATTTTACTACAAAAATTACTGTCATCATTAATGGTTCCATTCGCATTCTAAAAAATAAACTAAAAATAAAAATCGATACATTGCTTTTGAATATCGATACAATATCGTGACATAACATTTTTCTTACCTCCCTAGATTAAACAATTACAAATGTTAGAATTTACAGGTATAAATCTCTGGTACAATAGAGTTGAGCAAGTTACACAATTCTGTGCATGAATTCCTCATGTGAGTTGTGTATTTGAGTAAAACCGTGCAAAAAACTTACGTGACACATCTGGCCTGTGATATCATGAGTGTACAGTAACCATGGGTGGTTGGATGGAGTTCATGTCCAGCCAAGGACAAATGCACAAACACAGCATTTACCCAGTAGGGAGAATAATCCCTTTTAGGATGCATTTATGGAAACTCAAACATCTCTGCTGCTTCTAAATAAAAGGATTTGCTGTCTATGTAAACTGTCAGTAAGATTAATCTATATGGTAACTTCTTATACACATAGTTTTCTGTCAATTCAACAGGAAGCTGCCCTTTACAGGCATCAAACAAGCCTCTTCCGTTGCAATATGATTTCATCTATATGCAAGAACACCACAAAGAGATTAATTACATTCTGTGCCCTAAACTGGGATTCTTTATCCAGAATAACCACCTTTTAGTACACAATTTCCATCTGAATATTGTTATATAATAAGCATTTCCAAAGAAGACAGTGGCACAGATGTACAGTCACAAGCAAAGGCAAAACAAATGTGCACACATTTATTTGTGCACTCTGTCCACCTGTGTGCAATTATCAGCGAGCATTTCCCGTCAGCAGTGCAGTGCAATGCCAGACGGACTGCATGGGAATCTGGTCCCAGGACCAGCCCCCAAAAACTCCCAGTGGGAGACGCACAGAATGCGGAGCGCCACCAGAACCAATTGGACGCGCAGAGCACAGCAGCAGGTGACTGCTGGTGGTCACCATGACGACCTAAACGCTAACAGGCAGCAATAAGCAAACTCACATCTTTACCCTGAGAGCAGGACGAGAATGAGAATTTGGTGATGGGCAAACCACAAACCATCAACAGACGATGGATGAGCTGTCACACTATATTAGACCTCACCACTAGAGGCCACTGTTTCTCTGAATAACAACAGTACAAGCTTTTTATTTTTTTGGAAGGGCAAATCAGAAGGTTTATCTCCCTTTGAATTACTATCATGGATGCACACTGACTGGTCAAATGAAGACCACATTATCACCTGTTTGGCTTATGTTTATAGATATTTTCACCTCATTGTTCCTCATGCCTTTTATATCATTTTCATCTGCTCTAAGAAGTCTGAATCTTCTCATGTTTGTGTGTTAATGTCCTAATTTGACATACGTTTTAGAAAGGGGGCAGGATACGCATCTTACACGGTTAACAACTTTTAAAATTTGCATTACAGAACAAAAACATACAATTTGTAGAAGCAAAAGCTCGAAAGAAAAAAAAGACAGAAAAAGAAAGAATCCCAAGAACAGGGAGCAGAGACTGGATTGAAGAGTGACAGGATGAAAGAAATAAAATCCAAATTACCGGGTATCCATCCCGTCCAGCCTCGCCCTGGTGAGGGTAGACATCAAAGCAAGAAGCAATGAGACGCATTTGAACAAAAATCAGCAGTTGCACACACCATGCTGCCTTTACATTAACTCATCATGTAAACATGGAAAGGCTTTTACACTGACAGGAGACGAGCTGTTAAATATTTGCTTTTGGTTTTCACTGTTTCATACAAGCACTTGACATAAATAACGGTGTTCAGATGGCAAATTAGTAAGACATCAATTACCCAAGTGAAAACTATCTAGAACAGCATTTATAGTCTGTACAGCGCCTTACGAAGGTATTCGTACCCCATTGAGCTTTGCCACATTTTAACCACAAACTTCAGTTATTACAATGATAAAGTTCACTTATTGGGGGTTTTCATGACAGAAAAACACAAAATAGCACTTAATTGTGATGTTGAAGGAAAACGGTGCAAGATTTTTAAACTGCTGTCTAAATGAAAAGGATGTTGTGAGCCAGTTACTTTGTTTGTTTGGTAAAAAATGGAAGGGCGTGGCACACAAGGGACAAACTCTGCCAGCCAAATTTGAAGTCAATGCGGAAGTGACAAAGTGCCTCAGTGTCACGTTAACAGTCTCAGCAATTTAGTTTCTCTGAAATTGACAATCAGTTATGTCTGAAATGTTCGTGTTCAGATGTTCATTATGCACTTATTGGACAAAGATGGCTTGCTGTGGTATTGACTGCTCTAACAGACTGTCCGAGAAGTCTCTGCTCCATTTTTTTTGGTAAGTAAAATTATATTTCTGATGTGCATTTAAGATAACACTGCTTGATCAAAAATCTGTTGAAATGATCACATTTCTTATTTACATTACTTATTGATTATTAAAACTTGTTTTAATTAAAATTCACATAGTTTTAGTGAAAGTTATGAAACAACAAGGCTTCATGGTGTTATTTAAACAAAATTACTGAATCGGCCTAGAAGGCAGAGGGGTAGCAGAGTTGCTCAAATGGGGTTTTCTGGCTAAAAGCGCCCGCTAACCTCGGTTAGCTTCGGTTAGCTCCAGGTTAGCTCAGTTAGCTCGCAGCTCAATCGGCTCAGAGTTTGATGGGTGTTAATCATCCGCCCTGACCCTCATAGCCCCACTCTCAGCTCCACCTCTTTTCCCATTTTTTTGTATTTTCTGATCGTGATAAGAGGCCTACCAAGAAAACAGTAACAAGTGGTCCAAAAAAGTATTGACTCATAGTGGCTGAATAGAAATTACCACCACACTTTACAACAAATAATAACATGTATCATTTCCTTCAATTTCCCAACATGCGCTACTTTGTGTTCATCAATCACATAAAATTCCAATACATTAAATTTTTAGGTTTTAATGGGATAAAATATGAAATATTAAAGAGGTATGAATTGTTTTTTTAAATATTTTCTTTCTAAAACATTGAAGTTTATTTTATCGGAATGACTGTGGCTGTTTCATTGTGAAGTATTTTATAGAATTTACTCTGCTCTAACAGGTTCTTACTTTCCACACCTTCAATCAAGTTAAGAGATGAATACTTTTTACATATTCAGTAAAAAAATCAAATCAAATCTGTATCACTTCATGGACATTTAGTGCAAAAGCAGTCAACAGTTTTCCTCCAATCAAACTACTCCCAGGATTCGAATAACTTCCACCAGGCCAGTTTGTTCTGTTCCCATGTTTCCAGAAAAAAACATCATGGTGGGTTTTAAAGCCAATAATCGCTTCTCCACATCTGATCAGTGCCGCATGTAAGCTTAAAAATAAAGCATAAAACTTTAAATTCCTCCCGGTTAGATCATACCATGTTCAATGTAGAGGCAAAGCCTTGGTGTTTATCTGTGTCGGCAGGAGTTAACAATACCTTTGCTGGTTGTAACCATCACCATGCACACAACACACACTGCATGGACCTCTCACACACTTCTGTAGGTGGTCTTTACATTCACGGTTTACTGCTGTGGGAGAAGAGCTCATTTTTGGTTTGACCTGCAGTTTGTCCAGCGGCACGCAGGGAGCAGCCGGGGAGGACATTTGTGATGTGTGTGCATGGATAAGGTCAAAACCTCTAAAATGAATTCAATACTACCTGGATGAGATGAAAGCGTACTTACAGGAGGCCCTGCAACAGAGAAGAGAAATGAGGGAGAGGGATCAGAAAATCAGCGCTTTACATGTTTCCTGACAGATGAAGCACAGCATGTGTGAGCGAGAGCAACCTCCGCTTTGTACACCAATCACTTCCTCAGAGGAGTACCCACAACAAAAATCCTGTCCATGCCATGTGGCTGGTTAGATAATGACCATGATTAACCTCCTGAACATGGTAGAGAAGAGGCTCATTAGAGCTGCTGCCAGCACAGTTTGTGGCGAAGTCGTTATAATAAACAGACTTCTGCGTGAGCTGTGTTTTTGATTAGGAATATGAAGTCATGTCAAGGCTTTGTTTCTCAGGAAGATGTGGGAGCATGAAGATGGAGGACAAGCGGTGAGCAAAAAGGACAGGGGTTTGCTGGAAAACCATGCTTCCCGTTTAGAGCACAAGCTGGATTTCTCTGACATTCCTCCAGGGTAGGCTTTCACATGTGATTGAAACGCTCTGATGCTGAGCATCAGCAGCAAAACATCCCTTCTGTTTTTCATAGTTTGTTTAACCAAAACCAACAGTAATGATCAAAGAGATCCTTTTTTCTCAGTGATCATAATTAAATCTAAGAACAGGCAGAGGCTGAGGGCTCTAATAAACCACATAAACTTCTACAAAGTGAGTGTATTATTTCGCCAATGAAGGTATTGCTTTTGAAATATTCATTTTTAAATATCTGAACCAAATTTTTACTCTCATAGATGCAGACGTATTTGATTGTTAATAGAGTCACAGTGCATAAATCGATTTGGAGCTCATAAGCATCAGCCCAACAGTAAAAATCAACATAAACTCAACAACAAAGAGATCAGGAAGAAAGGTGCAATATCAGTCATTTTTCATTTTAATGTAAAGAGACAGAATGATTTGAATCAGCAGAATCAGCAAAGTTTACTAACACAATCATCATCTATGTAAACCTTTGAAGAAATGGAAATTAAGGGATGCAAAGGACACAGATTTGAAAAGGTGAATAAAGATCTGTTGGTGTCTTACAAAAGTATTCTTTTAAACTTCTCCAAATGTTGTCATGTAACATTTTATGTGTTACATGACACAAAGTAGCACATAATCTAGAAATGAAAATAAATTCTTAATAAATGAAAGCCTTAAAGGTGAGGTACCCTCAATCCCTCAGTATTCAGCGGTTGATTTTTTTCTGTGGAACATCTTTTGGAATATCAGATTTTCTTACAGTATTGCCCTCAAGGCATCCAGAGCCTATTTCCATCAACTCTGATCAGATTCCCTGGTCAAGAAAATCATCCCCACAGTACAATGCTGCCACTACATTATTTCATCATAAGTCTTGTGTGTTTAGGGTGATGATAGTTTTCCACCACACACAGCGCTATGAAAGCATTACAAAAAGTTCCAATTTTGGTCTCATCTGACCCAATCCCCTTATGCTCTACATCAAACTCCAGTCCTCAAGGGCAAGTGCCCTGCAACTTTTAGACATGTTTCTGTTTCAAATCAAATAATTAGGTCATCAACCGGACTCCATTGAAACTGCCTGCCTGCTGAAGATGCATTTTAACTATTTGATTCGGGTGTGTTGGACCAGGAACACATTTAAAGGTTGCAGGACACCGGCCCTCGAGGACTGGAGTTTGACGCCCCTGTGACATGTTTACAGTTTCACCAACAGGGATTGTGGCAAACTGCTAACTTTTCTTCTTGCTGTTCTTCTATAAAGGCTAGATATGTGAAGTGCACAACTAATAGTTGTCCTGCCAATGTCTACTAGAGATGCGGATCTCTGCAGCCCTCCAGAGTTACAGTGGGGACAAAAAGTATTTGGCAGCCACTGGTTTTGCAAGTTGTCTCCCTTAAAAAGATGAGAGAGGTATGTAGTTTTAATCATAGTTAAACTTCAACTGTGAGAGACAGAATGTAAAAAAAATAATCCTGGAATTCACATTGCATGATTTTTTTTAAATAATTTATTTTTATAATGGTGCAGCAAATAAGTATTTAGCACCTACAAATAAGCAAGATTCTGGTCCTCACAGACCTGTTAATTCTTCTTTGGGAAGCTCTTCTATCTTCCACTCGTTACCTGTATTAATACAGTCAGACTCCAACCTCCACCATGGCCAAGACCAGAGACAAGATTGTTCACCTGCACAAGACTGGATGAGCCAATCTATAATAGGCAAGCAGCTTGGGGAGAAGAGATCAACTGTTGGAGCAGTAATAAGAAAATAGAATAAATACAAGATCACTGACAATCTCCCTTGACCTGGAGCTCCATTCAAGATCTCACCTCGTGGGGTACACATGATCTTTAGAACGGTGAGGAAACAGCAGAGAACTACACGGGGGAACTGGTCAATGACCTAAAGAGAGCTAGGACTACAGTAACAAATGTTACTATTAGCATCACACTACGTCATCATGGATTAAAATCCTGCAGCGCATGAAAGGTCCCCCTGCTTAAGCCAGCACATGTCCAGGCCCGTCTAAAGTTAGCTAGAGACCATCTGGATGAACCAGAGGAGGATTGGGAGATGTGGTCAGTTGAGACCAAAACAGAACTCTTTGGTATAAACTCTACTCGACGTGTTTGGAGGGGAAGAATGCTGAGTTGCATCCCAAGAACACCATACCCACTGTGAAGCATGGGGGTGGAAACATTATGCTTTGGAGCTGCTGTTCTGCATAGAGGACAGGACCAAATACTTATTTTCTGCACCAATATACAAATAAATTCTTTAAAAATAATAATAATCGGATTTCTGCAATGGAATGGCGACCTGTCCAGGGTGTACCCTGCCTCTCGCCCCATGACTGCTGGAGATAGGCACTAGTCCCCCTGCAACCCTTCATAGGATGGATAGGTACAGATAATGGATGGATGGATGGACAATGTAATTTCTTGGATTTTGACTTTTTTTAACATTCTGTCTCTTACAGTTGAAGTGTACCTATGATGAAAATCACAGACCTCTCTCAACTTTTTTAAGTGGGAAAACTTGCACAATTGGTGGCTGCCAAATTGTTTTTTGTCCCACTGTACCATGAACCTCTTGGATGCTTCTCTGATGCTAATGTTCTGTAATAAGCTTCGTGCTAGATTTTATTTAGAGGTATTAGAGTAGAAGGGGTTTGATATAAATGCAGACTAAATTCAGATTTCTATTTGAAAAATAAAAAATACGTTAGTGTTCTTCCATTTCAGAATTAAGCACTACTTTGTGTTAATCAATTACATAAGAAGCCCATAAAGTAAATTGAAGTTTGGGATTAATGCTGTGACAAAATGTGGAAAAGTTCAAGAGGCAAAAACACTTTTGCAAGGCACTATACTGTAACTGCATCTAGATGGTTTGACAAAAACCTCCTCAGTCAGACAGTAAGGTAAACATACACAAACACTCTGGTTAAAGAGCCACTCAGGTAGAGCAGGTGTGTGTGCAGAATAAAAAGAGAAAAGAACAAGAAAAGAGGACAGTCTGTAAAACAAGAGTGAAAAGGATCAGGAAGAGCTGGAGCAGCCATTACAGAAAAACCACATGCATTTCACATGTGGTCACCAGTCAATCACATGTGATTCACATGTGACTGACGAGTGACCACATGTGAATCACATGTTAATTACATGTGGTTCACATGTGAATCACATGTAATTAACATGTGATTCACATGTGAAGCACATGTGATCCATGTGTGAAGCACATATGAATCACATGTGAAGCACATGTGATCCACGTGTGAAGCACATGTGTTCCATGTGTGAAGCACATGTGAATCACATTTGAAGCACATGTGAATCACATGTTAATTACATGTGGTTCACATGTGCTTCACATGTGCTTCACACATGGATCACGTGTGCTTCACACATGGTGTGATGTTTGAAGCACACCATGTGTGCTTCATGAAGCATGAAACACACATGGTGTGCTTCAAACGTCACACATGAAGCATGTGTGAAGCACATGTGATCCACATGTGAACCACATGTGGATCACATGTGCTTCACATGTGGATCACAGAAAAAACGTTCCAAAACCACATGTTTGCACATGTGCTGCACATGTGAACCACATGTGAACCACATATGAAATTCATGTGAACCACATGAATTTCACATGTGAAATTCATGTGGTTTTTCTGTAAGGAACCACCAGATGACAAGTTCAGATTTAAGATGCTTAACAAACCATCTGAACTCTTTCCTGTTTTTCACGTTTGAGTTTTCTGTTTCTCTTCTGCTCTCTGATTTGTCTTCCTTTTTACTTTCTGACAGAAAAACATTCTGGTCTTGTAAAAAAATATGCTTGGCTGACAGAGAGAGAGGATGGTGCAACAGTCTCTCTGTAGGAGCAACCCACACACTTTGACTGCAAAAGAAACGCGGCGGTAAAAATCTCCGAAATAGAAGACAGAACCTAAATGGAACCACACACAGATTTTGCAGAAACAGACCGGCTTTTGACAAAAGATACTAAATCCCCCTGCAAAGCACCAAGCAGATGGCAAACATATGATTTGGTAATAAACTAAGATGATTAAGATATAATCTGACAATAAACAGTAAATTAAAGTTTGGGAAAGGTCTGATGACGTTCTGTAGTTTTCATGCCAGCAGTTTCAACAAACAGAGCGCTGGCCTGGATCATTTTCAGAGAAATGTTAATCCTGCTGTAAATGCTCACTGCTACTCCAAAACCTGCAGCTGAAAACAGTCCTTGACAAATTGAAATCTTGTTTTAGAAGCCATTTCCAAAAATAACCACGTCCAGCTGTTTTGGGAATACTACCAAGGTTTTGGGTATTTACATTTAAAGAGGGAAACAAAACGAATGCATTGTGATTAAAAACAACAACTTATGGAGCTTTTGGTACAGTGCAAAACCCGTGAGTCATCCTTCATTTCTTTTAAATTTCTGGTAATCTTTTAAAATCCCACAGGCCTTTGAAGGTTGTTTAAAGGTTTTACTTGGAGTTTGGCTGCTTTTCACCCATTTTTAGTCCATTATTTTTTGTTTGTTATGCCATGCAACTCAGACCTATAAGTCAGTCAGGCATAAAAAGACTCTGAAACTTAAGCCATAAACCCGTATTGCTTTGACAAAGGACAGTAGGTCACAAAAACCCAACTTGTTCTTGTTAATATTTTTTGCTTGATATATGAACAACACCAAGGACAGTAGACAAAGAAAAGCATATTAGCAACAACAAGGTGCTTCCCACAGGTGGATTGGTTAAAGCCATGGCATGCAGTAGATGATCAACTGCAGAAGGATTCTGCTCTGGAGCCCTGTATGATGATTCTGACCGATCTGCTTATTAAACGTAAAAAAAACAAAAGAAAAAGCCTATCTGACTATAGCCTCATCCTTGTTAAAGGAAGAAGATATTTTCTTCCACGACACTAGGCTTGGTCCGGATACTGATTTTAAGGTTTTAAAAAGTTGTTTTATAAATTTAATAAATTTTAATTCTTTTTTTATGCTGTACGGGAGTAGCCCAGTCGGTTTGCATTCTAATATATGAGTTTGTAGCTGAGTAAATCGTTTGAGCCGGATGGAAATGGATCTATTGGCTGAAGTACAAGATGATTGGGAACACCTGGGTTTGGACCTTGGTTATCTCCTCACACTTATCCTCCAGGGCCAGATTGCTTTTAGTTTGGTTGTGTTGTCGTTGATTTAATTCAACATACAACATTTGCATTAAACTTGCTCAGTCATACATTACACTTTTATTACTTTACTTTGTCATATTATCCTTACAATAGAGTTTTTGAACCACTTTTTTATAACCCAGTAGCTAGATTGAGGTGTAAAACAGAAAAAAAAATCAAAACAATCCGCCACAAACCTCCACAAAGAGTGACTGCAGAAATAAGAACGTAATAGGGTGGTCTTAGGTTTGGACCAGAACAAGAATAGACTAGGCTTGATCATAAGTTAAGATAATCATTAAGACACAACATCATATATAAGCAGTAGTTTATTTCCAAGTGTAATCTGGATTTTGAGGAAAAGCAAAATAGACACACAAATCACATCATGAAAAAGCATATTCTGAATATGAGCAACAAATTTTGTTTAAAAAAAAGAAAGAGTAAACAAAATGGGATCAATTTAAAAACATGATAAAACTAATCATAGAAACCAGTGTCTATTTAGTGTTTTCACTTATTACGTGCTTTGTCCTTTTACGTGCTCATTGGTCAGTCCATCCATGTGAAAGTATGTGACTGGTTGTCGGCCTTTGATGGCCTTCAAATGAAGTTGTATTAGAACTACAAATCTTGCTTGAGTAATCACCTGATCGAGTACAAGGAAAACCCTTTAAAAGACCTTAAGAAAGCCTGGAGAACTAAACTTCTATAAAAGATTACAAGAAACTCTTCTGCTTGGATGCTGAATACTAAGAAAAAAGACTAGTTTAAAAATTTTGCAGAAGGCTGTAGCACTACCTTGATATGTGTTATTTAAATGTAGTTAAAAGAGTAAAAACAGAATTGAAAGAGGGCTCTGTTTTGTAAACTATTATCTAACAATTGTATTCACAAGGACAGATATCATCTATTACACATCCACAACAATGAATCATCACTAAACTGGAATTCTTCCCATCTGACTCCAATGCTACACCCTGGCAGTATGGGATACAATTATCTAATTCTGTTTTTGGAGCCTCCACTTCCTGAAAAAACATGTAAAATCAGGATGAGTCAAACTTGCAGTACATCTGTCACAGTGACCTTTTTCTGGCAAAAGTCACTGCTTGGGTTCCACAATGAGCGTTCAGTGGTTTGGACAGAAACGAAATGATAATGTTGAGTAGCGATGTTGGCAAAGGAGACTCATTAGGGTAGATCGGCTGCAGCTGCTACCGCTCAGCGACATGGACCAACATCTGGGCAAAGTTACCGCAGCCACATGGTGGAAATTAACACGACGCTGGCTCATGATAGGTCACAACGAGGAGAACAAGCAGCCCACCATCCTCTGACCTGACTCATGGATCACTGCCTTTACCAGCCCTCGGCTCGAGCCCGTCAGCTCACCCGGAAAAAGACAAGAGGCTAACTGAGAAAAGAAATAGGGTGTGTGGAAAAAGAAGGAGAGAAGAGAAATAAAGAAATAAAATGGGTGATGGGCTTTACTTACCAGGTTCCCCTCTTCTTCCGATCCGTCCACGTTTTCCTGGAGGCCCTGCAGAGACACAAAGAGGAATAAGTCTCCTAAATCAGTTCATCATGACGAGTAAAAAGCAAACTCAGGGTTTGATTAATTTGGTATGTAGCGATTCCAAACTTTAAAAACAAAGTGCTGAATTTACAACAAACAGTAGGTTTTATTTCACAAAAGTTTCACACGCTGGATCTGAGTCCGGTGATTTCCTCTAACCCCACCATGATGCATTTCAAAACTCTGCCTTCCTGGTAAAAAAGATTTATGCTGCTGAAGGATGAGGAAAGCTGTGATAAATAACAGGAGTGCTGCAGAGGGATGGGAAAATAAATGATTTCCCTCTGAGCCAACGTCCATCTCAGACCCCATGTTGCAGCGGGATCATTAATCACTACTAAACAGACGCCGATGTGCATCAAATTCTACGCTGTTACTTTATAGAGTTAATGTTTTTTTAAGGTGCATTCCCTTAGAGCCAGTTTTGTGATAGCTGAGTCCAATCGTAAGGACCAGCAAACAGAAGAGGAGCTAAGAAAATGCAGAAAACAGAGAAAACACTGGAGGAATAAACTGAACACTGTGTTTTCTCTAATTAGCTAAGCAAACATGAGAACACCGAGGCACAGCAGTGAAGCTAACAGCATTACTCTGTCTGGCAGAACATAATTAGCAAAGCAAACCTGTGTGTCGAGTTTCTTTCGAAAAACCTGCTTTTAAAAGATTAAAACACTATCTAAAAACTAAGGATAAAATCGATGAATGCCTTTAAGTGCATCTTCTCAACACTTTACAAGTAAATTAAAAAGCAACACAGTCATTTAGAAAAAAATGAAACATGTAGTTATTTTTAAACAGATGTATTTGACTAATACCACATCTAGACATGCTTGCTTGCAGACAGCATGTGGCTGCATTAACACTGACCCCAGTGCTTACACAGGTGGATGCAAAACTGAGCTTTATTCTTGAATATACAGCATTAAAATGGGCTCAGTGCTGAAACCTCAGGAATTTTAATAATCTTGAGCCGAAAACATCTTTAGTTTGAATAACCATTTAACTAATGAAGTTACTGTAGTTGTAGTTCAATTTAGAATTTTTAAATCTTTATTCTTAGTTTTTTACTTTTATTGTAATGTAATTAGTTGTCTTTATTCACATTATATTCGCCTGTATAGCAATGGAGTTATACTTATCCGAGTATAATTAACAAAGCAACTAATTTGCCCTCATTCTTCATTTCGTTATTTTAGATTATAGATTATTTAGATTATAGATTTAACCAATACCATTTTTACATAATTTTTTACATAATTCTATTTTCTATGTTTAATATTTATAGAATAGAATCGATTTGTTTCATATTTTTTATTTCTATTTTTTCCATTTTTCTTTAGTTTGGCAGTTTAGTTTGATAAGATTTAGTGTGTTTTTCATGCCTCACTTTCTCTGTTAGATCTATGCAAACATTTTAATCAATTGAATTATATAGACTTTAATTAAATAATCCTTTATTTTAATCAGATGAGATGAAGCAAGAGGAACTAAATGTTCAGCTTGCTTCTATATGGACTGAAACACCTCAGAAACACTTAAAGACTTCCATCTTCCTCTACATTCAAAATGAAATGGAAACCATACTGAGTTCCTGACGCTAAGCGCTTGTGGCTGCAGACATGTTTTCTCTATTGTCATTATTGGCGTTATTGTAGCAGCCTAATCATTTCCTGACTTTGCCAGCTATTTCAAAGAGCTTGCTTATTTTCCTCCTCTACCTTCTCTTCACATCCACCTTTCCCACTTTAATCCTTCTTTCCTTCCTTTACGCTATATCAACATCCTATAAATAGTTTTGGAGCCACGGGATTAAGGAAGTGGCAGAGGAACAGCTAAAGTAAACTCAAGTTGATGATTACCTCAGGCTGAATCCATTTTCCAATCCATACTTTCCAAATGATGGCCTTTGTTAATATTCTTTTTAATCATGTTTGCATGTTTAAGCTTCAAGAAAACATTGTTGGTGATTACAAAAGTAGCAATAAGTGAGTGGACTTGTGTATAACACGACACAAACTCATTTGAACAGTTTCAATTATTTACCAGATTCAATCCTAAATCCCAGATGCCAACTAACACTCTGATGATGTTTATGTTAAAGGCCACTATGTTTCATAATTGGGTTTACTTCCTTTTTTCAGCCTGTGCTGCCACAAAAATACGCTGTTAATATATTTTTTGTTGCACCAGATGTCTCTGGACTGTAGCTAGGGAAAAGCTAGAGCACAAATACAGAGGAACAATGAAGTCATTTAAATAACAATTCCAGAAGTAAAATAAGAACATGGAATCATGTTTAAAGATGCAGGATTTTGTGTGAAGGGTACATTCATTATCCTAGCAGATGTTTGACATTTAAAGTGCCAAGCATCTGCAGGTATGGGTGTTACAACATGTGGGTCAGCAAGAACCACCCTCCCTCTACCTTTTTTTTGAGACTTTAATAGCGGCGGACTGCATGCCGACAAGTTTGTCGCCAACTTCTGAAGAAGCAGGCGTCGGATTGACCAAGTTGTGGGAGTTTGATTGTTCCTGAGTGGCAGATTTGAGGTGGAATGAAGGTGGTTGATGACAAGCTGATGGAAGATTGGATCAATTTGAGGGATTAATGGGAAAAACAGCTGAGCTGGAATACAGTAATTGCGGATGTAGTTCAGATTTCTGTTCCAGAGGAGAAATAAAAGATATATCAACCTTGTTGTTAGTTTTGCTCTTTAATTGGACAATGCAGGAGTCAGAGAATGATTTATAAGTATAAGAAACAAGTGAAAGTCCTTATTTGTGCTTTCACTCTCTTCTTAGTTGCTGATTATTTTATGTGTGTATAGAGTTTAAAAAGGAATAGTAAAACTTTGTCTGTTTTTAAGCAGATGTGAAGATGTTATATAAGGAGACATTTGGGAATGTTACTTTTTTAATCACTTCTTTTTTGCTTTCACAAACAAAAGTAGAACAAATAAACTTCTTTTTAATCAGTGCAGAATCATTCAGTCCAGATTTCATTTCTCAAAGCACTGCAGTTTTCAAGCAGGACCCCATCTAACGTGTCCTGATGACAAAAGCAGCAGGCTAATGACTCTTTTATGTGTTTAAAAAGAATAAAGGTTTGTGCTTTGGGCTTTAATAAATCTCTGCCCAGTATAGAATATTCCCAGTTCAGGTTTAAGTATTTAATATTTTGAACTAGAGGGGATCTAATGGAGTCCAAATTCATAAATAAACTAACGGTAGTTTTAGAGCAGAATAAAACACTGTCAATTACATGCCACCTTCAGTATAGCGTCTTCAGCCTAGCTTTTTCATGCTCTCTCTACTAAGCACATGAATGGTTCCTTGGGAACAGGATGGCAACAGAGTGCACACAATGAACTCCATCTGAACTGTAATGTAGATGTGTGGGTATGTTTGAGTGTTTATAAGTTGGCCCGAGGCACTGTATCGCAGGCTCCACATATAGCTCCTCCTTATATATAGGGGTACAACATCATGCAGTCCAAGGTCTGACAAAGGAGGCCCACAAGCAGACAGACCTACCTTCTTTGACTTTTTATGTGCGTGAGAAAATCTCTGAGAAAACCATAGGGAAAAACATGTTGTGGGTAAATTGATCCAAACTGACCACCACAAATGCTAGACACCATTTCTATAAAGATGATCTGCTAAAAACAGACAACTATCCTACATCATCATTGAGTCTCCACTCAACAAAACCCACTTATCCTCCTAGTGCATCATATGTTTCCAACCTTAGCGTGGCTTGAGTTAGCTACCGAGACATTTCTTGTAAATGAAGTGTTTCCAGGGAATAAAGTGTTGAGGATTCGGGAAGCAACACCCCGACCTTTCTTTCTTTCAGGCCCCATTTTATTTAATGCAACAACTGGGAGCAATAAGGAGTCAGCTGAAAATAGAAGAATGTGATACTTTGAATGCCCAACCGCAGGACTTACAACCATCTGTCTATCAACCTCCACCTCCTTCTAAAAACCATGCACACTCACACGCACACACACACAGACACACACACACACACACGTCCATGCTCGCACTCTTACATGTTTCTGAATCCTCCGGTGACAGAGAAAAATCTAATTTGAGAGGAGGAAGTAGAGAATGGTAAGAGGAATGGTGAAAGTAGTGAAGGTTGGCTTGTTGTTAGCTGGAGGCGATGGCTCTCCACAACACATTCTCTATCCCCGTTTTTACTTTGCATTTCTCTAAAATCCCAGGAGATTTTTCGTCCATTCCTCTTTAATTACAGTAACTAAAAGGTCAGTTTCTCTCCATCAAAGCTGCATTGCATTCCATGTCTGCAGATCCTGACAGAAAAAAATCCCACTTGAGTCCAGATCATCTATTCTAAACATGCAAACCTTTGTTTAAAATCGCTAAGAGACTTGTTTCCCATATTTGCCCAAGAAATAATTTATTTGCTCATAAGGATTTGAGTTGCTGTTTACTGATGTAAGATTGTATTATCGTGAGGATTCCCCCTTCGTCTGTTTGTCTCGTCGCTGCACGGCCCGATGACAGCTGCTAAGCCTCTTTTCCTGAAAAAAAAACAACTTCTGCCTGGCCGTCTCCTGGATCTGTCGTTGTTCGCCTGCTCAGCCCTTTCTGTCCGGGTAAGATGGGGGACACATGCTGTGGAAGTAAACAGCGACAGAACGAGAAAGAGACAACGGATGTGATTCATGTGGCGATGATTCGTTCTCCAGCTGCCCTGCATCTCCCACCGGGTCAGGAGAGGTTCAGTTTTTTGGATGGATTTCTGTTCAGCCTCATCAAGGGTGCAAAATGATGAGCACAAGTGAAGAGATGAGGGTACTTACTGAACTCACAGATCAAATTTCTTTCTTTCACTTTCTTGATCTTAGTTTTGAAATATTGTTCTCCAGATACTTTCCTATTATCAATTGTTGATGACTGCTGGAGTTAGGCACTATCCCTCCCGCAACCCTGCAAAGGAGTGACGGGATAGATAATGGATGGATGGATGGAAGATACTTGATTGTCTTGTACTAATGCTTCAGTTTCTTCTATCCTCTTATCTGAAAATGTATTTAGTTGTTTGAATATTTGAACTTCATGTTGGTACTTTCAACAATTTTCCCCTTTGGTAGTATATTATTCAATGTCTGATTATTTTTGCTTAGCTAATCTTTTGTGGATATTTATATTTTATTTGTAGTTTTTACATATATCTGATGTTTTTTCTTGCCGTTTTTTTCTATCCAGGGACTGCAGATGAAAAATAGACTTTTGGCTAACTCTGGTCAAATAAACCTCTTCTCTTAAATTCTATTGAGGCAGAGTGTGACCCTTGACCCGGAGGGAGCTGTCTACCTTATTTCAGATGTTTAGAGGACCTGACTCTCATTTATATTCGGCTGCAAATAGCTCCAGACAAAAAGTCAAGATCCTGAAGTAACCACATCATCTGCAAAAAGAAAAAACGAGAAAATGTTCCCAAACCAGACAACCTTCTGTCCATAACTACACCTTAATATCTGGCCCATGTACTCCACAAACCAGATTAGTGATATTTGGAATAAGCTTGGCTTTGTGCCGAGAATTTGGGCAAAGCTCTTGCTAGGGTACCTAAACTCAGGTAGCCCAAATTCCAGCAGCACCCCCTATAAAATTCCTTGAAGGACACAGTCATGAGCCTTATCCAAATCCAAAAAACACATGTGGACTGGTCAACCAAACTCCCATGACCCTTCTAAGATCTGGTCCAGTTTAATGACTAGAATGAAAGGCATACTGCTCCTCTTGAAGCTAAGGTTCAACAATCGGTCAGAGCCTCCTTTCCAACACCCTAAGAGTTTCCAGGAAGATTGAGCAGTGGGATCCCTCAATAGTTGGAGAAGTCCCATTTATTTTGGGTTTTTTTTTTTTTTTTTTTTTGACTTGCGACCACCATCCTGGCTTGCTACTCCACAAGACTTCCTCCCAGATGTCCATGTTGCATTGAATACGTATGTCAACCCAACAATCTCTAGAACTCTAGGTGGTTCAGGCATATTGTTAGAAAGCCTCTTGGGTACCTGCCTTTGGAGGTTTTCCAAGGAGGTCTCACTGGGAAGAGACCAAGAGACAGACACAGAACTTGCTGGACTGACTATATATTGTTTCTGTCCTCAGAAACCACTAGGATTGTCTTCTCTCCCAGAGCAGGAGGCAATGCCTGGCTTTCCCTCCTGGAATTAAAATTTGTTAACTGAAAGCTAGCCATTGATGCTTTGCTTACCTGATACATTCATGCCTGAGACTTACCGCCACAACTCAATCTTTGATAAACAGAATAAATAATAAGGCATGTGCACATCAAATAAAACACTAGACTGAAAATGTTGGTCATACAGTCACATTCACTAAATTGAAATATTATAAAAAGGTTAATCTATTTCAGTAACTCAATTCACTAAGTGAAACACATTACTAGCCCTGCCCGATAACAGATTTTCCTGGACGATTTTATGTGTGACAGTTTATAGGCCTCCTAAAAAGAGCGCACTTTTTATTCAAGAATTTTCAGAGTTTTTATCAATTTTGCACAACTGTTCTGAACGAATAATTTTAGCTGGTGATTTTAATCTACACGTGGATAACCTTTCAGATCTTTTATCAACAGAATTTTTAAATATTTTGAATTATATGGATTTTAGTCAGCATGTCATGTCATGCAGCCAACTCACAACAGAGGACACACCCTGGACTTAGTCATCACCTATGGCCTGTCCACTAGTGTGTCCTCTGTTGTTGACTTGGCTGTCTCTGACCACTACTGTGTGTTTTATTTAGATCACCTGTTTAATCCAAATAGAAACCTCTGTGAGAACCTCTATCAGGAAACGTCATCTAACCCCTGAAGTGGCTGCAGGTTTTCTTGAAGTTTTTAATCAGTTTCCTCCTGTACCTTTATCTGCCCCCTGTGATTTTATCATGAATGATTTTAACAGTAGGCTTCAATCCGCTCTGGACCTGCTGGCTCCACTAAAAGTTGTAAAAACGTATTCAAAACATACTATACCATTTAGAAATGAAAACCTTAAGAAATTAAAGAGGAGCTGCAGGGTGGCAGAAAGGAAATGGAGGAAAAACAAAATCACAATAAATCATCAGATATACATAGAACATCTCAAATCATACAATAACGCTGTAAGAAATTCCAGAAATGCATACTTCTCCAGAATCATCTCAGAACATAAAAATAATCCCAAAATTCTGTTTTCCACCATTGACAACATTCTCAATCATACCTCTACTGCACTTCAGAAAACCCCCTCAAACACTCTGTGTGAGGAGTTTCCAAACCCCTTCAGAGGAAAGGTAGACACCATCAGATGTAATATTTTATCTTCTCAGAGTAACATGGTTTTAGACAAATCTGAGTGTTTGTCTCTACCAGAGGAAACGCTGGACAGTTTTATCCTGGTGGAAGCTGGGACCCTTGATAAAGTTTTCTCCTCAGTGAGGCCCACTACAAGTGCCCTGGACCCGATTCCCACCCGGTTTTTTAAACAATTTTATGAATCTTTTAAAGACGAGATTTTAACCATGATAAATTGTTCCCTTCAGACGGGGGTCTTTCCTGCCGCCTTTAAAGGGGCGGTAGTGAGGCCCCTGTTGAAGAAGAGCAATTTAGATTTTAATGATTTAACTTACCATTTTTAAGCAAAGTTTTAGAAAAACTTGTTTTAAATCAACTTAATGATTTTATTAACGCTCATAATGTCCTAGGGAAATTTCAGTCTGGTTTTAGGGTGAACCACAGCACAGAGACAGCTCTTTTAACATTTTTAAATGATTTTACATTAAATTATGATGCTCAGAAGGTGACAGTGTTGGTTCTACTGGATCTAAGCGCTGCCTTTGATACAGTGGACCACACTATTCTTTTAACTCGTTTAAAACAGATCGGCCTCTCTGGTGCTGTTCATAAATGGTTCACATCCTATATCACAGACAGGACTTTTATGGTAAGTTTAGATACCTGCTCCTCTAAGGTCCACAAGATCACATGTGGTGTGCCCCAGGGTTCGATTTTAGGCCCAGTGCTTTTTAACCTTTATATGCTCCCTCTTGGCAGCGTCATCAGAAGACATGGAGTTAACTTTCACAGTTATGCTGATGATACACAGTTGTACATCTCCGTGTCTCCTGATGACACACGGCCAATGGACGTACTTTTTAACTGCATTTTAGACATTAAATCCTGGATGGCAGAAAACTTTCTCCAACTCAACCAGGACAAAACTGAAGTTTTAGTCATCGGTCCTGAGGCTCAGAGAGAGAAGCTTTTACCAAAACTACAATCACTGTCTTTTAATCCTTCTCTACAAGTTAAGAACTTGGGCGTGATTTTTGACTCTGAACTGACTTTTATTCCTCACATAAAAAATATTACTAAAATAGCTTTTTATCACTTAAAAAACAATGCCAGACTCCGCCCCATTCTCTCTCTGGCCAACACGGAGACACTGATGCATGCTTTTATCACCAGTAGGATTGATTACTGTAATGCCCTGCTTTCTGGTCTTCCCAAAAAGTATATCTCAGGTTTACAGCTTTTACAAAATTCAGCAGCACGTGTCCTGACTAAGACCAGGAGGCGGGAACACATTACACCAGTCTTAGAATCACTGCATTGGCTCCCCGTATGTTTTAGGATCGATTTTAAGGTTATTTTACTAATTTTTAAGTGTCTTAATGGTCTTGGGCCTTCTTATCTCTCTGAACTGCTTTAACCATATGAACCTTTGCGGTCTCTGCGCTCCTCTGGCAGCCGTCTCCTTGTCAACCCCAAAGTCAGGACACACACTCATGGTGAGGCGTCTTTCTGTTATTATGGCCCTCACCTCTGGAACAGGCTGCCAGAGGACCTCAGGGCCACAGAGAACGTTCATGTTTTTAAGAGCAGGCTCAAGACTCACCTTTTTAATATAGCTTTTAACTGATTATTATTTATTAAATCTGTTTAATTACTCTGCATGTTTTGATTGAATTTCTTTTTAGCTTTAAGCTGGCTTTTTATCAAATATTGTTTATCTGCTATGTATTTTTATTTGATCATTTCTTATGTTTGAATTTAAATTTTTTAACTTATTTTAGTCTTCCTTCCAGTGTTTACTCTGTGGGAGCCCTCTGCCTCGGGGGCGGTAGTCGGCTGTGGCTGCCTTGGTGCTCTCCAGGTGGTGCTTGGGTGGAGATGGGGGTACCAGCCCTCCCTCCTCTGGGTTCCCTGGGTCAGTGCCTTGGCTGCTGCTGTTGACCTGCTGCTGCCGATGTAGATGGCTCCCATGATGACGTTTCCTGGCTCATCTGTACTCAGCCCGTTTTGGTTTTGTCTATTGTTGGTTTTATGTGTGTGCGTGCATGTGAGATGGGGGGTTATAGTTGTGGTGATGTTTTTTACTTTTGGGTTTTGGGAAAGGGGGGGGGGGGGGGATTGTGGGTCATTTTAATCTGTAAAGCACTTTGAGAAACTTTGTTGTGGTTTGAAAAGCGCTTTATAAATACAGTTTGATTTGATTTGATGATATCAGACCAATACAAAAATAATACAAAGCTGTGGGCTTAATAAAAACTGTTTAATACATGCTTTAAAGTTATTTTCAAAAGGCAATTTTAATCTGACAAATAAGCCTCATCAGAATGCATATTCTAATGTATTAAATATGACTGTAGTACAATCTATACATTGGTATCAAAGGTTTAAACATAGCAATCAGTAGTGTTTATTTTGCTGTGCCATGCTCTAAAACAAAAAAGTCAGTTGGACATGCTTGTCTGCAATACCTGACTTAATACAATGAGCTCCCTCTACAAGTAGCAAAACTCCATTTATCGCCATGTAATTCTAATTTTTACAATTACCACTGTATATTTATGCTTTTGCATATTCTTAAAAGCCATCAGATTCAGTCATGCTCAGGACTGCCAGCCAAAATCCAAATGGGTGGCCTTGGTGTTGGACAAAAAGGTTTTTCAGTGCTGTAAAGTCAACATTATGTTCTCTCTGAGTCAGAGAAAGCCTCTAAAAGTACTACACTGTCAAAAGGTTGTCTAACAGCTGTGAAACATCTTTCAACACAGAGCAAATATCTACAGGTTATTTGCTGTTACAGTAATTTGTCACATTAATTAATTACCATCCTGTCAGTAGTGTTGTTTATTTGTTGAATGTAACTTCATATTTTACTTGGATCTTTACAAGGTTATTTATGCACGATTTCCTTTTTTGATAAGCAAATGAATCGAGACATGGATGTTTTGCAGAACTCAGAGAACCGCTGTGAAATTTACAATTCCTAGCCGAACTTAGCTTTTGA
The DNA here is from genome assembly GCA_963556495.2 of Valencia hispanica. NCBI lineage: Eukaryota > Metazoa > Chordata > Actinopteri > Cyprinodontiformes > Valenciidae > Valencia > Valencia hispanica. The sequence continues at coordinate 28,670,175 of OY747702.1, forward strand.
GTCTTACTACACAGTTTAAAAAATGTTTGGTAGAAGAGTAATCACAATTATTTATAATAGCAAACATTGTATTTATTAATGAAGACTACAAATTAAACAATACAGGCATTTTTCTTTATCTGTAGATATTTCTGTTTGTCTCTGTATTATAATATCAGTGTCATTCAACAATTTTTATTTTGTCAAAGTCTCTGGCATCTCTGTTATATAAACAAGATGTTTCCTTTGGCTTTGATGATCTACAGTGACGAACATTGTAAAAACTATGAACAAATAGAATCAAATTCAGTTGGAAAAGAGTAAAGCCTAGTTTATACTTCTCCGTCAGCAGGTCTGCACAGGCATGCACACGTTTCGAATGGGACTTCTCCGTTGCAGGGAGAGTCTCGCAATGCAATTCTCCGCCAGGAGGCGGCCACCTTCAAGCCCACATTTCCCACAATTTTCCATCACGAATTAAAAGTCTGCTACATATCTTTGCACTCCTTTAGTGAATTGTTGTATAAATAATAATTTCTTTGGACTTCTTCCGCAAGACGTTCTTCGAGCTGCTCAATGTCAGCTGCTAGATATCTTCAGCATTCTGTTTTTTGGGAAATGTCGGCCCTGTTGACAAATTTAAAGGAAGTAGCATGCTGACCAATCACAGGCTTGCGCTCTTTCAATCTTTCAGTGGACATTTAAAAAATTGCATATGTGTTTGCCACACTCTGCGGGCCTGCCACAGAGCACTTGTGTCGACAGATGATGGTTCTCTGCACCCCCCACCGGCGGAGAAGTATAAGCTAGGCTTTAGAGCTGTGGAGAAAATCAAGCTTTGTTAGAGAATTACCAAATTACCGAACCTATGTTTTGCACCACACTATTTCCTGTTTATTGTGTTAATGGCATAAATATGGCAATAGCTACGCAAAGTTGTGTCCCAGCAGTAGTCTAAATATTACAGGAGGCTTAAGAAGAAAATAGGAAATATTTTTAGACAGCTGGGACAGAGGATGTCTGTTTTACTTAAACTAACATTAGTGTAGGAATCTGAACTGTGCAATTAATTTCTGAATGTTTAAGTAGAACAATAACTACCACAAGATTTAGACTAGCATCTCAGGAGATTGGCTAACTCTGTGGCTGTGGATCTCTCATGTGTAACTCAGTACAGGAGGTACGTTTTCATGAATTGAAGAAAGTTTTTTTATACAGAGCAGTAAGTGGCTGTTAAGTCAGATTTACCTCTCAAACCATGTTACAATGGAGTTATACCAAAATGTATAACTGCATTTAAGAAGATTAATTTGTGAAAACTGTGCAGGTAGGTCCACTCTGGGGATTATGGATACTGGATCCAATGAGGGAAGCATGATTCAGACCTGGGTCACTATATAGTGGTCATTTGGGGCTATTGAAGCAAAGATGGGTCCATCTTGTATCTACTGGAAGAACTGTGCTGTCCACACCCAAGGAAGTGTGTGGAAGTGTATGTAGATAACGACTGTTTCTGGCCACCAGATCTATTAAGACGTTACTAGAATAGGCTTAATTTCATAAATCATATGTTGAGTTTATCCTATGAATTCTTTTTACTGTTTTATTTGTAGAGTTTGTAACCACAAATGCTGGAACTTTGGTACCCAAGCATCAAGCACGAACTGTCTGTTAAAGTGATCCTCGAAGAATCTCAATCAGGTTTAGGCCGGACTTTGAATAGGGCACTCATTATGCTTTTTTCAAATGAGGATTTTCCACTGTGCTTCGAGCCAGTGGGGAGGGTGGGGGGGTGGTCCAACATGTGTGATTTCAGTAACTCTAAGTTAGAGATCTCCTTTGAGCTAATCACCGTTTTTAGACGTGGGAACCAATGTGTCCTGTGATGAATGGAGACTGTTGCCTTCAGTGGGGGTCGGCAACCATTGGTGGCATATAAAGCTAAGAATGAGGGTTATGTTTGTGGATCAGATCAGATTGGAGGCCATTTGTTGGCCTCCCAGGATGTCTAGATGTGTGAAACCCACACATGCCTGACCTAAAGTGGCCTCCACCCAAACATTAAGACAAAGCACCTTTAACATTCAAAACTCCATGCATCAATTTGGGGCCTTTTAATGTGATAAACTTCATGTAGAACAGTGGTAATTTGACAGGGGTTTTCTGAAGTGTTTGTTTCATTCAGGACCAAACTATGTTGGGTTAAATTTGGTCTGAAAGGGGATATAAAAAAGCTCTTTTATCTCTTTGTGCTTTCTTCATTCATAAAATGTGGTTTCAGTTTGATGTTCTGGAACATGTTAGAGTGAAACCCGGAGACTTGGGTACGGAGAGAGCCTTCAACTATAAAGGCACAGAAAAAAGTACAATAATCACCATGACTTTAAACTGCATTATATATATATGTATTTATGTGTGTGGCTGTTAAATAAGACAATGTGTGGACCAAGCTAGAGAAAACATGGTGCGAATGTTCAAAAGAAAGCTTTAACCCAGATAAACTCCCCTGGAAAGAGTCCCACACTTTTCTCCTGGGTCTGAGTCCTATTTAAACTAAATTCCAGCCTCACTTCTCTGTGCGGTTTTAGCCAAGTTGATCCCAATAAAGATTTTTACCACTACTACTTTGCACTTATTTGCACATATCTCACCCCTAGTTCTCTTAGCTCTCACCTTGGCCAGTTCCTTGGTCTGGTTTTTCTTGCGTCTTATTCTGGCACTTGAAACAGACAGGCAAATTACAGTGGCATTGGAAACCGAGGTGAGAGCATGAAATCTGCTGCGGCCAACCACTTACTGACTGGTGCTGCATGATATTGGCTGATCCCGGGGTAGATTACACCCTCGTGCCTTGTTAAGAATGATACAGGTGAGTGGAAATATGCTAACTGAGAAGGCTAAAAAGTACTAACAGCATTATCAGGTGGATATAAAGTCAGAGGGCCGAGAGAAAAAGAACAATGAAACTTTGTTCACTGTTGATTACATTTATTTCTTTCATGTACTTAATATTTGTATGTTAACATCTTTTCTTTTATGCTTACGCTTTCTTCCTACCTTTTCCAGTAAAGCTCTTACAATTGCCTTGTTTATGGATGGTGCTGTACGAATAAACTTGCCTTACCTTCTGCACAAAGCCCCTTTTCTTAATTTGTTTTTTCTCCTCAACCATCTTAATGAATTTGTCTATGATCTGATGACAGCTACATAAAAATCTTCCGTGTCATCATTAGCAACTGGCACAATAGAGGACTTATTGCAGTGATCAAACACTGAACAGTGTAAATAATTATGCAGACAAGTTCTTCATACTGTATATGCAACTCTATGTTTTCCTTATGATGGGAAAAAAGCATTTTTTTAATACTGATCCAAAGAAATCCAGTTCAACGCACAATGATAACCAGAACTGATATGTTTGAGCTCCTAACTATCCTAAAGTCTTCAAATGCAGTTTTTAGGTCACTCCCTTCACATGCCACCTTTTCTGTATGCCTTTCTTAGACTTGTGTACTTTGCACCCCCCCAAAAAAAAAGAAAAAACAAAACAACACAGAAAAGGGTTGTGTGGATGAGCCTCCTTTGTAGAGGCAACTTTTATAGCAGCAAGTCATTTTGCTTATGTCCCAACTAGCCTTGCAAATCTGCAAGTCAAAACTTTTGCATGGTTTTTCTTCGCTAAATACCCCACAGCTTGTGTTCTGTAACAACTTTGAGGCCTTAACACTGGCTTGCACTCGATTCTATTTATGGATGCAAGAGTAAACATGGCTGAAAACAAGAGCACATGATTTATTTCCATTTGTAAAAAGTAATCTATCACTGTGTATCATTTTCTTTTTTATGTCCAAATTATATGCCAGTTTGTGTAGGTCTACCCCAATAAGACAGTATATTGTGTCGCTGAACCGTGGGAAAACAGGAAAATTTTTAAGGGGTACGAATACTTTCACAAGTTTAAGATAACTTTCCTGAAACTTGTAAAAACAGGGGCATGTGATACCAAAAGTCTAGTTAATGACTAAAAAGTGGCTGTAAAACAGTAGACCATTATATAGACTGGCTCTCACATTTACTTTTACTTCCATAAAGGTAAAATACCAGTATAGAAAATCCATGTGGAGAAGGTTTTGCTTCAAATAACCGCAGCGTTCGACTTCCTCAGAAGGAACCAGAATCTTTGATATATATGTCAGGGCACTGCGGGTTCCTTTGATTTACATCAGCTCTGCATGGTTTGGTACAGGAAAAAATAGTAAATCATCCAACTTGTTCTGATAGGCATAAAAATCAGGAGTGTCAGCCAATATCTTTATCTTGAGCGTACATTTCAACAGACTTGAGTTATGTCGGATCCAACTGGGGGTTCCCAGAGTAAAAAAAAGTGTAAAAAAAGTTCATTTGTAAACATATCCTTAAAAACCATCAGAGCACTTGATGTCATTGTTTTATGCCAACACTGTTGAGTTGTATGTCACAGTTCATTAGCATTACAAATGTTGAGTTTTTCTTGAAATTTGGATAAAATGTGCTACTGTGCTGGTATCAAAATTTAATCTCATACTTAAGATTACTTAAAGCAGAGAAAAAAGAACCCCCAGCTGTTATGAGCCAAACAGTAAACCCCTATATATCTGCGCCTGCTTTACAATGCTTTAGTTTTGGTAATATGTTAGTAATTACAGAGATAGGGACAAATTTCCTTCATATAACTTGTTAAAATAGATTTCTATGGTATTTTTTTCTTTTTATAATTGTTTGCAGAAGCATCTTAGAGATTAAACCCTGAAGGGATGAATGAAAATATAAAAAATTATTATAGGAAGAAGTTAGTTGATAAAATCATGAAATTCTGCTGGTTTACATAACAAAATGCAGACTACAGTACTGCTCTCTCTACAACCAATCATAAATTCATGAATATAAAAAAATCATCTGTAAGCTGCTTCTTTTAAGAATGATCATCTTTTTAGTTTAAAACCATTACAATCTATCCAATCACAGTCTTTCAAAACATTGATGCCAACACTGTTGAGTTTTTGAACGCTCTGACGTTACTCGTTCAAAAATAAACGTTTCATTACTGCGAGGTTTGAGAGCTAAGACAGTGTGTTGTCCTAACTCTACTTGTGTTTTTTTGACGCTGCCCCTGTAGCAGGTGCAGGCTCGCCCCACTGTGAACTCTCAGGGGGCGGGTCATGTGTCACTTTATCCGATTGTTGGCCTCCTTGTTTGGTCCAATTGGCTGCTCAGGTTCCTGGAGCGAGAACGTGGCTGGGATGGCTGTCGGGCCTTTCACTCAGTCGGTGAAGGACTGGGATCAGTCTGATGTTTCAGCCTGTTCTGAGTTTACATTCAGCCATTTGAGTGTCTGCATTGCAAAATGTCAACTGTGTGAATTAAAGGCACAATGCTTTGTAAGATAACCTGAATAAATACAAAATGTATTTTTGAAATGATTTTATTTATTAAGGGCAAAGTAAAATAATCAGCCACCTTGTTAAATCCTGAATAAGCCACAATAACAAAATCTCTTGGTTCAGTTTCTCAAGCCACAACCAGGACTTATTACTGCCAGACCTGTAGAATAAAGAAATCCCTTAAATAGAACCTGTCTGACAACATAAAGTATTCTAAAAGATCTTAAAAGGCATAACATCATGCATCAATCTAAAGAAATTCAACAACAGATGAGTAACAAAACCATCTATCAACATGCTATTTCTGACTCAGGGACGACAGGTGAAAATTGCATCTATGGAAGAAAAAATCCTCTTGATGGCCCCAAAGGTTTGGGAAAAATATTCAGTGGAGGGAGAAAACAAAAGAGGAACTTTGTGTGTGGATAGTCCCATTACATCTGCCATAAAATCCTATTACTTTAGGACCTAAATTTCAAATGTATGTGGGTTATGCAAAAGGACAATGGCTTGAAGCACAGTAGAAAATCCTCATTTGAAAAAAACATATGGAGTGCCCTATTCAAAGTCCGGCCTAAACCTGATTGAGATACTTCGAGTATCACTTTAATAGGCAGTTCAAGCTTGTAAACCCTCCATTATGGTTGAATTAAAACAATTTAGCAAAATAGAGTCAGCCAAAATTCTTCAACAACGTAATAAAAGACTGATTGCCACTTTTTCACCTGGGAGCAGGGTGGTAGATATTTTTTTTTTTACCCAAATAAATGAAATCATAATTTAAAAAATATATATGTGCAAGGGATTTGTGTCAAGCTATGAATCGTGTCCAGACAGTTGACACATTTGATAGAGCAGCATGACAAAGGCATGTACCGTTCATTGCTGTTCCCCAATCACCCCCTTGTATCAGCTATAATTGCACATCAGAGATAGAGGATGAAATACTTTAGTAAGAAAGTGATTATGAAGGAGAAATCATTTAAGTGGTAATGTTTCTGCAAGAATCAGTCAAGCCAATTTCATTCCCTCACACACATGTTTACTAGGATAGGATTAATTCTTCACAGCTAATATGAAGCAGACTTTTGCTCTCCTGCTGTACCAGGTTCCTGGCAGGTCACCTGAGCTGCTGCTGGCCTTGAACCCAAACTCCCTCACCAAGAGCGCATAAAGTGGAGAAAAAAAGTCCAAGTGCATGACATGTCTATTTGGTTGTTTAATAATAAAAAGTCTAATTCGGATATTTGAAATAACATTCCCAACACAAACGCTTAACAAACATTTTTAATCAATTGAAGGAGCTTTAGAAGAAAAGCCTCAAGATGTTAATCAAGTTTCAGCCTCTTCCTGCCTGGTCAAGTGGTGGTTAAAAACTTGTGGGCGTGAACGCCTTTCTGACCATCAGACAGGTTCTTGGACTCCACCAAAATCCCAGATCAACCGGTGAGGTAGATAAACTCATACGTCAGTACAATAAATTCATTTTGCGGTTACTTTGAATGGGATTTACAGCTCATGTCGTCCACTCAAAGCGGTAGCGCTTTTCAAAATGTTTTATGTTTTTATTTACAGAACGGTTCCAGGCTCATAAATCGGTTACAGGAGGTTTATAGTAAAACTAACTGTGGGTTTTCCAACAAAGGAAACGTTGTGTCCACGCACCTTTTTCCAGCTAAGCCAATAAGACCTTAAACTAAACCAAACATGGTGAATCCAAATAAACTTCCTGCTGTAGGAATTTCTGAAAGCATGCATTGTTGTAGAATATCCAGGTGCAGTAAGATATCAAATGTGTCAAGATTACTCTGCTTAGTGGGATGAATTCAAGAAGAAGACTGTTGGCAGGATATGTTATTGAGCCTCATTTGTAATTACAGTGGCATGCAAAGGTTCACCCAGGAATCCTTTTAATATCTACATTTAAGAGAAAGATAAATGAATTTATCTCTAAGTAGCAGCATAGATATTTCTCAATTTAAAAAAAAAGCCATATTAGGGTATTACTAGGAGTATAACAATAAAGCTCATTAAACAAGACAACACATGATATATGGTTTTACGAGTATAAACAAGTCAAAGTTGTAAAAATATTTCTGGAGGAAAGTATTAAAATGCTTCTGTGTTCATAAAAAGAAGAAAATGTTTCACAAATTACAAACTGTGCTTTATATGTTTATCTCAATCTAAGGTAGTCCAAATCCCCAAAAAAGCATAGAAAAAACTAGGGCTGTCAAAATGAACACAAGTCGATTAATTTGTAGAATTAACGCGATATACTTTATTAAAAACGCAATTACACATGCACAGAATGAGCCGCCCTGTTAATTCCACATCTCAACCTGCGCTGCTTTCAGTGCTCGCTCGCCACGTAAACAGCAAGGCAGACCCAAACTGCATCCGTGGTTCCATGTGAACGGCTCTTAGGGATTATCGGTTCATGTCAGTCTCTGCTCTACTGCATGTGTAGTCTGCAGAAAGAGACGCGATTATGTCTTGTGCTGTTGGTCGTTTTGATAAAAAATAAATAAATCTGTATTTCTTCAACTTGCCCCTTTCAAGGCAAAAAAAAAAGATGTCTTTGGTTGCAAGCGATCAGAAGAAGCGATTGGAAATAAGCAGATGATTTAAAATGCAACAATCTGCATGAATAACTTCACATCAGGTAAGCCTTGGCTAACAAACAAGCTAACATACAGTAGCTAACCAACACTGCAGCTGCAAGACAACTGCAAATAATAACAGTGGGAACCAGGGATTAGGGCTGCACGATTAACCTTTATCGCATCGATATTGAGGTTTTAACTCCTGCGATAACCTAACCTCAGGAGGCTGAGCTTTTTCCCGCCGCTGACATTTGAGTGACAAACCTATTCACCAATCAAAATGGTTGAGTCTCGCATTCCTGGCTTGCTGGCCAATCAGAAATGGTGATGGGAAACAAGCTTGTATGCAGAGCAGTTTTACCAACTTGACGACTTTGTCACTATATTTAGCGACTTTTCCGACCCCCTTGGCAACGTAAAAAAAAAAAAGTGACTAGTGACAAATCTAACGGCTTTTCCATGTGTTGCTAGAGACTTTTGGCGACTTGTTCAATGTGAAAGCAAAATGTATTTCTAACCCCTCCTTTCCACCGAACGTGTAAGCGGCACGTTACAGGAGCAGCACGTTTCAATTTTGTATTCTGCTGCTTGGCCCTTTCCACCGGGTGCGTATGAGGCGCATAGCAGCAGGGAAGCAGCTGTCACCGAGAGCACGAAATCACGGGAGATTAGCAAAATCACGCGTGGTTTTGTCAGTAAACACAACAACCATAGACATATATAAACATCTATGACAATAATAACCAGGAAAAGAAAACAACATGGCTCCAAAAGGTTGGTGTTTTATGTTATGTCCGTTTTATATTCGCCAATAAGTTTATGTTATGTCAGGGAATATCCAAAATCGCTCATTTGTGTGATGACACACAAATGAGACCCTCCTGCGAGGTACTGACTTCTCACCGGGCCGCACAGGTAGTGACTTTTTTTTAAGTAAAGCAACCGCAAAGCAGCACGTTTCTTTTATTTTGAAAATTTCCGGTGCCGATCCGTATATTTCCTGTCTCCCCTATCCAAAATGTAGAAATGTACGTGTTTCAGAGGCGTACTGCGTAGAAAATAGGACTGCCGCGTATATTTAGAAAAGTGTTGCGACATGTCGCTCCTCAGACGCGGCAGACTCGTGCTGCTTTCGCCTCTGGTGGAGAGGGCTCTATTGACTACAGTGGTGGCTATCAGCTGCACATGACGTGCTGCACCTGTAACCTGCTGCTTACGCGTCCGGTGGAAAGGAGGGGTCACTCTTCTCAGTGGGTAGCAGGAGAGGAACCTGGCTGCAGATCTCTGCTGTCAGTCTCTCTCCGCTGCCGCGCTCAGGTAGGGTTGCCAACCGTCCCGTAAAAAACAGAATCGTCCCGTATTCAGAGAAAATATTACGCGTTCCGTATTAAGGTGAGAAGTAATGCGATTTGTACCGTATTTCAGCTAGAATGAAAAGACACAAAGCTGGAGTTATTCTGTGTCTTTACGCTGCGCAGCTGCCTCGTCTTCTCTCATTCTCTCCCCTTCCTCTCCTGTTGCTCCTTCAATCATGAAACTGATCAATGATCAGCTGATCGGCTTTTCTGTCGCAGTCCGGTTTCTGTTTGTTTATCGGGGACTTTTAGCAGATAGAGGAAACCAGCGGGTGTTGCGCTAAACAACAGCAGCACGTTTAAGCTTGATAAACTGTTAGAATTGATTTAATATTACTTTCTGATGTTTGCTGAAGCCACAGCCGTAACAGCAGCTGGTCATGATATCGGTTTGGATATGTGGTGAGATGGAAACATGAAGATGAAACCAGGAGATGTTCTTACTGAATCACCAGAGCTGAACAGGTGATGGAGAAACAGGTTTACCTTTTAGGTGAGATGAATGAGTTGAAGGGTAGTTATAAACTGTTTCTGAGAGACAAATAACACCAGGATAATTTTTGAGCTGACAGCTGGTAAATGTGCAGGGGCGGCTCTAGCAAAGTTTTGCCCGGGGGCCAGGTAGGGCATTAACAGGAAAAGGGGGGCACAAATACATACTTTTCTTATTCTCATTTAAAATGTCTAGCTTTTAATAAATAATTATCTGAATCTTACAACCAATTGGATGTAGTGGTCATAAATCCTTTATCGTATACAGCCAATATTAAGTCTAATACTGTTGGGTTCCTTGGGTGTTTGGGTTTTAGGTTTGAGTTTTTTTCCTTCCACTGCGTTTTTGTCTCCCTCTGGTGGTCTTGTGTTTGGTTGCCCTTGTCTGTGTTAATCTCTTTATTTTCCCAAGTTCCTATTAATACTTATCCTTATTAGTCCCAGTTAGTTTTGTTATATTTAATTCCTCTTTAGTATTCACCTCTGTCTACGTCCACCTTCTCATTTGTGTTTCCTTAGTTTATCTCTTTATTTAATTCTTCCTTCTGTTCTCCAGTGTTTCCTTAAGTTTTCCTTAGAGTTCTCATTAGTCTTATCTTTAGACAGTTTCTAGTTTCTTAAGAGTTTTCTGTTTTCCTTGCCTTTCTTGTCTCCCTGCCACTCTGCTCCTTACCCAGTTTCACTCATTGCCCTCACCTGCATCTGCTTTCACTAATTGGTCTCCTGCTCCTTCTCTGTTCACATCCTCACTCTCCCCTCAGTATATATTCGGTTCTCACTCAGTCACAACTTGCTGGTTCATCATTCCTCCCTCTCTGGTTCCTGCCTTCCCTGTTGCCCGTCTACCTGTTTTGCCTTTGCTGTGGTTTTTGATCCTGAGTTGTGTAAGTCCTTGTTTTATTATTATTAAAACAATCTTATTTACTTTCTGCATTTGGGTCCTCAAAATAATTCATTTCTTTGCATTTGTTTTACACGTGCATTTAATTAAAGTCGATTAGGTGGATTAAGCATCATGAGGCGGAGGATGGGGGGTTTGTTCCTTATTCTTTTTGCTGGGAGTTGGCAACCCTACTGTCAGGTTACTACGTCTTATCTTGCAAAAGGCTGGATAAGGTCTTGTTTTTAATTGTTATTGTCATTTATTTTAAAATGTGTGCAATATAACAGTTTCATGTTTAGTAAATGGCAGTGGACTGCAGAAGATTTTGTCTTCTAATTGTAAATCTAATACGAGTTCATTTTCTATTTTTTCAATGGCAAAGATTCGTCAATTAAAAAATTAAGCTACCTGTTTAAGTTAATTTCCATTATGTCTTATTATCTTTGGTATTTAGGTTCAGGTATTTAATAATCAGAAAGCATTGAACAATCTCATTACCTCAATCACTATGTAGTTTATATTAAAGATTTTTCAGTTTCAACAGCAGACAAAAGCTAGAAGAGGGCCTTATTTTTTAGGTTCTTGTATATTGTTCGCATGTGTGTCAAGTTGTACAAGACTGTGTTGTAAAAGTAACAATATATTTTTAATTCATAATTTTAGTTTGATGCACTTAAAAGTATCGAAAGTAAAAATAGAACATCGCAATCCCAATATTTGTGAGAAAAACTGCAATTAGGTTTTTTGTCAAAATCGTGCACCCCTACCAGGGAGTAATGTAAAGGTTCTGTGTCCAACCATTTGCACACGCATCGTGCTGTTCATAAACAAATAATTCCCCTAATATTCAGAAAGAATCAATTCAAAAATACATTATTGATCCCAGAGAGAAATTAAGTATTGTTGTAGCTCATACTATTAACTCTTCAAGGAGTTGTAGATCCTGATGGCTGTGGGCAGGAAGGATCTCCTGTAGCAGTCTGTATTGCAGTTAAACTGAGAAGCCCAAGACTGAAGATACTCTGTTGTTGTAGGATAGTACCATGAAGAGGATGCTCAGGGTTGTCCAAAAGTAATAAGAAACGGCCAGCTCTACATTCAGAAAATGTTAACCAGTTGGATTAAAATTTGTAATCATTTGACAGCCCTAGAAAAAACAATTTCTTTGTTTTCATAAATAGATTAAAAGTTTCATAAATATTAAACTGTGTTTTAAAGAATCAATCTTCAATGTTAATCCATCAGATTTAATCAGATTAAGTGTGTTTCGATTTTGAACTGATACAGTAAATTTAGTCAAGACTCACATTTAGGTTAGAAAAGAAAACTCTGAATCAGATGCAAACTTTAGCATCATTAATGGCTGAAGGCCTGAACATTAGCTGCAAGAAAAGATCAATTCCCTCTGTCACCCTGGGCTGCAAGAACAAAATGGCACTATTCTGTTTTTGCTGCCCTGGTTTTGGAGTTCTTGCAGCTTGCTTTTTATATGCTTTTTGGGTAGAGTTTCTATTGTTTGATTGGTCAGAAATCTGAACTAGCTGTAGGTAAGAAAATCGAACACTAAAGTTAAACTGACCTATGAGGTCTTCCCAGGGGTTCTGCAGTTAATGACAACAATTAGATGCCCAGGCCAATGTTCCTCTTGCCACCTTGAGTAAAATGACACATTTCTTAGATTTTGCAAGTATCTAGAGGTGCTGTGCTTAGGAAATAATTAACCTTGCACGTTTCTCTTTTATTTTTATACGATAAAAATTTAGGGTGAAAGGATGAAAAATCTGTGTGTATGTGTATGTATATATATCTATATATATATCCAACAGTTGATTCAACACTACAGGAACAACAGAAGAACTACGAATTACTTTCTTTCTAACTTCCTCCAAACAAAAGAGTCTCAAATATGATTAAAATACAGTGGTAAGCTTTATATATGGGGCTCATAACAATAATCATAGCTTACAATTTTTTTCACAACAAATGCTTTACTTTGGCTCGGCTGGTACTCAATAGGAAGAACATTCCCCTTGCAATCAGATGGTTGTGCCTTAGATCCAGCTGCCCCCACCACATGATATGTCCCTGGGTAAGGCCTGGTTCACACGCAGGGGCGGAGTCAGCCATTTGGGTGGCCTAAGCACAAATGCTTTGTGGTCCCACCCCCCGGCCCCAGGATTCACTAATTTTTCTGTGGAACTTAACTCCAAGTTATTTGCGGAAAATCCACCTATTCACTTTTCTATCATAAAGCTTGATATAAAAAAAAAAAAAAAAAAAAAAAGCTGCTTGGAAAGTTTAAATAGCTAGGCGCTATGATACTTGCCATGCTAATTGGCTGGTGTTCGCAAAGCAGACAATCCAAGCGGCGCGCCGGCACTGTTCACACATCAAGATTTTAAAACTATGGGTTAGGATTTTCTGCCTAATGCTTTATGTCCACCCAGTTCCTCTTTTATTTTAATAAGAAGCAAAGTCAAAGTGCATTAGAAAAAAACAAAAGTGTCTGTTGCCAATTTGACTTCACTTTTTATCTGCCAAACTTTTTCTTATGATAAGGGTTGCTCCAACTTACATACCACAGATCTGCTTTTTAGAAATTATTGCAAAAGAGGAAAAGGTCAAACTTTTAGGTCTAAAACTTTTTCTTTCTTATGCAATAGCTGTTGCAGCAATGCTATTTCCCCTCTTTAAGAGATTCATAAACAAGTCTGTCTCTGAAATAGGTTCTGTGTCAGTCATGGAAAATAATTGAGCAGTGAAGAGACAGGCAGATCAGGGCAACAGAGTATTGGATACTTGCAACACAGATTTGAACAGAATTAATAGTTAAACACTAAATTAATGTAAACACACTTGATTGGGCTTGAATCAGCGCTCTTCAGGTCATGAAAGGGGAAGTAAGGGAAATAATGAATGTATAAGGTAGATGAGGGAAACAGCATGACTCAGACAAGAACCTTACCTCTCTTTTGTTCTTCTCCTTAGATGTTTGTACTTTTAGTTTAATTTGTGTCTGGGTGTTGATCATTTCTTTATGTATTCAGACCTCATCATTTTGAGTTCATTCCACCATGTTAGTTCTGTTGTGCTTTATTTTTCACATAGGATTATTCTGTGATTTGAGTTCTGCTTAGTGTTTATATATTTATATTTTTCTTCAATGCTTTTCCATCTTTCCTGTCTTACTCATAGGTGTTTGAACTTTGAGTTTCTCTTGTGCTTCTGTGTAATTCCTTCTTTGTTTACTTAGATTTGATCATTTTTAGTTACTCCACTGTGTTAGTTTTCTAACTATTTATGAGGATTAGTCTTTGATTAGACCTTCGTCTGTTTTATGTTTCAACCTTTCTTTTCCTTACCCTCGTCACAATGGAAGCCGGAGCTTTTATTGCTCTACCCCCAAACTTTGGTACTCTCTCCCACCCGAACTTCAAAATAATGATTCCCTTTTCAAAAAAATCCAATCTTAAGACTCACTTGTTCAAACTTGCTTTTAATCAATAATCCACTATTACAGTAAGGCTGTTCTTAAATGTTTTTATGATTATTTTGTTAGGTTTTTGCCTGTTTTTCAAATGTTTTATTGTTCTCTTCCTCTGTACTTTTGTAAAGTGTCATTGGGTGCTCTGAAAGGTGCCTCAAATAAAATGTATTAGTATTATAAATATTGAATCATTACGAATATTATTTATTATTATTATGCCTCCTTCGCAGCTGCATTTCACCTCAGTCTGCTCACTCTCTCCGCCACCTGCATCTGATTAGCTTGATTAAGTTCCCTCTGGTTCCTTCGTCATTTCCCACTCTACCCTCAGAATTTAAGCACCTCACTTCCTGTCATACCTCGTTGGATTCTCCGTCTTTCCCCCCCATAGTGATGTCCTTATTTTGCTGTAGGTAACCTCTGTGTAAACCCTTTCATCAAACTAATTCTAATTACAAGATTTCTTGCATTTGGGTCCTACTTGCCGTACAATATGACATCTCTTTGTTCCTCGGTTCTCATCCTCTCATCCATCCAAGTCTGTTTGTTTTCAAATCCTGCGTTATGACGGATTTTAATGACGCGGGGCAACATGATCTGTATTGGCTGTGCATCACCCCAAAGCCTGATAAGAAGCACATAGATGAGCCTTATTGCCTGCTATATCAGTTCCTTCAACCTGAAGACACCGATGCATTAGCATCATCTCGTATTTGTGTCGCTAGTTTCTTTCTTTGTGCGTTGGTTAAGGCGTAAAATAAAATCAGCATGTGACCTCCAGCCTCCAGATTGGTGGGGCCCATAAATCTACAGGTATACTTCAACAAAGATCACCTTTGACCCTCGCAAAACCTGCCTGCATTTTTGTGCAGGCAGGCGTGACTGCCAAACATACAATCAGCTGAAATAAAATGAATAAGGCATGGATTATAATAGTTAAACTATACAAGTTGTCTCATGCAGATAAGTTAGTCCTTCACTATATCTCTCCACACCTTTCTCTGCTTGACCGACAGATTAAGAGCTGGTCTCAGTCTGCCAAGAATCTCTGTGTCCATGTCACGTCTTCGCGCATGATTCTCAACTTCCGTCTCATGTTCCGTTTATGCTCTCAGGCACATCTCAGTCCCAGACGCCTTCCTTCTCTTTTCCCACCTTCTATCTCAGATTTAAAGCAGCCGACAGTTGTCATCTGGTGCTCTCTTTCCTCGTAAACACCACTTGCTTGAGTTTCACCTTTCCCCCACCATCAACCCATCCTTTGGAACCCTCCTCCTCTGTCGACATATGGTACACAACCACTTCAGCTGCAGATACACATGCAAACACTTATCTAAATCCTTATAATATCCAGTTTTCATGTTCAAGTAAATATTCTAAA
This sequence comes from Valencia hispanica, assembly GCA_963556495.2. NCBI lineage: Eukaryota > Metazoa > Chordata > Actinopteri > Cyprinodontiformes > Valenciidae > Valencia > Valencia hispanica. Next base: position 28,685,778 of record OY747702.1, read on the forward strand.
GAGGTGCTGGCGGCTAACTGAGCCACACTGGTTTTGAAGGATGGTCATGAATTTGTCACTCCATACCACTTTTCTCTGGCAAAGAATGATTTATTGACTGCGTTGAATAGCTTCGGTATTTTACAATCAATGTGGCGAGACAGGCTGTAGGACCAAGTTGACATCTGAGTTCAGAAGAATACTAAATATCTTTGAGAACTTATCTCAGCATTGATGTGTTGCACAAAACATTTTTGAGTTGAATAAATGTCTGACCAATATTTTTTTTAATTCAGAAACACATAGCCAAAATTTCACCTAAAGGTGTAAAAGTGAATATTAGCAGATGTCTTAAACCAGATTAAAAAGTCACTTAAATATACATGCAATAAATTCATGAACCTCTGTGCCTTTAGGTGCTACATATTTTTCACTGAGTTAATTAGCCACACAGTCACAATTATAACACTGTAACAAAGTCCTATTTTAGGCTGGATGAGTGAAGCTCATTTGTTAAATACATTAAGAATAAACTTTATGTTATATTAGGATTTCTGGTAGACATTAAATTGGCAGTTTATGCAATATCGCAGTTCACAAGGACTGCTTAGGTGCAAAATTAATTTTTTTTCCCCCCCACACATTCATGCTCATTCTACTGTTATTATATTTGGCCAGTTGGAGGGGCTTTCACAGTCCTTGATGTAACCTTTGATATAGAATTTAGGGATTGAGGCGCTAAAGTTCACAGAAAGTGTGGACATTGACATAATTCAAAAAAAGAAATGCACATTGACTATACCCCATATTAATGATTTGTTTTTATGCAAGACTGTTATAATAGGAGCTGCTCTTTAAATTAGGGCAATATGACTCACCACCCAGGACACCATCAGATTGCTTATGGCATGGCTATTCAAAAGAACAAAAATAAAATGTCAATAGGTTTCATATTGCCTATTTGCATGTTCAGTCAGTATGGAATGGGTGCCCCACCCGTATCCACATTTTAGCCTGCACAGAATTGTTTGTCTGTTTTCCCCTTCCTCACAAACTGTGATGATGTTCTACATTTTGATTAGTTATCAAAATGATAGACTGTCACCAAAATGTGGCACATATCCAATGTCTGTTAGGCTCTTTAAGTTTAGACAAGGTGTAGCACAGAATAATCTATCACCATCTTCATAGCCTTTAACACTCAACCAGGAAATTTGGAGCAATCTAAGTATGTATAAACCAGAAACATTTCTAGGGAGGTTTGGATCATAGAAGCAAACAAGGAAAGGGAAGAAAACATATCAACAACATGGAAACACTGCATGCTTCAACAACTTTTGCCTTGTGGAGATGGTCAAAGTGAGTTTCGGGCTAAGCAAAACTTTGAGTCCAGTTGTAATGAACTCTACAGCAGAGGAGGCTACTGACTAAACAAGATCTAGGAACTCGCCATCTATGCAACCGCCACTGGTTATAAACAATTTTCTTAGATCACAAATCAACCTAGTGGTAAAATGGTCTGGTCTTCTTTTTTTTATGTTATTTTATTCATTTATTGCATACTCAGAAGTGTTCATCTTATGTTTGCACAAAGTACTGCAGCAATGTCCTAATGTTGTGAACCTGTTCACATAAAAGGCAATAAATACTTTCTGATTCTGACAATTTGAAATCATTTATTAGCTTGTGTTGTGAGTTGTTTAAGTTATTTTGGTGTATTAAGAATGAAAGTTGTAAGTTCGTAACTGCCTGAGCTACATGGAGTCTAGATTGAGTCTGAGATATTCAGGTCTGATATAACAGATGTTATCTTAGAAATGGTTGACATAGCATCTACTCTTTATTGGGAGGTTAAAGTTGTTCAGCTCTTAAGTGATTGGAAAGGTATTTAATAAAGCGGCAGGGGATATGTAAAGTTATCATTTATCCCAATGGAGGAATAAATTCCCTGACCCTTTTTTTAAAATTAGAATCCACTTGATAATTTTCAAAAAACCAAAAATAAAACCCAAAGACAGCTTTAAAAATCATTCTTCCTTATCCTGTATGCATGAATATCTGCATGTTATTTCAACCCAACTAATAGATAAGCTATGACTGTTTATTGAAAGCAAATTTTGAACAGGCTTGGTGTAGCTCTGCAAAAGTGATGGATGCCTTGAATAGTTTTTGCTGAAAAAGACCACAGCTTGTGTCGTAAGATAAACCTTCTCAGATTCCTTTAAAATGCACAAACCTCTGTACATCTGCACAGAGAAAACAAGCATATATCCCAAAAATACAGAAATGCTCTACTTGAGTCCTGTTCACCAAGACTAAACAAATCCACCAGACCACTGGGCTTCATGCAGAATGGCTGTTTTTCTTGGTGCCACATTTCATCACAACAAAGACACCCATGGGAAATTGGGGATTATGTTATGATAGGAATGAATACCACAAACAAAAGCAGTTTCCTCTCCCTTTAGCTACTTTCTAACAGCATAGTGAGATGACAGATATGAAAATATTATGGATGGATTTTATGGGGCTTTAACAGTGTTTGGACATGGAGCAGAATATATAGAAAGAGGTGCTTTAAGGGGTAGAGGGGTTGACTTGACCATAATAAGGGAAACGGTTGGCCTAAATTTGCGGTTGCACTGTCAACAAGAGCACAATTCCCACACTAATTCAGCAGCCATGTTTTAAAAGACCCTCTGCTTTCATAGTTGGCCGTCTAGTTGTTCTGCCATGCAGACATCTCTATAGAAATAAACACTCGGAACACGCTCAGAATAATTCACTATTGCATAAATATTCCTAGGAGGTAAACACAATTGCTTCCAGGTGCTGATGCAGATTCCACCAGCACTCAAATGTGCTGCTGCTAACTGTCTCTGACCTCAAACTTCATGTGGCGCTTCAATCATTGTGACGAGTTTCCATCAGTCTCTCCGGCAGGAGTGGAAAGTGACAAGCGGAGTGTGGGTTTCTTATTTAAACTCTTTGCTGGACTTCCTCTGAATACAGCAACTGTGTATTTTCTTCACTCAGCAGCTACAGTGGGGCCCCCTGAGCAGAAAAACAGAGCTTTTGAAGATTCAAGAGGCCATTGCCAAAGGGAAAAAACAAGCTGAAGTCATATTTTAAAATGAAAACATGATGACAATAGGCCATTGACAGACAGTATCATGGATAGAGCTTCTTACTGGATGGAAAATATCCAGTCTTTGTATGTAATAATGCTTTCTTCTAATTTTAAGTACAGAAACAATACCATTCTCATAAATACATAAACATATTTTATAGAATTAGAGATGTACCATTATGGGGCGTTGCGTCATGTAGTAGTTAGACGGACGCACCATGTTCGGAGGCCTCAGCCCTCTAAGCGGTCGTCCCGGGTTCGACTCCCGCCCTGTGGAAGTTTGACGAATGTCTCCCCCGACTTCTCTCCCCGTTTCTGTACTATACACTTCAAATACAGGCCACTATGGCCACAAAAACCTTTTAAAAAGGAGATGCACCAATATAAATGTGATCAATTTACAATTTTGTTTTCTTTTAAAGAACTAAAAGACAAGAACAACATTAAGAATTCTATTTTCAATAGGGATGGGCATAATTAATCGACGATTGATTAATTGATCATTAAGAATTTCATCGATGACATTTTTTTTTTTTTTACCGATCAATTAACACATGTTCTGTTGCGTAGTGTGAGTTTTGAAGGAAAGCAATTAGTTTTGCTTTATGGCAGTAATTAAACACTTTACCACACGAGGGCGATGACTGAAAATAAAACCCACAGGCCGACTCAGTTTCTTCCCAGTTTCTGTGTATTTCAAAAGTAGCATTGTCATGAAGAGTTAGCAGCAAAGTGTGGCGTGGGAGCACTTTGACTAAAAAAAATAAACTAACAAATACGTCTCGGTTCACTGCCAACACTGCGAAGCTGTGTATAAGTACTTGAACGCACTTCCAACCCTGGTTAGAAGCTGAGCATCCTGCTCTTGGTCTCAACCTAGCATCAAGTCGATGTTAGCACGGAGGAGCCGAGATGCAGAACGAGAAGAGAAACTTACTCACCGATTACTTTCTGATGTTGGAAAATGAATTAAACAAGATTCCAGAGGTTTGCCAGGTTAGCACGGAGGTATGTGTATCACAGCGACGTCTGTCCCTCACAGCAGGTGATCTCTGCGCTGCAGCCTGGTGACCGTCAGTCTGGTCACCAGGCTGCTTTCGCTTCTGACCCCAGCGCATGTTAACATGCTCATCTTTGTCAACAAAAATCACTAGACTGATGCTAAAGTTGTATATAAGTTACGGTTTCTTTTTGTGTGTCTTTTTTACTCTGTTAATTCTCGACTCTTTGCCAAATGTAACACAAAACTATAAGACCTATAAGTATTAAATTAATTTTTTATTAAGTTATTGTTTAACATAACTTTTTTTTCCTACTTTTTTGGAGAAGAAAAATATGAGCGTCAGTAGTTAATGAGTAGCCTACCGTCTTTTACCTGTCTGCTTCGCTGCTTATAGCGTATATTTTCTTTGTGCAACTACCGTGAATTAATTCTGTTTAACTGCCACAAGAGGTGTCCCACTTGTAATGAAGATTTCAATGAGGAAACACGCTATTTTTCTATTCTCACTGCAATTTAATATAGCCCTATGAACACTGAATTTCAATATAAAAATATCAATGATTAATCGAAAATCGATCGTTAATTCTCCCAATGATCGATGAAGACCATTTAATCGAATGCCCATCCCTAATTTTCAAGCCTTCATAAATTATTTATGAGAAAAGGGGTGACGTCACATTGTGTGCAAGAGCAGACATTGTAAAACAGGATTTGACAGTTTAAATTTTTTTTTATTATCGATTGAAAGTATATAAAAAGTAATACCACATTAACCTTACTTTGAAATAATGTAGAAAATTTTTTATTTTGGTCTCAAATCCATATTGCCCTAAGTGTACCAATGATCAAAATTACAGACCTCTCATCTTTTTAAGTAGGACAACTTGGACAATCGGGGTCCAACAACTATTGTTTTGCCCCACTGTACAATAACATTCCAGCGTTGCATATTTGACGCTGCAGCAAACATAGTTTGATCACAACATACGTCAGTCTGGCAAAGATTTTTTGGACATATCAAAATCACTATACAGCTTTTACACACCATGTATACAGCACCTGTACGCTAGTATAGAGCATCACAGCACTGACTTAACCCCCCCCCTCAAAATTTTTTATTTATTTTAAAACATTTAAAACTCGCTCTCTTTAAAATACGATCCTTCACTCTGAGTAGGACATGTACTGTAGATATGAACATACCGTGATATAATTCTTAAATGCAACATCTTTTCATTTAGATTCTCATTCTGATTCTCAGTTCAGAGACGATGGGTGTGACTGTTTTTCGTGGGATCGTGTGTGTGTGCGAGGGTCTACAAGTCTGAAAATGTTGCTTAAATTCACCATTCTTCCATTTCACTAGCTGGGCTGCCAGTTTACTCCGTGTCAAAAATGTGTGTACTATGCTTAAAGTTGCACAGATTTTTCCGTCCGTTTTTTTTATTTTTTATAAATCAAAATGTTTGCATAGAAAGTGACTCACAAATTTTCAGACCCCGTTTTGAGGGTGAGTAAGCAAGCTTTATAAATGAGACCCCTGGCCTGGATTGTTGTTTTTTTTTTTTTTTTACCAAGAAGAAGAATATCCAAAAGGTGACATATGTAGATGTGATTCATTGACTCACTGTTCCAGGTGAGCCTTTAACTTGCCACGCGACACTCACACCTATGCTGAACAATGATGCTTTTAAGAAATTGGGTCTCTGAGGGTAATTTTTTTTCTCCACCCCTCTACTAATTTTTGGTCCTTTTCTAGTTCCCTGTGGTCGGAAATGTCTAGTTTTCTTAATGGTTTCCAGGAAGGTTCCCAGAGTCCCCAGAGTCGATCGTACCATCCCTAAAGGGAGTTTCTGCATGTGTCCAATTAGGCCTTGAATTCAGGGGATTGTAATCAACACGTGGACTGATAATCCTGAAACACAACCTGAATCTGAAAAACTCTTACTGGAATGCTGTTACAGACTAGTTGTACTAAACTAAACTACATTCTAAGCCATAAAAGCTGCACACTCATCTGTTTGTGGGTCCTCTCAGCATGAATCTTCTAGCCATTTAATTCGAGGTTAAAGTGGAGAACAAACCACGAGTTCTTTAAGAATGTATCTGGGTTCTTATGTGCTTCCAGGGCACAGGACGTACATTTCCTGTTTTCCCAGTTTGAGGCTCCAACAGCACGTTCTGACACTCATTAACCAGATGTCCTGCTGAGGGGGCTTTGTGCTGGGCTTCACCTCCATGAGCTCCAGAGTAATCACCAAACATCACCACCTAAGGGTAAAAACTGGTCTGCTGGACCATTGTAGAGTCAAGCAGCCATAGTTTAGAATTATCCTGCTCCCCCGGGGACTATGGTCAAAATGGCATTCACTATTGCCATTTCAATAAATGGGTATTTAATGACACTGAATGCAGAGAGACATTAGGTAATGTAGGGATTATTAGGTTGGGCTATTAGCAGCCATCCGTAGTGCTCTGGTTCAGTGGGACCTGTTCAGCTGTTAGGAAACACACACACACACACAATGTTTTTGGAACGTTACATGAAGCTTGACTGGCTGACTGTGGAGAGGAGAAGGCGTCAATGTGAGGAATCCAAGTTGGAAAAAAACAAGACTTCATTTTCTTCATTCATCTTTGGATATTTACAAGAATACCCTTGAAAGTTTAGAGCTCAAAAGTAAGGAAGCAATTTAGTTTTGCCTAAGGTAATTCTATTCATCATCTGGGCTTTTCATTCGTTAACAAGTCCGGTCCTTTAAATAGTATGGACTTTCACCAAAAACATTCATTCTGGAAAATAATCTTAAATTGCATAAATGGTCCCATTTGCATTTTCGGACAGCTTCAAGATTTAAAGTTTTTTTTCTTCAGGAAGTGTATACCAGTGCACCTGCTTCTAGGTGACCATGGAGTCCTCGTCACTTGATGGATTTCTTGATTACAGCTCTGCAGGCTTCACAATCATGCAGATGTACTCCTGGCAAGTGTCACTAAATGCAGCTACACAGGCAACCATTTTTATCTTATCCCTAATGTAAAATAAACACCCCATGTTATAACCTTAAGACAATCTGTATACAATGTACTTCTATATATTCATAAACAGACGATGACAAATTTCTTCCTTAAATAACTTGAAACTGACAGGTGTTTAATGACTTCCCTTTCCTTTAATCTATGGTAAGCATAACAGATGATGTTTTTGATTGTTGATTCAATTGAATAGATCATATAATTAATGGTCTCATTCACTCGTCTTTTAAATAAATTTGCTATAGTCTATAGTTGGAATGAATGCCTTGTGAGTTTTTTTCTGTGAAAAAAAGCTCTCTTGCTCCTGTGTCAGGAGGTTGCAGTTTGTTGGAGGAGTGGGTGTTGGGAAACGTCAGGATTATGAGTGTTACGCAACGATATTCATGATATGCAAATATTTCGCCTCTGATTGGCTAACAGCAATGTGACTCTTATGCTAAATCTGAACAAATAACTATCTTAACTTACTTGACTTGAAGTGTTCCTAGACAAATTCCAACTGTTTCTTCCTCAGCTCCTTTTTCTTGGTTAAAAGAATGCATCGCTGATGTCTATGTCCACAAATGACACAAGCCCAACTGGGTTCTGCCATGTTGTTGTGGAGTTGCTATTGGTTAGCTTCCACCAGTCAGGGTTTTTCCTAGGTCAAAAAAGGTCAGTGGTGGTACCCACTGGTGGACTTGAGAGCATGCGCGATCGCTTTTTTTTTTTTTTCCTTCAGTCGGCCAAAAAGAATTTCCGTTAGTAGCCCATACCATGATTTCGAAGTCATAATTGCTCAACAAAGGACACATTGTACAATAACCAAATTTATTTACAGCAAGCCAAACATATACACACACACTCACAAAACACAACATGTAAATTATATCAGCCATTGTGGTTCAAAACCACTGGCTCTGTTTTTTAGATCTAGGGGAAATAAAGAAAAAGTTAGACTACTTTAAATGACTGGTAACACTAGAATAAAGGCTCCAAATGAACAGCAGATTCGTTCTAACTTATTAATTAACCCTTTGTAACTTTATTAAAAGGGTGAGTAACATCAGTTTAGTATTAGCTATTCTTGTGCAGCTTTATTTATTTACTTAATTAGGCTAGCAAAGTTACACAGGTTGACTAATACTTCATGTTTAAATATCACTTTACTCCCTTACAATTAAGTTGCAAAAGTTAATTATTAAGTGCTGGTCTGCTGTTTATTTCAACCATGTTCAAGTGTTAGGCTACCAAATTACAGAAGACCAATGAACGCACATGGCAAGCAATGCAATGTGGAATAAATAGGCTTATTTGTTTTACACGTATCAGAAGCAATGTTGCGGTGCGGGTGAGGGCACTGTTCCAACACGCTAGACTAGATAAGATGATCTATTAACCAACCCATCGTGGGTCAAAGATGCTGGGTGAGGCACTGCGCGTGTTTAATTGAGATCTGCACGATTTTTCAAAGATTGGATGGCAAAATGAGTGACCGGTGAGTGACCATGTCAATTAGATTATAATGCCCTTGACTTTTATGAATCACAACGACTTATCCGTATCGTGTGGAACATCGGTTTGTCATAGGTAGGGCTACTTCCATTTTTACCTGATGTGATGCCCCACTAGGCAGCTGCGGAGCTTTATAGACTTTTGATTTTCCTGCATAGGCTAGCCCCGAGTTGTTGGCAATTGAGCCCTCGTGCAAGTTGCACTTATTAAATTATAAAGGCTTGTGGATTCACATGTCGACGTGTGACAACTTCCATTGGGAGATTAGGATATTGAAATCTGAGTCTGCCTTTTCCCAAAGCATCACAGGGCGCCACATAGGCTAAGGCTTGAGCGGACAGGCACTGGAGTCAGTAGATTTGGTCAGTGGAGCGCATCAGTGAAAAATCTCTAATCGTTCCTCATTGAAGGAGGGGCATTTTAACTGTGCCTTTTGTTTTGTATACGAGTGGTGATATTCTGAAATCATGTTTCACTTCACATCACCTGACATGTGTAGCAGCCTACAAATCTAAAAAAATAAATAGCGCATATTTAGTATGCATTGAACGTTGTTTACTGCGATGGACTGGCAACCTGTCCAGGGCGTACCCCACCTTTTGCCCCGTGACTGCTGGAGATAGGCACCAGCCCAGTTGTTTCATTATTTTCAGTGTTTTTTGTTATAAGTTTTAAATGTCCTACGTTTTTTAACTCACCATGCGTTTCGAACGTTCCTTGAATGCACCACAGGTGTGCGATACAGGTGTGCGATGTTCCTGTGTGGCTTATAAAAGAAAGATCGGTCTTATATAACTGCAGATTTCTTTTTTACTTTTGAATAAATTTTACTCACAAAACAACTTAGTTTGTAAGTGGATGAAATGAACCGAGAAAGGTTTATAATTGGTCAGATGTACTGTGATAATACTGCATGCACATGTCATGAGCATTCTGAGTGTCTGGAAACAGTCTGGATGAAAAACAAGCCGGGTCTCTAATCTGTAGAGAATATCGGCGACGAAGTTTCACAGAAAGTAGCTAAGGGTGGTTAGAAATGTTGGTAGATTTGTCGCTAGGCGCTTTTTGGCGAAAGAAAAGTCATAAAGGGTTTTTTTAAAAATCGTAAGAAATAGCACCAAAGTTGCTAAATTGGCAACACCAGTCGGGTGACTTAATGCAGGGTCATGCGCTGATTTCGAAACAGCACCACCACTGTAGCTGCATTTGTCTCGAGTAATTGCAGTTAAATCCGGACCATTGAGCCCATAAGTGGTGGTGGCAATAAATTAGAAAGTGGCGGCCGCCACTGAGATCCCTATGTAGGAAAAAGTTATTCCGGAATTGCGCCGCTCAAGGTGGCAGCATGTTGGAGTAGCTCTGTTACTCTGGTTCATATTTTTTTCTTTTTTTAAACTTTAATTCTTCAATTTTTGGTAGAAACATTGTTTTTGTGGACAACTGTTCTCTCAGATTTTGAATGCTGTGCAGCTGGAAGGATTTTTGCTGATACTTTTTATTTTTGGACATTTGTTATGATGCATAACCATGGCAACAAGGTGGTTTACAACTGGCAGCAGCTGATTAACATCACAAAAGCTCAAATAATACCTCAACTACAGTCACAAAACCCTGATGAGTTGAAAAGAAGATGCCATAGATCCAGAGCATCCTCTACATCAGACTGTCATACAACTACAGAGCGTCTTCAGTCAGAGGCTTCTTCAGATCTGCAGAGCGCTACAAGAGATCATCCCTACCCACAGCCATCAGCATCTACAACAAATCTTTGAAGGAACTTGCATAATGAGTTACAACAACATTTAATTTCCCTTTGGGATTAATAAAGTAATTTTGAATTGAATTGAAACCCTGGCAGTCAAGATATGCTCTCCTCTCTCTGGCCCTCACCTTTACGTGGGCGGTCACAAGCCAAGGTGGGCTTGGCCAGGTTAGACTTCTACGTATATAACACGGTCTATTCTGACTCGCTTCTAATGCAGGCAACGGGATTGGACAACAGTGTAATTTGTAGCATACATGTCCTACTCGGAGTGAAGGATCGTATTACTAAGAGAGCGAGCTTCAAACGGTTTCTCAGTGAACGAGACCTTTTAAAGAAATGAAAATGTAGCCTACCCATAATTTATTATTTTGTGTCACTGCCAACAATCGCAAATGCAATTTTTCCAACTAATTATTTAACATAATCCAGTCAGTTTTATTTGATACAGTTTGCCAACCAATCTGTGGATTACTCATAACTTTAATGAGCACGATGGGGACGTTGCTTAAGCTTTCAAACCTATAAGGTCTGTGCTTTTCGTGAACGGAAAAATGTCCAAACAACTACATTGGTCAATTGATATAGTAAACTTCATTCTACCAGCTGAACAGCAGTGTGTAGTAACAAGTTGGGGAAGGGCAAAGATACTAAACTCGATGCTCGATACAATCAGAGAGAACTACTGTCACAAGCACTTTGTCTGGCTTGTCTATATAATCACTTTAAACCCTACATGGTTGTAAAATGTGGTTTTAAAACTTTAAAACCTCGGCATACCCCGATACCAGTTTTTGCCCCATGTCTAGTGTCCACACTGCATTCTTCAGATATTTCTATAGATGTTCAATAAGACTAGGATCTGTGCATATAAAGAGTATTTGTGTGTTAGTCCACTGTTGTTTTCTTAGTCATTCTTGAGTTTTTTTCCTCGTATTTTCTGGGTAATTATCCTGTTAGAGGATAGATGACAAGAGTCTAAGTTTTCTCACTCTTGTCTTCATTGCGCCCTGCACAAACTCAAGTTCCCTGTGGCAGATGCAGCAAAGCAGCTTCACGGAAGGTATTGAGGGATCTTTGAAAGCTTGAGTTTTCCTTCTGTAATCATGGGATTTGTGTGACTGGTCAATTGCTTCGACTTTAGCTCATTAGTAAAAAGGATATTCTTCCAGAAACTTTCAGGCTCCTCAACAAGCAGAAATGAAGACAGGTAAAACAAATGCTTAATTTTTTGAAAAAGCTTTTTGAAAAGCCACCAGCACCACATCATCCACAAACAAATCAAAGACAGAATCCTGAGGTTCCAGGAACCAAACAACCTCCTTTCCATAACTACACCTTCAAATATGGCCTATGAACACCACAGACTGAATTGGTGACAACCTCAACTATGTGCCAAGACTATACCCTTGGGAGATACAGTCGTAAGCCTTCGTAGAGCAACAAAAGATGTGGACTGCATGACCAAATTCCCGTTACCTGTTTAGCAACTCTGAAGATCTCAAAAATGATTTCATTCCACAATTTTATTTGTTTCTTCTATCACATGCAAACCACATACAGACTAACCTCAGAAAATAACTTTTAATGCACTGACTTTTTAGGTGGCTGCTTTCTACTGTCCATGCTAACATGTTTATCACTGCAAACACATTTCCTGGAAGTGCTGATGGAAACAAGTGTTAATATATAAATCTGTTTTTAATCTAGCTACATGTTGACATAATAGGTCATGTCTTTAAATGTTGGAGGTAAATGAAGCATATGAAGATAAAATAAATCTTTAGTCTCTCATCAAAAGCACGCAATCTTATGTTCCATGCTCAATTTTGCTTTCATTACCACTATTATGGTAAAAAATGATTTCATGCATTTTTCTGCAAGTTTGCAAACCACAAACGACTCAGGCATTCATCAGCAGACATGGGTCATCAACCCTAACTCTTTGAGATTAACATACTGTATGAACACACACTCAGAAAACCAGTGGTGTTACTTATTGCCTTGCAGATCTCCTGGACTCTGTGCCCCGCTGTGCAGCAGTCCCACCATGCTCTCTGCTTCTTTCATCCTCTTAGTCCAGATCCTCTCAGCCCATTTCATGGCAGCAGCAGCAATTTCACTTTGAAGGAATTCCAGCATCTCCCAGGTCTTCACAATAAGACTCACCGACAATCATACAAGTACCTGTTAGTCGTTTGGCTGCACACATGCAAACGTTCATATGCAACAGACTCTGACAACCATTTTCTTGTGTTCTGTACATGTTCAGCCACATAAAAAAGCCAGAGACATGCCACAGGCATGTTTCATAATGAAACGGACTTGCAGCATTTTAGCATGGCCCGTAATCCTGCTGAGGTGTGTCGACTTTTCAGTGTACTGGATCAGTGGAAACAGGAAAGAGGTAGGTGTGCGTGTCGAATCAAATTGGAGAAGCTCAGAAGTGAATGACTCAGGTTAACAGAATCAAACATTTCCTTCTCTGAGGTACACAGACTATCAAGTTGTTTAAACTTCCAATTTCTTTGAAGTTTGTTTGACCGAAGCTGTAGACAGGGCCACTGTGCAACCGCCCTTGAAGAGAGTTTAGGAACCATATGTGTGTTTTGATTTGTTTTTTATATACTTCGGTAATTCATCTGACATAAAAAAACACATAAAAACACAGAGAGGAAAGAGAAAGTCTTACATTTCTTTATACAATGGTGATGTTCTGAAGTTACCCTTTTCATAAATACAGGGCAGAACAGGGGCCACTGTTAATTCGATAACGAGTGGGTCTGCCTTTTTGAGACATCTGTGAGGGCCTTTGATTTCCACGCTAGTGAAAACAAGTTATGTCACACATGGGGAAAAAATATTTTTCTACTTATGGCCTTGTTCAGAAGGCTACCTACCTTCACACTCACTTCTGTTTATGTACATAAATAAACATGTATTCATATATTTTTCTGACTCCATTTAATATTGCAAATATATTTCTTTCTGGACACATAAAAGAAAGAAAACCGGGTCATGTGCTCAAAATAGTTAAAAATAAACTAATAATTATGGATAACAAGGTGCATAATATAAACTGTATGTGCTACAGATTACTGGTAATTAAAGGTGAACAAAATCCCATGGGGTCTTTGAGACACTCTTACCTTTATAGATAGAATATGAAAGAAAAAAAAAAGAAAAACATTAATAAAAGAAAGCCGTAAGAAATCCTATTTAGAGTTTGCCAGAAGCACTCCCACTGATCAGTCTTGTTGCAATATCTATAAATGGTCTTTAGATTTCTAAGGTAAAATCGGTATACATTTTTAAAGTATTGTTCTTTTCAATGTGGTTTTGAATTTTTACAAGAAGTAAAAATGTCGACATGTTTTAGCTGACACTGGCAAGTGAAAAAATAGGAAAGGGAGCTAGTTCTGAACTTCCAGCCTCCTGATCGCCAACCATGCACCACAGATTGGAAAGCAATCTTGATTTTATTGTTGCTAAATTGTTGAAGTGCTGCCTCTATATGAAAATTTAGCCCTGGTTGGAAACTATGATTCAGTCTGAACAATGGATGATTTTACTTTTATAACAAACAAATGGAATTTTGTCCCTAGCGATATAAAAATATCAGTGTATAGCTTCTACAGCTGAAATGATGAAAAACACTTAACATCTATATTGTTTTCATCCACCAGAACCGTACAAATATGTAAATATGTCATAATATCTACAACTACTTAATTTGAGGCTCACAAGTTAACCTTTTTTCCACATATTGATTGATTTTTCTTGAAATATAAACTAAACTCATTGAAATAATCTCTATTGTTCAATGGCAGATAGGGGGCACAGGAAACATGTAGTAGTTCTGGTCAGATGAGACCAAAGTTGAACAATCTGGTGTACATCCAAAACCCTGTATGTGGATTAAAACTAACACTACACATCACCAAGAACACACCCTCCTCACAGTGAAACAGTGGTGGCAGCATCATACTGTGGGGAGGCTTTTCTTGAACAGGGAGAGGGAAAATGGTCAATGGTAAGGTGAAAATGGAAGGAGATAAACACAGGAAAATCCTGGAAGAAAACCTGTTAGATGGAGATAGAGGTTCAGCTTACAGCAGGACAATGACAGTAAATTTACAGCCAGAGCGGCAAAAGAATCAAAACATGTGTATTTTAGGTCTTTGTAGTCAAACCGATGTTTGATTACATCAGTCATCGAATCTGATCCAACTTGAGCTATTTTACAAAGAATTGGTGTAGCGATTATTCTCTAGAGCAGTGTTTCCCCACCCTTTTTTTTTTTAAGGATGCCTTCCTTGTGTCCAAGACAAGCCAGGACTCCCCAACCCCAACCATGCAGTAAAAGTGATTAATTACACATTTTGATTTGCAAAGAAATAAACGGCCATTGTAGTTTTTTTTCTTTATTTTTGTTTTACACTTTAGGACATATAGATAATTTTCTTTTGGATTGTATAATGTAAGATTTACAGATATAATTTTGGTAACCTCAACATAGACAAAATTGTGTGGACTCCCTGGGATTTCTAGAGGGTCCATCGAGATCTAGAGCAGTGGTTCTTATTATTTCCATCACAATTTGCTGTAGTTTATGCTGCTCTATCACGTAAAATTGTGATTATACATGAAAGCCAGTGATGGTAACATGTAAAAATGTGAATCAGTTCAAGGGAGGTTTTCTGATGTAAACCCTGGTAAACCCAGTAGCAGTAAAACACATGTTGAAAAAAGTAATCTCACACCACTGTGTGTGAGATGCCTGTTCTAGGGAGGATGAATGAAGAAGTGCATTGAGAGATAACGGGCTTGCAAAATGGTTTCTGTCAAGAAGCACAGAGCACTTATAAAAAGATAAAGTTTTTGTAGTTATAGCATTTACATCCCTCCTCCACAGTGCTCATCTTTGTCTCGTGCACCTCTCTTTTTCTCTCAGCAAAGAAGGCCAGTCAGGAGGTGGAGTGTTGACAGAGGAAGATATATTTGGAGCCAAAATTCACGGACTGAAGAAATGAGTTCAAAAGACAAGCACAGGGTTCAACATAAATAACTTCAAGACCACTACTGTTAGCCCATAGTGGGTCAAGGACAGCTGAGGAGGGTCACAGATATTCATGCATCTTTCTAAAAACAACATCTTTACTACTCTGAGGTAGGCAAAGAGTTAAAAAATGTAATCGCAGGTCAAAGTGTGCATGCTGGAACGCATGCACTGTTGCTAATTTGAAGTCTGAGATTTATTTGTTTGTGGTCTTGAAGGAGAGCAGTGTAGGAGGAGGAGGAGGAGGATCAGGGGGAGTGTGTGTTTACAAAAGTTTATGGATCAGTTTAAATCTGCACCTGATGTTACAAACACACACAAACACGTACAAGACTTAGCAAGCCCATCTGGAAAGAAGCTCTAAAACCGACCAGGAGATTTGAAAGTGTTTTCACTAAAAGACACACACTTGATAATGTGTTGTAATTCTTTTAAGTCTTATGTCACGGTTGGACTCATTGCTGACTGTATACAACAAGCAGACAGTTTCTAGGAGTACATAGAGCTATCAGAAAGTACATAAGAAGATTCTTTCAGGGTATAATAACGCCAGTAATCTACAAGCGACATCATAACAACGATGACAATAAGCTTGATAGTATTTCTTGTTGGCTGCCAAAGTAATAAACTGCTGACCACTGAGGCACATATTTGGCACACTTTAACCATGAGAGAAAGTGACCATCTGTATTCTCTGAAGCCAAGGTGATTCTCTGAATTACTATGGCAACCAGGCGGTCTACATGTACCGAGGGTTACTGTAGTAGTAGACGGTTTGAATTTGAGACTGTCAAAGTAAGGGACTCTGTCTTCTATAAGTTGTCTTGTTAGAGTAGGATTCAGATTAATAGAAGGCCCGAAGCAGCAATCAACAAGGGGACTTATTGTGACCTTCAAAATAAAGGTAACAGGTACTATCTAAAGTAAGGGGATAGGTTTCAATTACCAACAGATTACTAATTTGGCTTTTTAAAATTACACTTACAGATAGGGATGTGTGTTGGTAAAAATCTGTCAATACCATATGTATCACGATACAAGGGAGACGATACGATGTGTTGCAATACTATGAGTAAGACTATATATTGTGATATTTAAAACTTATTTTAAATGTAGAAAAACTGTCACAGCGTTTTAAACACTCCAACCTGTTTCATAATTAACACATCCAGTTTTAATACTAGATCTAGTTGATCCACTGGTCATATTTTTAATTTTACTTCAAAAATTACTGTCATCATTATTGATTCCATTCAAATTCTTAAAAATATATATTTTTTAATTGATACATTGCTTTTGAATATTGATACAATATCGTGACATAAAATATGATGATATATCAGCGTAGCGATATTTTCTTACATCCCTACTTACAGACACCCTTCAAAACAAAAGCCTCAATATTTCTTAGGTTAGGATATTGTAACAGTAGGCTCCACCTTAGTTGAAACTAGATTATGTTGGACCTTCTAAATAAAATTCACAGCTTATGTTTAAAAAAAGTCATGCTATTTGATGAGTTATATTATTAAGAAAATCATTACCTTTAAGGAAGAATGATAAATGTTCTATGGGTCAAAGAAAAAACGTTTGACATGGCTGGACCGAAAAGAAGGAACCATCAAAATGTCTTCAGACACTTTTCTAGTTATTTAAATATATGTATAAATAAATATTACCTTACATCTTGAATTATTTAATGTGTTAACTTATTACTTATTGTGGTTTCTTTTACATTATATACTGAAAAGAACTCGAGGCAGCAGGATGTAAGGAAGTCACTGGCTTAAGTTAGTTTTCACAGTATCTGGTTTATTTGTTATGGGAGAGCACCAATTTCAACAAGAACTACAGTCAGTCTTTACTTGAGTGAAAGCAAGTGTGTTGTTTCTCTTCAGATTTTGAGGAAGAGGGACATGGCCATGCAAGACTCAAAATATCTGCGCTCCAGTATTTTTCTATCAAAACATGACCTGAAACTTGAATTGCACCAACATGTAAATAGGAATTTGCTGGTACAAGATCTGATCAATAAAATATTAAAAATACCTTGTTTTTGTAGTATTTTTGCAATAACAATGATAGTAAATGATCAGAAAAGCCTACAATATCCATAATGATGCTAAAATATGATTACAATTCTAATAAAGGTATCTTAAATCTTAACCAATAAATATTAAATTAAGACCAGACATTTCATCAGACAACTAAAAATGTATTGTTGATACAGAAGTGGTAGGTTATGGGCTGCACAATCATGGAAAAGATTTCTGACTTGATGTATGCCCACATAAAAACAACAACCTATAAATTGTTATTGCTAAAGAAAAAGGGCTGTTCACAGTGTTACACCCAGGCATATTAACAGAAAGTTGAGTGGAAGGAAAACGTTTACTGTAATAAATCCCTTTTTTATTGGTCAATAGTTTTTTTCCACTAAAAAAACTTAATTTGGGGTGACCATTAAATTAACAGAAATAAATACGTTTTGTAGTGAAAGTATATTACATACAGTATGATCTTTACTTTTTTAACTGAATTACTGAAATAAATGAACTTTTTGATGTTGTAACTTATTCAGATGCGCCAGTATTACCAAACACACTAACTTCATTAAGAGTTGGCATCTACTTTCCGGCTGCCATCACAACTAAAATCTGCTCCCAATCGACTCTATGGGATGCCGATTGCTGATAGTAAAAATGTGACTAAATAAAATCATACAATGCCATCGGCAAAAATATTTTGTTGTTTCATAGCTGTGAATGGACTGTGAACCTTCTCTTTAACAGCACCACAAAAAAGCTTTAAAAATGTCTAACTAAGTCCGCCTGCAGATGGGAATCATGATCTGTGATTTAAACCTTCAGAGCAGCTAATACACGGGGCCTGAGGTGAGACTCAACGACTTCAACTGCTGCATTTCTGCAGAAAAGTTGTGCAAACTGTAAAGAGGGATAATAAGGCTGTTAATATATATGTGGCCAGTGAAGCGTTAAAGTTTAGAGCCATTTTAGGGGGTTTGTGGGGGGACATCTGCATGCTCCCCTCCCTGCACCATGCAATAGACACATGTAGACACAGCTTTTTCACTGCAGCTCCAACAATTTTGTAGCAGGATGGTCCTCTCCACTGTCTCAATGAATGTATGACTGGATGGAGTTAAAATGGGGCAAGAGTGTTGGCTCTGATTAGCTTATTTGCTTTTTGTTAGCAGGGGAGAAGGAAGCTTCCCTGCTGTCGCTCTGTCTCTAGTCCACCCCCTCAATGCCAGAGAGTCTCCAACAGCATCAGGGATGCACGAGTATGTACAGCATGAATAATGTAGCTGTTTGAGCATACAGTCAACATAAAGATGAAGAAAAGGAAGTGACAAATGATGTATTCGACCTAGAGAACGCAAATAAATGGGCTTTCCACCGTTGGTCGGCTTGGACATAATGCGAAAAGTAAAGAGAGGAAGGCAGAACTAAGACACAAATGTAGACAATGTATCAGACCTTTACTCTTTTGCATCTTTCACCCGCCAAGGTTAAAACCCAGGCTAATGTTGGAATCTGGTGAAACAAGCAGCAGCATAGCCACAAATAGCTCCTAATAGTGCTTCCCATTATCTGCACCACTGGAATGTGCAGCTAATGCACAGAGACCAAAGCCAACCCCAGTTAACATACCTGTGGTCGCCGCATGGTTAAAAACCAAGGGGATTATCTGTGCACATTCTCTGTTGCAATTAGCACAAACGACGGGAACAAAGGACGATGGGGATGATGGGATTATGTGGTAAGAGTTTGTGAGGATAACACATGTTAATTTAATAGTCAAGCAAAAATGTGAACTGGTGCTTCGATTGTTGGCCCCAGTTTTCTCATGATCCCCACAAATGTCACATTTTAGATATTCCAGCGCATCCTAAAATGCCTCAGTAAATCCCAAAGGTATTTCAAAATCAGTAAACAAATCTTGCACTAAGACATGAAAGAGTTGGTAGAGATATATGTAGCTCTACCAAAAACCTTTGACATGCTTTATCCATATAGCAAGCAAATTTTAATAATAGTTTTAATAATACATAATTACACAGCGGCAAGATGGATGAAGGAGATCGGAAAACAACCAAAAAAGGTCTGATTGGTACATCACACAAATATGTGGGTCTTTGACACAAACACAGATCCATACGCTGTTAATATCATCTAATAACATCTCTGTTAACGTTAACTTTAAAATGTTTACTCACTCACTGACTGTAAAGATCACATGGTACCATTTGTAATTAGCACTTTGAACTGCAACTGACAGCATCTTACAGTTATTGTTACTGTATACATGTACAATCAAAGAAATACAAGCTATAAATCAAACATACACAAAATGGAGTATTGATAGTCAGCGACGAAGCATTTTATACCAAATAGTTTCTTTACTTATATGAAGTTTGCAAATACAGGATTTCACCAACGAGAACCTGACCGAAAGAAATATGACTAGCTTTTTAAGCTATGGCTCAACAAAAAAGGTTAATACGGCATTAGTTCCAATGTCTCAAATCTTGTGGCTCAGAAGAAAAGTCAAGCCCTTAACAGTTAAGATGGTCAGATAACAGCTGTTAAAGTGCCCCTGCCATGAAATTTGCATTTTTTGAGTTTTTTGGTCATATTTAATAGTTTTCCCCCGCCTGCCTATGTCCCCTAAGGGGTTAAAACGACTGATTAGTGTTTCCTTGGTCCCCGGGTATGTCTGCCTACATAGTGAAATTAGCACTCAGAAACGGGCTGTTTTGCAGTTCGGCATATGACCTCACGTTTCGGCCTATGTCGTCACTGAGTTCCAGCCAATTACCCTCTTCTCTGAACTACACTCTCCAAGTCCCTCCCCCCGCGGCTCATATTACAACCTAAACAACGAGAGCTACGGTAAAAGGCAAACAACAAACCGACAGCATGGAGTCCAGATCGCATCGACACTGTCCTCCCCACTGTAAAGTTTGTGGATGGACTTAATTTATGCACGGAATGTACCCGACCGACTCCCGAAGGGCGTGGTCGTTTGTGGCAAACATTTCTCTGAAGAATGTTTTATTAACTTGGGACAATACAGCAGTGGATTCGCAGATCGTCTTAAACTTTTACCAGGATCAATACCAACTCTCCGTGAACCAGCAAATATCCCAATACAAGTAACTATATTTCCACAATAATGTCCTTCAGCTGTTTTATACCAGTGTTTGCCAAACATGACGAATCTGTGGTGGTGCCTACATCGACCGCCACAGGTCCACGCCGACCCCCCCCCCAAAAAAAAAAATCAACTCCGACCGTCACATATTGCGTTTCGTTTTTTCTTTTTTACGCTATTTAAAACACACAGCGCATTCGTTCCCTGCTCTCTCTTCATCTCTCTGTCACTCGCGTCTCTCTCGCACAAACACACACTGCCCCACCCCTCCGTGCACAGCACGTCTGTCTGGATCACCTGTGGAAGACGTCCTCTACCTTTCTGCTTCCTCCTCAGGTGCCTCGCCGTCCGGATCAAATTGAAACGGCATTACATAGTTATTGTAGACGATAACTGAGCCATTACTGTCGTGGTGAAGCTAGAGACGTAATGAGGACGGATGGATGATCAAATATTTGATTAGGCCTGTAATTTGTAAACAGATTATTGTTCAACACACAATATAATTAGGCCTAAACCTAATTACATTTCATATACTGTATAATATTGGAATTTGGGCAATTTGTGGTGCCAAATGCATGTCTGTCAATGTTTTATCAGATGCGGACGTTAGAGACTCAATTGACAATAGAGGTGCAGGGCTTGGGCCCCGCCCACCAAAACTCGGTCGTTCTGTGCTAATGCTAACAGAAGGGTCTCCTAGTAGGGGCTGCAATTCTACAACAAGGCTGAATTACAGCAAACGATCCTTTGATACAGTATTAAGGTACTTAGAGTGTGACTAAAAAGGGCCCAAACGTCGCGGGGAATTTCATGCCAGGGGCACTTGAAGTGTTTTCGACAAGTCTGAAAATCACAATAATTAGATGTCAACGCTTGTGTTAACTTGCTAACATTGGTGTAAGAATCAGGTTAGCTCTGGTTGCAACGCAATGTGGATTTAATAATGCAGGGTGGAAACTCTAAACATTTTGAGTCACATGGCAAAATTTTTGTAGAATCCAGAAAGCATCAAAAACTCCAGTTAATATTTTGACCACCAATGAAAAAAAATTATTGATGACATCTTGAAAAAGTGGACAATTCAAGCAGAGGATTTAACCTCTCCTTCCCAGTGCCACCCCGTAACTGTCTGGATCACTTAGATCCCATTACATTAGATGAGCTTTATGATTTTGTTTATCCCATATATCCCTCTGGCTCCGCCTCTGATGTCCTGCCTCCACGCCTCCTTAAGGCTGTCTTTCCATCTGTTTGACTGCACATCCTAGAGATCATAAATCATAGTCTGGTTTATGCTGAAGTTCCGTAGCCCTTCAAACATGCCGTAGTTAAACCACTACTGAAAAAAAAATTCTGGAGAGAATTGTGTATAATCAAATCCTTACCCATCTTAATGATCAAAACTTGTTGGACACTTTTTCAGCCAGGTTTTAGAACAGCTCATAGCACTGAATCAGCTCTCCTCCGTGTTCTTAACTATCTTTTTACTATCTCTGATTCTAGGGTTGTTCTGCTTCTCCTTGATCCATCATCAGCATTTGACACAATAGATCATGAACCTCTCATCCATAGACTCAAACACTGTGTAGTAATCACTGGTACTGCACTCATGTGGTTCCAGTCTTATCTCGGGGGGTTTCACCCAGGGTTCCATTCTCGGTCCCGTTCTTTTTTCTTGTATTTACTGCCCCTCAGTCTCGATTTTTAAAGTACAATGTCCAATATCGCAGATGACTGCCAACTCTACAACCCCCCGATTCTCAAAATTCACATTCTGTCTTTCTTGACTGCTTCCAAGAGGTCAAGATGTGGCTTGCAGCCAATTTTCTACAGTTAAATGATAATAAACTGAAGTAATTTTCATTAGCTATGATAATAAACCCGTTCTTTCTCCCCCTGAATTCAATTTTTTGGCTCCCTCACTCAAATCCTCAGTTATTAACCTAGGTGTTACAATCGATTGCAAACTAAAGATGGATGCTCAGATCATCTCTATTGTAAAATCTTGTTTTTTTTCAACTGATGTGTATTTCCAAACTTAAATCCATCACTATAGGTGCCTGCTTGAAACTGAGATTCATACTTTTATTACATCTGGACTTGACTATTGTAATGCCTGCCTCTATTGTGCTAATAAGTAATCCCTTTCACCGCCTTCAGTATTGAGTTGAGTTTACATTAATTTAAGTTTGGATTGTTAAAATGTGTGATAGAAGTCTCTTAGTTGTGGATTATTAAATCACTATAGCACAAACACTAATAATACATTATTATTGTAACTAATTTAACTTTGAATAGAATGAGTTTTTAGAATGAACATAGAATGAATAGAATGAACATTTTTAAAGCAGGATGCTTGTAGGGCTGTTGTTCTGGAGTAAAACAGCCTGAACAAATGAAGCTAATCAGGTAGTTACCTCACTGTGCAACCAGTTGACCAGGCAGCTGTCCTTGAGGAGCTCTCACAACTATTTCACTCAGTGCGTTCCAACTATTTGTCATTGCAGCTGCAGTATAAATAACCATCCCACATGTGACTGTAGGACGATATCATCAGCCTCATTTATGCTTTGAGCTACAGCACTTTTAAAATAAATTAAGATAAATATTCCTTTCAGTTCCAGGGGTTTTTAGACTTTTCTCCTGTTGTTACATCTATACGTCCCTGGATTTCTCTCTCTTTGCCCTAGGGTTTGATTTGCTGGACCACTTCATTAACATTTCAGTGAAGCGGACCATGCCAAGTCAGCCATATTGTGCCTTGTTTAGTAGAAAGGAGGTGAAGTGTAGAATTACACTCCATTTGTCACAGGGCAATGCTTTGTTTCAGGTTAATTATGACCTGCAGTAACATCTAAGAAATAAAGGCAGATTAAGCCCCTTGAGTAGCAGCACAGTCCGAACATGCTTAAATACAAGATCACATGAATGGCCGACACTCGACTGAGATGATATTATTGTTGCTGAGCCAGAAATGTGAACAGGAGAGTGATGAAGAGCTAACAACTGAACAAAAAACTTAAACTAAGCTAAAGTTGGAGGGAGCACATTCAGCCTGCACAAATGAGGAAGGCCTAGGCTTGTAGGATTAAAGAAAGGGTTCTATTCAGCTATACTATGCTGAAAGCCCCAACATTGGTGAAGATACTGTGATAAAAACATGATGTGACATTGCCGGACTTCTCTGATGATCCACAGATATTCTGCAGCTGAAAGGTATACAATAAATTAGGTATGTGATTACGGTGCATGGTTGCTTAAACACCAGCATGATGAAATGAGGTTAAGCCAAATACAGAAGAAAACACAGGAACATGCAGGGGAAGGCTGAATACCTATTGCTCTGTGTAAAAAGTGCTCCACCAGCACATTTTTGGAAAATCACATCTGCAATAAGAGGGCCAAGTGGTAAGATGAGAAAACAGTGTGCTACTTCGTGGGATATTGGCAAAATGAAAGGAGAAACATTTATATATTGTCCAGACAACAGAATAAAATTCGTTTGGTATAGTCCTGTTTATACATCTTTTCTATATCTACTTTCTTATTCTTCGATTGGTTACTGTTTTAGTTTTTTGTGATTTTTCATAGGCTTCTCCTCTCTGTCTTACTTTTTATTTACGTATTAGTGGCATCTTTGAGATGACACATCTTTGCTTCTGATTTCTGGAAGGACACGCAAGGGCATACAGGTCTTTGGCGCTCTACATTAAGTAAGCAGGAAGCTGATAATGAGGTTTTATTTAGTAAGGATTTGCTTACTTGTCATTTATGCACATTTTTTTTCCTTTACTAATTCAGTCCATATACAGTTTTAGAATGTGAACATACTGTACCTCGAGAAAGTATTCATACCAATTTCGATAAAGTTTTCATTTCATAATGCAAACATTGTTATAAATGAATTGGTATTTGATGTGACAGGCCACATTAAAGTAATGCATAGTTGGGAAGTGGAAGGAAAATGATACATGGCTTTTATTTTTGATTTTTACAATCATAAATCTGAACAGCGTGGAGCGTATTTGAATTCAGCCCAGCTGGGTCACTGCTTAGAGTCAACATATGCTGCAAATACTGGTCCAAGTTTCTTGGGGTATGTTTTCTCTAACTTTTGCACATCTACAGTCTGTGCAGATAATTTTCAAGTCTTGCCACAAATTCTCAATTAGATTTAGGTCAGGACTTTTACTGGAACATTCAACGACATAAACTGTTTTATGTAAACCAAGGGGACCCAAGTCCAGCCCTTGAGAGCTACTGTCCTGTAACCTTTGGATGCATCCCTTCTCCATCACACCTCAATTAAATGACTGCGTTCCCTCATCAGCAAATCATTCAACTCTGTCAAAGGCCTGGTAATGAGCAATTCATTTAATTCAGGTGTGTTGGAGAAGGGATGCATCCAAAAGTTGCAGGACACTAATTCTCCAGGAGTGGACTTGTGCTCCATATCTAAACCATTTCATTGTAGCTCTGACTACATGTTTAGGGTTATTGCCTCAGTCTCTAGTCTATTGCAGCCACTAACAGGTTTTCTTTGATTTAGCTCCATAAATCTTTACATAAGCTCTGTCGGGCTTCCCTGTATCTTTTGAAGAAAAGCATCCCCACAGCATGACTCCACCAACATCATGTTTTACTGTGGGCATGATGTGTTTATGGTGATGCACAATAATAATTTTCTGCCACACATAGTGTTTAGCAAGTAGGATATAAAATTTAACTGTTGTATCATATGACCACAACACCTTCATTGCCCTTGGGTGCGGTGTCTAATACATGTTTACTTTGTTTACTAATAACACAACTTCTAAAGGCAACTGGATCTTATTAAGGGGTATCATCGTAAAAGGGATGAAAACATATGTACACTTTTTCAAATGTATATTTCTTTAAAAAGTGGAAGTCATTTATCTGTTTGTTTTTTTACTTCTGCATTATGTGCAACTTACTTTTAAAATCCTAATAAGACACTTTAAAGTGAATGGTTATAACAGAAAAAATGTGAAAAAGTTCAAGACATATGGATAGCTTTGCAAGACATCGTAATAATTGTAATGGTGGCTAAATGCTGCACTTTCCTCTAACGTTACTTTCATTTTTCCACCACCTGGCAAGCTATTTTCTTTGCTCTGTTCAATCCGTATGTTAAAGTCCACATAAAGATATTAGAAACATCCTGCTTTTGACAGCTGGACTGTCTATCTTCGTTAAGATGAAGGGCCGCATATGGATCATATTACACAGATAAATGTAGCTAGTAATCATTACAATAAGTAAAGACATTGTAAAACATCATAGCCTGTCAAAAAGATTGAAAGACACAAATTATATTCATCAGCAAATCTTCTTAAACAACCATTATAGCTTAAGAATACATGCCCTTTCTAATGGCTTTTAGTGACTTTTAATTTAAACTGTTGAACCTTGGAGGAAATTGCCTCTTTGGGGTTTTATGAGTGGCACAGAGGCTACAGGTAATGCTTCTGTCAGTATGGAGGAGGACAGATGTTACCCAGAGGAACTTCAGATGATGTGAAGGTTTAAAGGAAATTGAAAGCTTGTACAAATGAAAGCTTCATCGGCTATGATTGAAAAAGACAGACCTGGAAAAGTGAATGTTTAAAGTGCTAAAAACCTCAAAATCACAAAGTTCACCAATTAATTTGGTTTCCCTACGGTTTTGTTCACTTCCTCTTCAGTTGAGGTAATACAGTGGCTTGCAAAAGTATTCGGCCCCCTTGAACTTTTCCACATTTTGTCACATTACAGCCACAAACATGAATCAATTTTATTGGAATTCCACGTGAAAGACCAATACAAAGTGGTGTACACGTGAGAAGTGGAACGAAAATCCTACATGATTCCAAACATTTTTTACAAATAAATAACTGAAAAGTGGGGTGTGCGTAATTATTCAGACCCCTTTTGTCTGAGTGCAGTCAGTTGCCCATAGACATTGCCTGATGAGTGCTAATGACGAAATAGAGTGCACCTGTGTGTAATCTAATGTCAGTACAAATACAGCTGCCCTGTGACGGCCTCAGAGGTTGTCTAAGAGAATGTTGGGAGCAACAACACCATGAAGTCCAAAGAACACACCAGACAGGTCAGGGATAAAGTTATTGAGAAATTTAAAGCAGGCTTAGGCTACAAAAAGATTTCCCAACCCTTGAACATCCCACAGAGCACTGTTCAAGCAATCATTCAGAAATGGAAGGAGTATGGCACAACTGTAAACCTACCAAGACAAGGCCGTCCACCTAAACTCACAGGCCGAACAAGGAGAGCGCTGATCAGAAATGCAGCCAAGAGGCCCATGGTGACTCTGGATGAGCTGCAGAGATCTACAGCTCAGGTGGGGGAATCTGTCCATAGGACAACTATTAGTGGTGCACTCCACAAAGCTGGCCTTTATGGAAGAGTGGCAAGAAGAAAGCCATTGTTAAAAGAAAACCATAAGAAGTCCCGTTTGCAGTTTGCCACAAGCCATGTGGGGGACACAGCAAACATGTGGAAGAAGGTGCTCTGGTCAGATGAGACCAAAATGGAACTTTTTGGCCAAAATGCAAAACGCTATGTGTGGCGGAAAACTAACACTGCACATCACTCTGAACACACCCTCCCCACTGTCAAATATGGTGGTGGCAGCATCATGCTCTGGGAGTGCTTCTCTTCAGCAGGGACAGGGAAGCTGGTCAGAGTTGATAGGAAGATGGATGGAGCCAATTACAGGGCAATCTTGGAAGAAAACCTCTTGGAGTCTGCAAAAGACTTGAGACTGGGGCGGAGGTTCACCTTCCAGCAGGACAACGACCCTAAACATAAAGCCAGGGCAACAATGGAATGGTTTAAAACAAAACATATCCATGTGTTAGAAAGGCCCAGTCAAAGTCCAGATCTAAATCCAATCGAGAATCTGAGGCAAGATCTGAAAACTCCTGTTCACAAACACTGTCCATCTAATCTGACTGAGCTGGAGCTGTTTTGCAAAGAAGAATGGGCAAGAATTTCAGTCTCTAGATGTGCAAAGCTGGTAGAGACATAGCCTGTACACCACTTTGTATTGGTCTTTCACGTGGAATTCCAATAAAACTGATTCACATGTTTGTGGCTGTAATGTGACAAAATGTGGAAAAGTTCAAGGGGGCCAAATACTTTTGCAAGCCACTGTAAGAAGCACAGCTTGCAGAGAATCAACCCATGCAACCAACAATAGGTTTGAATGTTAGATTTATTTTGCATGTTCATTTTATTTTTATACTGAACCTTATTCAAGGTTTCTATTGAGGGTACCCATGCTGCATAGTTCTGTTTAAAGTTATGTTTGTGCTTTATGGATGTAAAAAGAAAGCATAACAGACTTATTTAAACTGAACTTTGCTCTGCCCTGGAGCCAGCAGACAGACACAAATAGCTGCAGCCAAGCCAGACAATTTCCACCAGTCTTCGGTCAGGACAGGAAGTACCAATAACTCCCACATCCAGTTAGCCCTGATTTTAATTCAACACAATGCTATCAGAACAAGTTATCACTATGTGCCCCTGTTTCCAGCCATTTTAACTCTGGTAAGAACAGCCTATTAAAGCTCTACAGTAATTTTCTAATAGTTTCACCTTTATTTTACAGGAATTAGTAATGTCAGTCAGCACAATATGTAACAATATGTCAACTTGGGGGGGTTCAAAAAACATCCGAACTGTTCCTTTTTCAAGTAGGGTTGATTAAACAACAAACAAGTTCAAGTAAATATTTTGAAAGTAGAACTAGCTGCAGGAGTTTTTGAAGAACTTATTGTGGAGTCAAAATTATACACAGAAGTTCTATTATATACAAATACCCACACTAACAGTTAACAGTTGGTTAAATGTAAATTTAACAAGAAAATGGCTTAAGATTTTTAGAAGCAATCTAGAAACCAAAAATATTAAAAATTATTAGAAACTGGAAGACGCTGGAACACCAGTATCAACATCCACAGTCAGGCCAGTTTAACACCAACAAGAAAGAGGTGGCGGCTCAAAAATCAAAACCTTATACTTAAATTGAATTTGCTCCTACTATTCAGATGTCTCCTAGAGAAACGTTTTATGGTTGGATGACACAACAGTTCAGTAATTTAGCTAAAAGGAGAAGAAGTATGGTTAGAGAAGTCAAGGTGAAGCTTTCTCACCTAAGAACAATAGTAAGTAGTAAATATCATGCATGGTGATGGCAGCATCATGCTGATGGTAGAATTCACTGGCGGTGGCACTAGTGTATTGTACAAAGGGGATAGATTAATAAAAAAAGAAAAAGTTACTCCAAATCTTTAAACTTTCCTTCATATCAGCAGCTAGGTGCCAAACACAGATTAAAACTGGAGTTAGAATAGATTAAGAAGGCTGTCACTAATCTTCAGAAATGGCCTTGACCTCAAACGTGTTACAAAAAAGAGTGAATAAGCTTAGAAGCTCGCCTCTTGACAGAAAACCAACCTATTTAACTTAGGTCTACCATTTCTGATAAGGAAAGTGATAAAATATCCAGCCAGAGCGATGTTCATAGCAGCAAAAAGGATGTGGTTTCTCTGCGACTTGCGTAGACATTTATTTAAATTTATATTTAGAAAATCCTCATGCAGTATACCCATTAGTGTTAAATAATTGAATCAGTAACTCTTAATGTAGAAATGAATGAAGCTAGTAGGAAGTTTGTGAGCTTTAAATACCCAACGTCTCATTGGATTCATCCGCTCCCTGGGCTGCCACCTTATCGTGGTGGAGGGATTTGAGTGTCCCAATGATCCTAGGAGGTAAGTGGTCGGGGCTTTTTGCCCCTGGTAGGGTCGCCCATGGCAATCAGGTACTAGGTGAGTCAACTCTTTTCCGCTCTGGAGTTGCCCCCACTGAGAGGCTTGTTGATACCTGCTTTCCCACCATCTTGCCACCTGTATGTTGGGGTTTACCCCAGTGAGCGAGAGGGTAGCCTCCCTCCGCCTATGGGTGAGGGGATGGGTCCTGACTGTTGTTTGCGATTATGCGCCAAATGGCAGATCATATTACCCACACTGTTTCTCCTTGGAGTCCTTGGAGGGGGTGCTGGAGAGTGCTCCTTCTGGGGAATCCCTTGTTCTGCTGGGGAACTTAAACACTCAAGTAGGCAATGATAGTGAGACCTGGAGGAATGTGGCTGGGAGGAATGGTCCCCCCAATCTGAACCCAAGCAGTGTTTTGTTATTGGACTTCTGTGGTGGTCATGGATTGTCCATAACAAACACCATGTTCAAACATAAGGGTGTCGATATGTGCCCTTCGCACCTTGATGATTGACTTTGTTGTCGTTTCATCTGATTTTTAGCTGCATGTTTTGGACACTCGAGTAAAGAGAGGGGCAGAGGTTTTCACTGACCACTACCTGGTGGTGAGTTCGCTCTGATGGTGGGGGAGGATGCCGGTCAGACCTGACAGACCAAAACGTGTTGTGAGGGTCTGCTGGGAATGGAAAGGAGCTTCAACTCTCACCTCCGGCAGAGCTTTGAACACGTCCTGGGAGAGGCGGGGGACATTGAGCCTGATTGGCACATGTTCTGTGCCTCCATTGTCGAGGCGGCTGACCCGAGCTGTGGCCGCAAGGTGTTCGGTAGGGTTGTGCCGATGGACGATGTTATCGTCCATCGTGATGGCTGACCGACATCGCGATGCAGAGCCACCATCGTGATGCCACGCCCCCCACCCTGTCAGACACACACTAATCCTATAGTCTCTTCTATAGTTTAACTAAAAACTTTGCAGGGACTGCTCTGTAAACATTGAGAATATAGGCTAACTAATGCGTATGTGTTGCACAGTGGGAAATATTTGTGTATTTATTTTGCATGGTTTGTTTGTGTGGATTTGGTGTGTTTTGTTTGCATTTGTTCTTCCTTTGTGAAGCTCCAAGAGAAAAACTGAACTTATCTGGATGAGTCGGGAGGAGGAGCGCAGCAATCAGGTGCTTTGTTACAGGTGCGCAAAAACTTGTTAGGCTGCACATAAAAGGAGCTGAGGCAGGACAGCAAGGACTGAACCCACTGGCTGGAACACCACGAGCGATGACTGGTGCACACGTCTCTAGCAAAACTGCGAGCGGCAGACAGGCAACGCGAGGCAGATCAGTATGTGCCTCGCCTATGAGTACCGTTTCACCTCTGTTTTGAGACGCGAGCGAAGATCGCCGCACAACTTGCGCTATGCGCATTATGAGTCAAGGGTGCGCAGATATTGGTGCCTGCCTTTAGTTTTCCAGTTGTTTTTGGTTGAAGTGGTTGCATGGCATGCCAAGGGTGGAGACATGAGCGTCAAAGGAGATCAGCTGTTCGCCTGTCAGCCGACACAGGGGAGGAGCGTGTCGTGGAGCTGCTTGGTGGGAAGACCTTATTGTAAGGCTGTTACCTTCCTTATGGGTGACTGAGGACAAAATCCGGACGTTAAGTTTTATTCCTTTTTTTAACTTTTTGGCATCAGCGACTGGTCCACCACAAAAATAAATTGTTGTGCTTTACAGCTCGGTTCATCAGTCTCTTTTTTCCCCTTACGTGCCACGTATTGAAAAGCCCTGGTGAGTACAGTGGGTCCCATTTAGAAGTGGCCACTTCATTCACGCTTTCAGTGAGTCATGCAGCTGCATGAAATGTATTACAATTTATAACTTACAACATATTACAACTTATAATGTATTAGTGTAGTAAAATAACGAAAGTACAGTTTACAAAAGTAAGTTTTTTCCTACTTTTTTAAGTCGAAGATTTTTTAGGCATATATATATATATATATATATATATATAGTGTTTTTTCTCCCATGGTTTCCTTCCACCGCGTCGGCTGCTATATCAGCAGGTTTGTACATTCCCGCTACCTCTGTCACCATTAGCTGTGTTTTGGTCACTCCTGCTACCCCCACCACGTACCTTTCTCCCACCCGCACACAGTGAAGCAAAGCATCAGACCTGGTATGTGTTGCTTGTGGACCATCATGGCGAACAGGACTGGCTGTCGCTGCACGCATATGGAACATCACTGTCGTTCTCACTGGACAACTGAACATCTTGATCAGAAGATTAATATTCCTCTTTGGAATCTGAATCAGCCATTATTTGACAAAGTGCCTCATCAGCGGTGAACAGACCTCTCGTTTTATCTCTCTAAAATGCGCTCTCTCTATGCTTCGAGTGCAATCACTACTCCCTCGTCTCCTCGATCGTTGGGGCGGGTTTCAAACTCAGTTTACTCCAAAACGTTCCAACACACAACAAACACAAAAATGTGGCTTAGGTTGAAGTTACAGATGTCTGCCATCTCCTGGTATAAAGTAGTTACTGAATGAGTGATAATATCTGCAGCTGTGGCTCATTAAAGTCAGCAATGTTGCTTGATGAAATTTTGCGACCTTGGTGCCTAAAGAGTTAAAAAGGTCCTTAGTGGCAAGCCTCGGGGGTGCATGAGATTCGCCTGGAGTTTAAGGTTCTGGATGTTGTGAGGGTGCGTTGGTTAACTCTGCAATATTGCTTGGACATCAGGGGCAGCTCCCTTTGATTGGCAGACAGGGGTGGTGGTCCCCTACTTAAAAAGGGGGACCACAGAGTGTGTTCCAGCTACAGAGGGATCACACTTCTGAGCTTCCCTGGTAAGGTCTTTTCAGGGGTTCTGGAGAGGAGGGTCAGACGGGTAGTTTAACCCCAAATCCAGGACGAACAATGCAGTTTTTGTCCTGGCCTTGGAACACTGGACCAGCAGGGTCCTGGAGGGTGCGTTGGAGTTCTTCCAACCAGTCTACATGTGTTTTGTGGACCTGGAGAAGGCGTTCGACAGTGTCCCTCGGGGAGTCTTGTGGGGGGTACTCCGGGAATATGTGGTACCAGGCGCCGTGATAGTCCCTATGCAACCAGTGTAAGAGCTTGGTTTGCATTTCCGGTAGTAAGTCGGGCTTGTTCCCAGTGAGAGTTGGACTTCACCAAGGTTGCCCTTTTTCACAATCCTGTTCATAACTTTTATGGACAGGATGTCTAGGCGCAGCCAAGGTGTTGAGGAGATCCGTTCTGGTGGCCTCAGGATCGGGTCTCTGCTTTTTGCAGGCTTCATCAGACCGTGATTTACAGCTTTCGCTGGAGTGGTTTGCAGCTGAGTGTGAAGCACCTGGGATAAAAAACAGCAACTCCAAATCCGAGACCATGGTCTTGAGCTGGAAAATGGAAGAGTGCTGTATTCGGAGGGGGGGGGGGGGGGTCCTTCCCGAAGTGGAGGAGTTTAAAGCATCTGGGTGTCCTGCTCATGAATGAGGGAAAAATGGAGCAGGAGATTGATAGGCAGATTAGTGCAGTGTCTGCAGTGATGCAAGCGCTGTACTGGTCTGTCGTCGTGAAGAGAGAACTGAGCCAAAAGGCGAAGCTCTTGATTTACAGGTAAATCTACGTTCCTACCCTCATCTATGATCACAAGCTCTGGGTAGTGACCGAAAAAACGAGATCACGGATACAAGTGGCTGAAATGAGTTTCCTCCGCAAGGTGCTTTTCCTTAGAGATAGGGTGAAAAGCTCGGTCATCCGGGAGGGGCTCAGAGTAGAGCCGCTGCTCCTCCACATCAAGAGGAGTCAGTTGAGGTGACTTGGCCATCTGGTCAGGATGCCTCCTGGATGCCTCTATGGTGAGATGTTCTGGGTTCGTCCTACAGGGAGGACACCCAGAGGAAGACCCAGGACACACTGGAGGGACTATGTTTCTTGACTGTCCTGGGAATGCCTCGGGATTCCCCCTGAGGAGCTGGGCTGAGTGGCTGGAGAAATGGAAGTCTGGCTCTCTCAGCTTAAGATGCTGCCCCCGCGACCCGATCCCACATAAGCGGAAGAAAATGGATGGATGGATGAATTATGTAATATAGCCTATGTAACACAATGAATGTCCACACTTATTTACATAGTTTCTACAAAAAGGCACAAAATTTAGTCAACACCTCCACCAATGAGCTGCCACTGGGTGACACTGGGTTATATTTTCTGCATGCACTTTGTGGCATTTAATAAGGATTTATCTTTAATAAGAATGTCTTATCTCCTGCAAGCTTAGTATTTTCTATTCTGGCAGAGAGAAAACATCAAATGCTAAATTACCCTAAGCACAGACAAAGATTATAAAGTGTATATCAGGGTACATCTAAATCTTCAAAGCTTATGTCTGTTGTAAAAATTCACAGCATTATTGCTGATGCAAACTATGTCTAACAGCAGCAAGGAGCTTAGCAGATGCCTCCAAGAGACTTTGAAAAGGAAATTCAAACCTCTGTTTTAAAAATCATCCTAAAAACTAACTCTTGTTTTCGTCTCCTTTCCCCTTACTTTCTCCAAATGCATAAGAAATCTCTTCAGCCCAGGTCATGTACCTTGTCCCGTTCAGGACAGTACCTCAGAACCAGATGAAGAACGTTTGGGATGTTTTGGCTGTTTGTTGCCTAAAGGGAGAAAGGTTCCTTTGATGAGGAGTATCAGTTGAACTTCTCTCCAGGGAATTGGACCCTGCGGGCCTGAAGCTGGGAAAACTCATGAAGCCTTTCCAGACATCTTGGTGGCGTTAGATTATCTTTGTTGCAGGCTGGCTGCCAAAGTCACCAACACAATGTTATCATTGGTGCCTTTCAAAGCTTTGCTTTTTGTGAGTGCCAGCTCTTACCATTAAGAGAACTGGGTCAAGCTATTCCAGAGCTCTTTTATGTCCGATAAGAGCAAGCCATGAGTTAAATGAAAAGAAGGAATAGGATGGGTAGCTTGGAGAATGCTCCATGATAAAACTCCTGAAAAAATATGTTTTTTTATATGTACAGAGGCATTGGCACATATATTTAGATTATCTTTACTTCATAAATCAGAATAAATTATGTTTGGAATACTTTATCTTTATAAAGAAACAAAACAAACAAAAATGATCAGATAAAGTTGTTTCTTTCTCTGCTACAATGAGTCAAACTATTTCCTGTCTGGACAGCCAGAAGTGAGATGCTTTTTTTTTTTTCATCAAACAAATAAACAGGAAGAGAAACCACTATGAGATAACGACAATAACATAAATAAAAGAGAAGAGACACGAGTATCAGCAGGGATGACGAACACACCCCAGTTCCTAGCCTTTTAAATATTTGTTGCATCTATGCCCAATCAACTCTGTTTTGTTTTTGTTTTTTTGTTTTTTTTATCTATTTTTTATCCCACGATTTTTTTCCCATTATTTATCACCCCAGTGCTCCTCAGTTCAGGTCCTGGGGTTCCGCTCTCTCTCTGTGCCGGCCCCGGGAGGGGCCCTTCACTGAAACCCAAGCCTCCTTCGTGCTTGGGGAGTGGGCAGGCCCTTCTTTTCACCCGACGGGGCGGGGTTTCTCCGGCTGGACGTAGCGCGTGGAAGGATCACGTTATTCCAGCCAGATCTTCCCGAACCCTGCGGGCGCCCCGGCCGGCCAGGAGGAGGCAGTATACAGCCCCAGGACTAGTGCATGTTTTTGTGGGAGTAGCTCACATTAGCTGCTCAAGGGAACACGGGGAGAACATGCAAACTCCACCTCTGTTTTTTAAATTGACATCACACATTAATTAGAAAGGACATTTAAGAAGAGAGATAAAAGCATGAAATGTAAGTAGGGAAGCAGAAATTCTACTGTTTTCCACACATGGACACAAAGACATTCAGTTTCTCCTTGTCTCTTCTTTGTCTCAAGGCTGTCTTAAAAACTGGTTATAAAAGTTAAGGGCATCATTTTCAGGGCTTTTTAATTTCTGTTTAATAATCTGTAGTAATACTCTAAAGCCTTCCAACAAACAAGTGATATTCACATTAAAATCGTCTCTGACACTATGGGTTTCAGATATACAGATTTAGTGGTTACCGTTTAATGAAAAAATAGTAAGTAAGGTGGGTGAAGTGTCTTGCCCAAGGACACAACAACCAAGACAGAAGGAGTGAGGGGTTGAACATGCAACCAACCGGTTACATGATGAACACCTACCTTAGCCACCATCATTAAGCATAATTAATATGCACAGTGGCGCAGTTGGTAGCACTGTTGCCTTGCAGCAAGAAGGTCCTGGGTTCAAATCCCAGCCTGGGGTCTTTCTGCATGGAGTTTGCATGTTCTTTCTCCCTGTGCATGCGTGGGTTCTCTCCGGGTACTCCCGCTTCCTCCCACAGTCCAAAAACATGACTGTTAGGTGAATTGGTTGCTCTAAATTGCCCTTAGGTATGAGTGTGTGCATACATGGTTGTTTGTCCTGTATGTCTCTGTGTTGCCCTGCGATGGACTGGCGACCTGTCCAGGGTGTACCCTGCCTCTCGCCCCATAGCAGCTGGAGATAGGCACCAGCTGCCCCGCAACCCTACATAGGATGGACGGGTATGGAAAATGGATGGATGGATGTTTTTAAAAAAACATATTAATTTTTGTCAACATTTTAAATGTAATGCTTTGGGGTCACTTACCCTACTGCTTTACAAAAACAGGAAACCAAGCATGACTTTAATAAAGAAATACAGTTAAAACCAGATATTTATATACTGTATGTAAAGTATATAAAATGACACATAGCCATATGTTGTCTTTATGTCTGACAATGAATCAGACTAAACTTACCAAAATAATTGCTGTTTCGTAAATACCAGATTAATGGGCAAGCTTTTTAGAGTCAGAAGTTCAAACACGCTCAGATTACCAAGCCTTTGGACACTGAGAAGAAGAAACGAGTACTTCAACAGCAACATAGAAAAGTAGGAAAATACATTATTTGGAAATACTGTTTTGAAGTACCGTAACATCTCAGGACATCAGCCAGGAAGTTAACCTTGGTCACAAATCTTCTAAATGGACACAGACTCTAAACAGCCAGATTAGCAACAAAATGGCTTAACAGAGCTGACATAGTCAATGTGTGGCTGTGCCCATTCCAAAGTTTGGATCTCAGTCCCATAGAAAATCTGTAGGCAAAGATGACAAGTGGTTTGCAAGCAAGGGGGCCAGGAGACCTGTCTCAGTTATACCACTTCTGTGAGGAGGAATGGACAAAATTCCAGTAAGTTATTGTGGGAAGCTTGTAAATGGATACCTAAAACAACTCATGCAGTTTTGAAAGCTCATCCAACCAAACATAAAAACAGAATACAGTGGGGCAAGAAGCATTTGGCAGCCAACGATTGTGCAAGTTTTCCGACTTAAAGCGATGAGAGGTCTGCAATTTTCATCATAGGTACACTTCAACTGTGAGAGACAGAATGTGAAAAAAAATTCCAGGAAATCACCTTGTATGGCTTTTAAAGAATTTATTTGTATAATGGTGCAGTAAATAAGTATTTGGTTAGTAACAAAAGTTCCCCTCAATACTCAAGGGAATTTACCCTTGGTTGGCAATGACAGAGGTCCAACATATTTCCTGTAGGTCTTCACCAGGTTTGCACACACTGTAGCTGCTATTTTGGCCAATTTTCCCATGCAGATCTTCTCTAGAGCTGTGATGTTTTGGGGCTGTCGCTGGGCAACACGGAGTTTCAACTCGTTCCACAGATTCTCTATTGGATTGAGGTCTGGAAACTGGCTAGCCCTGTCCTAAACCTTGAAATGCTTTTTACGTAGCCACTCCTTTGTTTCCAGAGCGCTGCGTTTGTGGTCATTGTCATGCTGGATGATCCAGCCACGTTTCATCTTTAATGCTCTCACTGATGGAAAGATGTTTTTGCCCAAAACCTCACAATAGATGGCCCCATTCATCCATTCCTTAGTACGGATCAGTCGTCCTGTCCCCTTTGGAGAAAAGCAGCCTCAAAGCATAATGTTTCCACCCCTGTGCTTCACAGTGGGTCTGGTGTTCTTGGGATGGAACTCAGCATTCTTCTCTCTCCAAACACGGCGAGTGGTGTTTATAACAAAGAGCTCTATTTTGGTCTCATCTGACCACATGGCATTCTCCCAACCCTCCTCTGGATTATCCAGATGGTCTCTGGCTAACTTTAGACAGGCCTGGAGATGTGCTGGCCCAAGCAGGGGGACCTATCAAGCTCTGCAGGATTTGAATCTATGACTATGTAGTGTGTTACTAATAGTAACCTTTGTTACTGTGGTCTCAGCTCTCTTCAGGTCATTGACTAGTTCCCCCTGTGTAGTTCTGGACTGTTTTCTCACTGTTCTAAAGACCATGTTTACCCCATGAGGTGAGATCTTGCATGGACCCCAGGTCGAGGGAGATTGTCAGTGATCTTGTATTTATTAATTTTTCTAAAAATTGCTCCAACAGTTGATCTCTTCTCACCAAGCTGGTTGTAGATTGGCTCATCCCAGTCTTGTGCAGGTGTAAAATCTTGCCCTTGGGGTTCTTATACAGTTCTTTGGTCTTGGCCATGTTTGGAGTCTGACTGTTTGAAGGTGTGGACAGGTGTCTTTTATACCGATAAGTTCAAACAGGTGTCATTAATAGGTAACGTGGGGATGATAGAAGAACTTCTTAAAGAAGAAGTAACAGGTCTGTGAGGGTCAGAATTCTTGCTTGATTGTAGGTGCTAAATGCGTTTTTTCTGCACCATTATACAAATAAATTCTTAAAAAGTCATACAATGAGATTTTCTAAATTTTTCTTTTACATTCTATCTCTCACAGTTGAAGTGTAACTATGATGAAAATTACAGACCTCTCTCATCTTTATAACTGGGACAACTCACACAATTGGTGGCTGCCAAATAACTTTTTTGCCCCACTGTAGATGATAAACAATCTTGAAATGTTATTTCTCTGGAAGCTTTTCCAGCTTCCAGAAAAGTTTTTGTGATGCATATATGGGTAAATCTGAACAAATGTAACAGTGATGACTATGATAAAATGATGAAAGAGAAAGAAGGGATGAACTGACACAATGTAGATGCTGTAAAATATACCCTTGAATATTTTAGATATGAGTCTCAAAACTCATATTTCAGTTGAGAACAGAGGAAAACAGGAAAGACAATGTTTTTTTGTTCCAGGAATAGTGTGGTTATGATCACAGCATGTTTAACGGTCAAATGACTCCTTTGTTGGCTGGTTTTGCCATCCTGTGGTAGCTGTGGGCACTTATGTTCGACATATAAACACAACAAACAACAGCTGAAGGGATAAGATCCAAGTTTACAGCAAAAGAGATGGATATCAGTCAGAAAGTGAGCTGGCTGTACATTTGGAGCTTATTTTAACACAAAGAATACGACTAAAACAGAGGTGTGGTTTCAGGGTTATGATAAAGCTTTCTGTCACATCCTGCTCCAACAGATTGGTTTGTATCATCCATGACACATTCAGCTCTATCGTCAGAAAGCCAGCGTCAATAAGAAACACTTGCTGCCCTCTCAGCCTCGCTGAATGAATCTGTCATCATCCCATGACCGGCTCTTCTTTCCCCCCTGAGGTGACAACATAATTCAGTTAGTGGGAATGT
This sequence comes from Valencia hispanica, assembly GCA_963556495.2. Taxonomy (NCBI): domain Eukaryota; kingdom Metazoa; phylum Chordata; class Actinopteri; order Cyprinodontiformes; family Valenciidae; genus Valencia; species Valencia hispanica. The sequence goes on from OY747702.1 coordinate 28,724,871, forward strand.
AGCCAAAGGAGAGGTGCTCTTAATGGAGGGGTGGGGAGGGACGGGCAACAGAGGCATGGTCAGGGATGTGGGAATGGACCAAGAATGTCCAGTCCAGCTCACAGAAGTCAGCACAGATGCACAGAACAAAAAATCCACCTCTGGAGGGCAAATGCTGCTTCCTCTTAGTGGCTAGAGGAGATATAGGCAGTGTCAAAGGTTAACACAGCAAGGGTTATGAGGTTGGAAGGTCAGGTGACCTCACCTGCCCTTCTCTTTAGTTCCAGCCACTGGAACAAACTTATTGCAACGCTTCATCAGGGACACATGTAAAACTACAAAGCTTAGCTAAAAGAAACTCTGTGTTACTGTGCAGATGTGTGTTCAAGCAGGAGACACAGCACTTTTACAACTATCTGTTGGTATGACAGCTTGGGAAAGTGTAACCAGAGAAATACTTTGTGTGTACGCTATTGGTCCCAAATGTCTTTACAGGCCTTAACATTTATGTGCATGGTTGTCAGGATCATTCACAGGTGGTCGGAGACTTTAGGGACCTAGATTTCTTTTGTCCTGGTGGTTGTCAATCAAACTGGAATAGTTACTTCTATTTTTTTGTTTTTGATTTTAAAAAAATTTTGAAAGACAAAGATGGATTTACAACAAACGTATGAGTGACTTAACTCAGAGTGAAATCCTATGCTAAGGATATCTAAAAAGCTTAATTTGCCTAGACATTTCTGGAAAGCCATGATTAAGTAAAACTTTATAAAAATATTGATTTAAATCAAAAACTTACTAAATCAACCTTTTTCCCTCCAAATGGTTAAACTGTATAAAAATTTGAATTAGGTTTTATTTGTGAAAATCGGTCAATGCAAGGCAGGAAAACATGCACGTATTCTAGAGACTGAATAAAGCTGCTATACCGAATCTGCAAAACAAGCTAGATTTTCAACATAAACACAGTCACAGAACTCTCACCCCTCCCGTCGGCTATCATCCCTAGGCCACGCCCCCCTGATTTGGGAATGTCCATTGCCACTGTAAACAAGAGAGCACTAAACACCAGTCACAGTTTGGTCACTACTCTTTTGTTTTCCGTAACTTCAAATGAAGTTTTTCTTTTCGGGACTCTGGTAGTTTGTCCTAAAGTTAAAGTTGTAGCAGCCGGCTGTTTCTTCTTCTCTGACATTATTGAGCGGAGAACCTCTCACACCACTGATGTTCTGTTGCAAAATGCAGGAGTGCGTAATGAGTGGAGGAGCCACGTAAATGCGGAAGTGTATTTGTCTAGTGAGACAGACAACTGGATGGTCCAACCGTTGGTTTCAGACCATGCTATGTTATTGTCTGAGGTTTTTAGACAAATGCAACAGAACCACTTAATTTTTTTTTTATCTCCACAAAATATTTATTGCTGTACAATGTTAGAATGTTAAGAGGCATTAAACAAATGTTTTAAGCTAGTCAAGTGCATATGTTCTTTTACACTTACAGTAAAGACTACATGTATGTATTAGCAGCACTATAATGGTCAGTGTTGTTCAAATAAATGTGTTCATCAATATTTTCTGCTCAATTTAAGTAAATGTGGATGTTCTGGTTAACGGACTATGCGAGATTCCTTTACATGACATTAAACGAGGCTCTATTCTGGAGGGAAAAGCTACTTCAAACTGTCTTTACTACTAACTTTAGCTTTTTTGTAGAAAAAAGATTCACCTACATTGAGTTAAAAAACAATCTATAAAGTATGTACAGCTTATATTACAGAATAATTTGATTTATGAATACTGAATTGCCATGGGATGTTCTGGTATTTGAAAGAAATTTCCCTCTACAATCTTCAAAATATTTAAATGTTTTCTGAAGAACCACCCACAATTACAGGATAAACAAAGTCTGGTGATATAAAGTGAAATATGGGAGCTGGGGATTTCATTCAATGCACTGCACATTTCAGCAAAGTTCTGGGTGTCTCGTAGAATTCATTAAACCTATATTCGCAGGACTTCGCAGGTGTAGGCCTAGTTTAACTCCACACATATGCGATTATCCTTCATAAGAAAGATTTCTATGGATTTCTATTTCTATGAAGAGGAGACATACTGTGGGTGACTTGAAATGGGCTGTACATGCACGAACCTCTCACCCACCTCACCATTGAAAGTAAAGAGTGGGGGAGACTTTCTTCAGAACAATGTCAGAGAGTAGTAGATGGAAACAAGAAGGGTGTCACTGAAGTTATTTCAGCCACATGGAGCAAGATAAGGGGTTAGGGGGTTCTAATGAGGTAGAAAATTCCTTTTTATTTATATATTTCATTTACTGAGTGAAAGAAGTTGTCTAAATCGTCCAAAGTTAATGCCAAAGCAGTTTCATTTGAGTGCCGTTTCTGAGCCCCTGCCATCTTTGTAGATTTGCTGAGGCTAAAATGCAGTGTGGCTAGACCAACAGGCAGAAAAAAATATTTTGTTACTGTTACAGTTTGTCTGGATTTCTAGGCTATGATTCGACATAACTAGGGAAACACTTGTTAATAAAAAAAGTAATGTGGTGTCCTAATCATTTTTACAAATGTTTTCCTCACACAATCACGATTAGCAGTTTGTCAGTGTGTTATAGTGTCTACTTAAACTTCACTGTATATGTTTGATTTCCTGATGAATCCATGAGCACCAGATCTGTCAAACCTAACAACTCTAAAGACGTAACATCTGATGAAAAACAGACATCTGCGCAGCTATCTATCTCACTAGTGCAAGGCCTGCTGATGTCGTGGGGCAAACGTCAGCTCAGGACGCCGGTAATAAATAGAAAAATAAACATCTTAGCCAGCTGTCAAGCAGACAATCAGGCTGCAGCCAGCAGCAGATCTCTTTCATCACAACTGCTAAAGGACATGCTCTCACGGGAGAACAAGAGGGATAGAGTGGGAAAAAGAAAACAGAGGGATATGGCTGAAGAGAAGAGAAGCAGTATTCCTGATTTTAGGGGAAACAGATGAAAGCTCTAGGTTAATATGTACTGATGGATTAATTTACTGAGGTGTAAAAACACCTCCCATTCTATCTACTGGAGTTCTTGAGATGTCAACAGCTTTTAATCTCCACATCTGCATAGTTAAAACTGACAAACTAATGAAAACGTTGCTTCTGACTCCTCATTTCTAACCCTGTTTGTGGCCCACAGGCACTCTATTATGGATTGTAATGATTTCTCATTTAGGGAATTCTCCATTAGCTTCTTGAAAGAAACCCATTGACTGTGACAGTCCATGTAGCAACCATAAAGCGGACACTATGTGCTGTGTTAAAACGTTCGCTAACACGCTGAGAACTGCTGCAGACAATCACCACAGGGATCAGTGAAAGTTTTACTGTGCAGTCATTCATGAAGAGCTGACTGTATGTTGGTGTCCCAACTGTCTTCAGATTAAATAAACAGTACCCTGCTTGTTAATGGGTATGAGCATGTGCAAATCCCTGCAAAAGTCGTTTTACATTTTGTCATGTTATAGCCTCAAATGTCAAACTATTTTATTTGAATGTTATGTAATTGACCAACACAAAGTGGTGTGTGATAGTGAAATGAAAGGAATATGATAGTTTTCAAACTTTTACAATTGTGTTCAGCCTACTTTATCAGACACCCCTCAATAAAAAAAATTGACATCTTACACAGAGTAACGCAACATCTAAAACCTTAAGGACAACTAAAAACCTAACAAGACAAAGCCTAAACTTAAATGCTGAGCAAGAAGTGCATTAATTGGGGAAGCAGCCGAGAGACCCATTATAACTCTGGAGGAGATGCAGAGATCCACAGCTTAGGTGGGGAAATCTGTTAAGTTTTAGTTATGCACTCTATAAATCTGGCCTTTCCGGGAGAATGGCAAAAAAAGTAATTGTTGAAACAAAATCATGTGTAATTCAATGATAAGTTTGATGATTCCTACAAGGCAAGTTGGGGACACAGCAAACTTGTGAAAGACGGTGCTCTGGTCAGATGAGACCAGATTGACCAGATGAGTCAGATTAAATTTATTGGCCTACATGCAAAATTTCACATGTGAAATTAAATGCTGCATATCATTCTGATGACACCAACCCCAGAGAGAAGCATGGTGGTGGCAGCCTGTTTAAACAACGCCTTCCTAAGCCAGGGCAGGGAGGCTGGTCAGAGTTGATGGGAAGATGGATGGAGCTGAATACAGGGCAATATTGAAAGAAAACCTGTTAGAGGCTGTAAACAATTTGAGAATAGACCGAAGGGTCAGCAGGACAGCAACTCTAAACATACAGCCAGAGCTATAATGGGTTTAGATCTAAGCAAATTTAAGTGATTGGGCCTAGTAAAAGTGGGGGGATGGCGTCAACACTTGCCTGCGATTCCAATTCACCATGGAGATGTGGCCTTGATTGGGCTTCTTTTATAATCCACAGCGGCAGGATAGCTGACATCAGCAATAGAGGCAGAGCCAGTAGCAATGCCGGATTCAAATTCAAGTGTAGTGTAAAGTTTTAACCCGAAGAGTGCACCACACTGACGGTTTTGGTAGAAAATGAATATTTTTACTAAAATGAATGAAGAAAATTAAAATAATGACCAGTCATGTAGTCATCTCTATTAGACACTCATTTATGCAATTTATCATTATCAAAAAAAAAAAAAAAAAAAAATTTTGGGGGGTGAGTTCTTTAAGAATTATGCACCACTTTCTGGTGATCTATTACATAAAATCCCAATAAATAAAATAAGGTTTGTGGTTGTAATGAGAAAAGGTTTCAAGGTACTTTACTTTTGCAAGAATCTGTAAGGCAGGTGTTTGTTCAAAAAAGAAAAAGTCCTTTGCAGTACGGAAAAACATCCCAGATTTTGTGCAAATTAACAGCCAGTTTTAATTTGTTTTCCACAGTAAAAAAAAATTCTCCTTTTTGCCCACAAAGCTTTTAGTGTGGCTTCCATAGCAATAGATGACAAAGACGAATAACTGAGGATTGAATTCCTGTGTAGGGCTGCCAGGAGAAGACAACAGAGAGGAAAAACTGAGCTCGGACAAAAGATGTGGAGGAAGAATTGTTAGTTAGTGCAGAAATGACACACTATGAAAATGGATTATCTGTAGTGTAAACTAAAAACCACAAATTTTCCCGGTTTCCTCCTTTATCCGAGGCGGTATTTTAAGGACCAAGACAGCTCCTGCTGTGTAACAGAGGAGCTTTAGCAGCAAAACACAGACATATCAGCTTCATCCAAACAAAGTAATCATTTTTAAAGTGGATCTTCCTCCTAGAACCAAAGTCAAATCCTCTAAAAGGCAGAGAAGAATAAGTCACAGTTACAGATGGTTTTCATCATAGAGCTGTAATTATTTAGCCCTATTCACATCATAGGCTTACTATTAAGCCCTCATCTCTTGTTTAAATGATCAAGACTAAGAACAGTGGAAACAACGGCGTTTAGGAGAAGATGATTTACACCTGAGACTGGGACACACTTTAGAAGTTTTATTGTCTGGATGTGATTGGAACAAACTAGATTGTGGTCACTTTCCCAATTTTACATGAGTTAAAGTGGGTAAATAAAAAAATACTAGCCATGCTCAAGGCACTCAGTGAAAAGCATATAACTGTGTTTGATCATGAATAAGGCACAAAAACAAATAGTTATCTCATTGACTCTTTTTTCTCCTATCTGTAGTAAGTCAAGAGGGTCTGTAGCCAATACCAACAAAAAGCATGTCAGAGCAAACCAATCAAAGAGTTAAGTGACGTGGCTCATTCAGGTAGCATCACTATTTACAGTGAAAAAACATGGCTGATAATTATGGGATTCCTTTTAGTGCTAACATGTGGCTGCAACAAGCAGTAGTAGATGGAAAGCAGTTTATTTCAACCACAACTTTATGTCTTTCTTCAAAGATCAAATTAGGAAAGAGACTAAAACCTCCCATCCGTACCATCCCCGAGCCCTCTGCAGCCTCTGATTGTAGCTCTGGTTAACCATGCTCAGATCAGACGTCCTGCTCTCGCAGCAGGGAGGAGGCAGAGCTGGGATCAAAATGTAGCACACGTGTGCTCCAACTTCACCCTCTGCTCTGTCAACACAAATCTATCTGTGACACCTGGCGTTGAAGGCTTTCCAACTGTTTTGCAGATCGTACACCTTTACATTCAACATCAACCCCACATTACTTCACAATTTATAAGAAGAAAAGCCATTTGCGTGACTTGAAACCTATTTAAAATATATGACTGTACGTACTGTATGCATTCTGCATGTCCGCCTCCACTAGGCCTTTTCAGTAGACCCAGATCGAAGCCGAATTTCAGTCACAGTCCCTCTTCTCTGTTCACTGTCTGTATCACTTGCTTCATTGCTTCAGAAACACATCCGTCAGGATGAAAGATTTGTGTTACTGGAAATGAATTTGCGACTCCTGTGACCGTTTTTGGCATAACTGATACTGAGTTTGATCCAATTTATTACTGTTGTTTTATTTTCTGCATATTTGTTTGAAAGCTAATTACATAGTGTTGAATGATGTGAAGAAAACACTGAGCTTGGTTCCTCATTATGTGGAGAAACATCTGGAGTGAAGTGATTACCTCACCTCAGTTCCTGTTGCACAGTATCATAAAAAAACAATCCTTTAGTACAAAGCACCCTTGCAAAGTAGCTGATTCCTTCCTGTACAGGGTCTTTCTTTTTCATCTATTATTATACGGACTTGTCTTGGACACAGATTTATGCATCTCGAACTATTTTGTGTATTTTATGTGTCTGACCAACACAAGTAGGGTATAATTGTCAAGTGGACATAAAAATAAACATTTTTCAAAATTTCTTTTAAATCTGATTTATCTGATTAGACAATTTATATCTATACCTCTGAAGTATTTGAAATATTTTGTTGGTGTAATTTATCATTTTTACCGATTCCTTTTTGTAAAATAGCTTAAATTTAAGTTAGATAGGATGAAGAGCATCTGTGAATACAGATTTTTAAGTCTTGCAAAAGGTTTTTAATTGGATTAGTCTGGGTTTGTACTGAGCCATACTAACAAATGAATATGCTTTGATCTGTGACATACCATTGTAGCCCTGGCTGTATGTTTAGGGTTATCTTACTGCTGAAAGGTGAAACACTGCCCAATCTCAAGTCTTTTATAGTTTCTAACAGTTTCTTCCAGGATTGCCCGTGACTTAGCTCTGTTTATCTTCTCATCAACTCTGACCAGCTTCGGTGTCCCCACTAACGAAAAGCGTCCTCACAGCACAATGCTGCCACCACGATATCTCACCATCGTGCTGGTTATGGTGTGTTTATAGTAGTGTTCAGTGATGATAGTTTTCCATCACATGAAATATTTTGCATGAACCCAAAAAAAGTTTGGTTTTGGGAACAGAACCCCCTTTATGTGGTTGCTGGGTCTGGTACATTGTTTTTTTGCAAACTGCAAACAGGACTTCTTCTAGTTTTCTTGTTGCCATTCTTCCATAAGGATGGAATCTGTGCAGTGCACATAGTAGGGTCATAGTAGGTTTGCATTTGTGCCACTCTTTCCATTTTCACCTCTGTGAGACACTACATCCCATGCAATTTTATTTAGGCGTATCAAAGTAATATTTTATATATTTATTGGTAAAAGATTTGGAAAAACAAGTATAGTTTACTTTCCACTTCACGATTATCCACTACTTTATATTGTTTTACTCATGCTTTTTTACTTGTGAATGTAAATTACAAAATGTGACAGAGTTTGAGGTACGAATTGTTTTCCGGAAGACATCATAACTGCACATCTGCAAACAGAGGCCTAATTCTTCATAGGTGTTGTAATTCAGTAAAACAGCTTGTCCATCGTTATTTTTGACATTTAAGTGATGCAAAGAGTAAAGTGAGATGAAGGAATCAGCTTGTGGCATCAGCACCTCAAGCTCAGCTGTTTCTACCGACATCAAACGACTTATTTTTGTGAAGATCTTTGGGTTACACATTGACCAAGCACTCTCTGCTGTGGTCTTCGTTTTACTCTCTGGTGCTATTTTTCTCCTCCACATTTTACCTCTTGCCTTTAATAAACACCATCCTTCCCATCCGCGCTCCGCCTTTCCCTGTCCGACTCTCCTTCTTTCTCAGACATCAACTTGTGTTTCCCACCACTTCATTTCATCTGGACTAGGCTAAGTAGCAGAAGGTCTGCAGCTGCTCTGCACATTTACCGTACATCACATCAATGACCACGTGCAACCAACTTTAAACCTGATACATCAGTGAGGAAGGTTGCTCCATCAGGTAGCTGAGCTCGGCATGTCAGGCTTGTTTTTAAGCAGCGTGTCACAGAAAAACGGGGCCTCCGTTATGGTCATATATTAGGGCCTCCCTGTTGTAATAAAAGTAAAAATGTGCGTCTTAAAAGCAGACACTGATGCTACGGTGTTTAAGGAGAAGTTACAGTACAAGTAACTGGAAACAAATGACTGTGTAAGCAGAGGGAACTGACTGTAACAAGCATTAATGGGCCATGTGTCCCATCTGGATGCAGGTGATACATCACCATCTGAGCACCTCTCCAACTAACCCTAACCCTTCTTTGTAGTTCCAGGGAGTAATATGTCGTCAAGTATACCTTCGGTGTTAGACAAATGAGGACTGAGGATTCCTAATCAGGGATGAAAGAGCAATCGCTTGTGTATTTGACTGTAGGGACATGCAGGCAAGAAAAGTGGTGCTGCAGCTGGCTTTAATTTACAGGCAATGTAATCAATTCAGAGCACAGACGTATTGACACACACATACACTTGGGGCAATCCAACATAT